>CAJHNH020005079.1:17500-70947 GCA_905116865.2 Candidula unifasciata | reverse complement strand
AGGATCAACATAGCTTAGATAATAGTCCAGTTTCTCACGTGGGTGGGCATTGTTAAGGTTCAAACCCACACCCTCACTATATCAGTGTATTTACCCACGTGGGCGCGCGACAATATCATAACCTGCACAGTCCGCTGCGACAGCACTAGATGTGTGGCCCTAAAACCTCAGCCTCGTCACCTCCTGTCTAAACCGCCCTAAAGAGTGGTATATACAGACAGTAATGATACTTTTACTGTTATTTTTAATTATTTTTTCTCTTCAACCTTGTTACACGCGGCTTCAAATACAAATTTAAAAGTGTCATAGATAACACAATAATCATGCAATTGTTTTATAACCCTTCACTTTTTTTATAAAGGCGAACACAGTAACCTTTGCCATGCACCAAAGAGTTACAAATCAGGCGGCTGTCTTTAATCTGTCATACATAGGCAGTAAACAATTGTTGGACATATTATGAGAATGAATCAATCAACAGGAGAATACGAGTGTAATACACCTTTATCTTATTTGTTTTCCTCACAAGCTGCATCAACTCTGCCTTCAAATATGTGTCGAAGTTGACTTTTTCCGTAGCAAGCCATGTCCTAATTTTATCTGTGGTATTTTATGTCCTTGGTACTTTGTCTTTCTCTGATACGGCATTATGATAGGCGGCATTATCCACTACTAGGCATGATGGTCTGTCCAGATTTGGAAGAAGATCATTGTCCATCCCGTGCATGAAAATGTATCCATTTATTTCAGTTTTGTAGTCCCAACAATCCATACTTTTTGACTGGAAAATAAGTCCAGCATCATGGATAAGGCTGATGTAATTTTCCTTATATGACAAACTAAACTGCACAATACATTAGACACACTTTATGTTTAACAATGAGTAAATTTGTATGGACTAAGGACGTGAAGACAATCTTCAAAAGTCTAAAATAAATGTCAGCAGACTTTAAAATATGCATACACTAGTATCTGAATATAAAAGAACTGTAAATTAGCTCGACGTAATCATCAACGGATAGCTTATGGAGAGAGATGGGCATGTTCCAACTACTCTATTTCTTTGAAGGGGATGGGGATGTTATTTGTGGTGGTGGTCGTTGTTGGTGGGGGGGGGGGGGGCAAGTTGTTGACTGTAAATGGGGCACAGACTAGATACACGTGATTACTTTTTTTATAAGATATTATTATTAGAAGACAGAGAACTTAATCGAAAGATGGAGACAGATAGGGAGACAGAGTAACTTTCAGACAGGGTGGGGGGGGGGGAGAGAGAGAGAGAGAGAGAGAGAGAGAGAGAGACAAAGAGAGAGAGAGAGAGAGAGAGAGAGAGAGAGAGAGAGAGAGAGAGAGAGACAGAGAGGCAAAGACAGAGGGATTCATACAAAAATACGACGAGGAGAAATAGGGACACAAATGAATTATGTGAGAAACAACAACTAGTTGGAACTGTGGAAGCTGCTATAGAAAGAGCATGGGTTGAATGGGAGTGTTACTTTGAAGCAAATTAAAAAGCAGAAAAAATATTAGCGTGTCACGGTAATTTATAATTAAACGTTACATATTTTAATTCTGAAGACACTTATTCAAACCTTGTCAATTATTCCTACGAGCCAGCCTACGGGTATCCAATTTTCTCAGTTTATCTATAATGTTCATTGGCTTGCCAGCAGTTTCTTCAACGATGTCAATTTCTGTCTCTGGGTCGGATTTTGGTGCTGTAGAAATGTCGGCTGGTGGAAGTGGCAGGCCAAAACTGGGGTCCCGTTTGTTGAAATCCTTGGATTCGGTTCCTTTTCCTACTGTCATCAAAGCCAACAGGAAAAAAAAAAAAGGGATGCAATCAAAAATAGGAAAATGTCAAAATACGTAAAATAATACATACTACAAACATGACTATTATATCAGTGACACATGGATAAAAGCAGCAGGAGGGAGGCAGGAAGGGATAAAGGATAAAAAGGATAAAGATAGGGAAATAAGAAAAGGAGAATGGGTGCGGCGAGTTAGGAAGGGAGGGAGGGTGGGCAGAGGAAGATGAACAAGGAGGAAAGTATGATAAATTACGAGGGGAGGGAAATATTAAAGATTATTTAAATAATAAACTATTTTAAAAGGTGAGGAATAAATTGGACGAAAAAAAAAAGAAGAAAAGGTGGTGAACAGTTACGACCGAAAAAGGAGGAATGAAATGAGCGAAAGAGAGCAAGGGAAGAAAATGGAAACTGAAAGGTAAAGGAGGAAGAGAGAAACGGAATGAAGAAAATAATGGAAAAGAGGCTAGGATGGGTTGGTGTAATGAATGCAGTAGGAAGAAAAACAAAGAAAGGACTTATAAAAAAAATGGGAATAGGAAGGATGAAGATCAAAGGTGGAAAAAAAAAGATCGAATGTAGTCAAAGAAAACAGTTTATTTATCATTTTTAAAAATGTGACACTCAGCGATAGAAACAATTGTCTAACTGGTTGAATAGTATATGCAATGTTTGCTTTACTGTAGTGAAGTAACGAGCGAGAATGTCCCTCAAAGATTTGCAACCTGTAAAGCGAACATCTACACAAATACAGTTTAAAATATTAAGTGTGAGGCAAGCTATCTTATCTCAACATATTTCATATACCGTTAGCTGACGGCGTTTGATTTTTTTGGGGGGGAATTTAGTCTTATCAGTGGTAAATAGTGTCGTTTATAAATGCAAACCGGTATTGTAGGTCGAAATGAAGACTTCGCTGTCTTTGTCAGCATATATGAAAAAATGAAGTGCACGATGAACAAAAGCTATTTGATGACAGGTCTTACAATGAGTACTGTCATATCGACCAAGGACATAGAGAAAATCTAGACAAGTCTTGAATAAATGCCAGCGGACTAAACATATTTACTCTTGAACTGGTGTCCGAATTTAAAAGAACTGCACAATCGCAGGATTACGTCACCAATGGATAGCGTAGGATGAGAGCTGTGCACATTACAACAAATCAACTAGTTAAAAAAACCTCACCGCAGTCTGGTGATATACAACATCAGATAACATTATAAATACAAGACAATTTTGAGAGAGAGAGAGAGAGAGAGAGAGAGAGAGAGAGAGAGAGAGAGAGAGAGAGAGAGAGAGAGAGAGAGATACTGACAGACAGAACGAGTCATGCAAACACATGAGATGACAATGAGGGACAGAGATGAATAATGTGACGAAAATGGAATAGTTGGACCTGCAGAAGCTGGTGTAGGACACCAAGCAAGTATTACATTACATGAGAGTGTTTTCTTTGAAGCTAATTAATAGCAGACGAAGAATAAGTGGAACAAACAGTAGTAATATGTAGCCAAACATTGTGTATATTAATCGTCAAAACACATACTTGCATCTTGTTCATCTCTTTTAGGAGCCAAAAAGCCTTCAATAAATCTTCTAAGTAGGTCGATAATATTTAGAAGTCTGCGAATATTTTCTACCACGTAACGTTCTTCAGCTGGATCTCGTTCGTTGACAATAGACAAGCCGGGCGAGGGATTCTGCTTGCCATTTGGTGCTTCCAAATCCCGAGATCCGCTTGTAGGGGGAGCTGACATCAAAACCAAAAAGAAAAAACAAAAACAACAAAAGGATAGATTCTTAAAAAGTAATTGTAACACAGCGACATCTGTAGATATAAATATAAGTAGACAGGTGGGCATATAGGAGAAAGATAGAAGTTGGATGGAGGATGCGAAGGATATGGAGAAGGAAAGGTGAAGAGGTGAGTATGAGTGAGGAAAGAATCGATGGTGGGCGTAGGGAAGGGTAAAGAGGAGGAAAGCCAAGTTAACAAAGATTGAAAGTAAAAGGAAAGATATAATAAATTTACAAAATTTAAAACGACAGGAAGAAAGGGGACGAAAGAACAAAGGTAGTCTGGTAGTCTTAGTTTCAGCTTCATAGCAAACGAGTCACCCCATCTTTGCTCCGCTCCTGTGCCAACAAAAAACACACAGAATGGTTATCAAGTATTAGAATTGCAGTTCATCGTTGATGGTAGCAGAAGTCGCCAACAGATCAGCAGTTGCCCACGCGATCAATTTTAATCACATACGGGCACCACAACACTGCACGACAGGCATCGCGCCATTTTCTGAACCTACAATTCACACCAACACGTTGGTCACAGTCGAAAAAAAAACATTCCAAATGCAATCTGCAGCTCACAGGGTCACGCCATGCATTCAACTCTGACGCTGGGCGACGAAACTATATCCAGTCCACAAATGGAGCAAAAATGCATCGGTCACCGTCCGGCAGAAGCTAAAAAATTTGCCTCTGTTTCGAACAGTGCCGCTGCCTAACGTCCATTTTGACCGGAACAAAGGGGGAATGTGGAATGAACGAAAAAGCAAAGAAGGAGTAAGAAATAACGAAAGAACGAAGGAGGAAGAAAAAGGAGAATGAAAAGTAGACGAGAAAGGAAGAAACTGAAGGAAGAAAAGGAGATGAAGGGAATTAGGGTCGGGGGAGGGGGGGGTGTAGGAAGGACGAAGAAGAAACACGTGTAAATTTCGAATAAAGTTAGGAAAAACACAATTTATTTATCGCTGTTAAAAACATGACATTTTATGATAGAAACAGTTGTCAAAAGGGTTTCACACTATCTTTAATGTGGTTTACTGTAGTTAAACAAAGTTCGAAACTTTTCCCCAAAGAATATGTAAGATCATTTTTAATAATAGAACTCCACAGGGGAGCATGCATAGCAGGAGTCTACCGATCATCAGGAGAAGATCCCTCGTCGCCAATTGTTTCGTCCCATTACCTCCTAGACAACTTCGGAGGGTGGGCCGACCTGGGTCATGACACCAACGCCTTGTTCTTCTCCTACTTCACTTTACCGGATATTCTCGGACAGGGACAAGACGAAAATGGTGACTATACATCAGGTACTATGAAATTCGAGGATAAATATGTGTATTGTCAGTGCGGTAGCCGATTAGTCAGCCGGCTACCTTAGCGACATCATATTGAAGTCTGATGCGGACTGTCTGATTTCAGCACGCTTCAGGTACCTTTAGGTGACAGTTCATGACTCCTCTACGTCTCTTTGTCTGCTCAGGGAAAGATATTATCGTGATCACAGTATTGTCGATTGGGAACACGTGTGCCTGCTATCAAAAGCCCAGGAGCCTCAACGATCACAGGGGTACTGAGCGCCCCGCCCCCCCCCACACACACACATGCACACACTATCACCTCATCCTGGGCCGCTAAAAAAAATTAAATTACAAGGGAACTTTCAGAATGAAGCACCCTTTATCTGACACCGAACCATATACAGATGTCCTCTCTTTACGCACCATTTCTTACCGAATTTTTAATATCTGAGTTTATTTTTGTCTTTGAGTAAATAATAAAAGATGCAGTTATTATTATTTTAACTATTATTCGCGTGCAATTAGCAAAGGCCTAAGTCCCTTTAGCCCTATCTCCTAAAAAAAAATTATAACGCGTATGAGGTCTCCTCCAACCTTCCTTCCCCTACGTTTATTTCGTGGCCTAAAGCCTCCTACTGTTAACTGTCACGTGTATAAGCCCAACGCTTTCTAGCATCATGACTGTGATGTGTAAATGATTACTCACAAGTGAAGCGTTCTGTGCTACACGTTTCTAAAACTACTAAAAGTAATACAATTTAGTCTATATTTTGACATTGAACAATCTTTGTAATTAAGAATGATAGACAATGTACGGCACCGCTGTTCCAAAGACGACCCTGTGGAACACCACGGGCAAGAGAACAAGACCACAGCACAACACCACAATCAAGACACAACCTATCTGTTCTCCAGCCTGGGATCCATGGTGCCCCTTGACACAGTAAGATGAACAAGATTAAAATGATGATGCCGAGGACGAAGGGCCTCAGATGGAGCTTGTAGGTTCTTCACTCACTCCGCACGTGGCACACCAACAATTATATAAAACTACTTGCATACAATGTCTTTGTCTTTTATCCTAGTCGTCAAGACGCCACATGTTCCTAACACAATCCGTTATTAATTCTAAGGACATTCAGTTGATACAATAACAACACAATGTAACACACGATCACAAACTAGCCTCTATAATTATACAATTTACCTCTCGATCTAACTATCTCCTATTAGGACATGATTTCGATTACGTTGTCACTAATTAAGGGAGCCATCCCAACGACGTCATCATACATTAAGAAATCAATTCAATAGTTGAATCTAATTTTTAAGAGAACGATAACCTATATAATCTGGCGCCAACTTTGCGAAGAGACGACTATAGACGCGACACGTCACACAACAGCTAATAATATAAATAAATTGTCACTATCTATAATCTGTCACTGTCCCAGATTCAACTCCTAAGGCCGAAAGCCTCCCATTATCTGTCAGCGACCTACTTTACTCTGTTCATTTTATATGGCTCGCTAGGTAGGCCAGCTAACAGACTTCACTACCCTAGACACACTTAAAACACGCTCCTGTTGAGTACAAACATAATCTGTAATGTACAATGAACAAACAGACCAATAGACACCTCAATCTAAGTAGGCAGCTCTCATCCGAAACGATGGCGATGAACGGTTTTTTCCGTTCGCCGGTCAACCCAAATCGTTCCCATGGATTATCGAGGGCACGACTCCTTACTCACAATTTATCAGTGCTAACTAAGCCGCCGTCTATTGCCACATGAGACTCAGCGGCACACGTAAGGTGAACGACATAATCGTGACTGGGCAGGGTTACCGCCATTAACAATGCCTGTCACAACTTCGCTGACTGCTTAAACAAATACTGCATGGAATGTCTACTATACAAGGAACATTAACTCTACACTATCTAGTCGGAACATTAAATGGAAATACAACCTAACACAAAGATCCTATTCAACTAACCGTCACTAACCTAATGTAATTTTACCTAGTCACAACGTCCCGTCTTGTCTCGTCCAGTCTCTGTACACAACTCCACTTTAACCAGCTCGGACAAAGCTTTTTGTTTCGGGGCTTTAGTTCACGGCTCGACACGCAATAATCCGTGTCACCTGTGGGAACTGGACTTGGCCCGTTAACTGGACCCAGTTTATTCCGTGGTCAAGCTGCCCGCTCACATACTGAGTTTTACTGAAGGTTAACTCGTTCATACGTGATAATTCACTATCATCAGCTTTGTCCGTCCCATAGCCGAACTGGCCTCTGACACCACCGTTGTAGGGAAAAAAGCCTACTAAGAAACGTACACCAAGAAACACGACATTTCGTAGCCTAGCTGCCAACACAGCTATATAACTGGTAATAATTATTGCGATTTTAAAATCCAGATCAAAAAAAAAAAAAAAAAAAAAAAAAAATCTGCTGCACATTATTTTCTGGGTTATGCTGGTTCCATTACCCCGAATGCTTAACACGTTTAATTTATAAGAAACACCGTTGGCCCATTATGGCCATGTGTATTCTATATTTTTTAAACCCTGCCTGTAAGCATAATCGATGATCTTTAAATCATTTTAAAAAGAGTTTACTTCATTAACCTCAAAGAGTTCACAAGAACAAGAAGAGTAAAAAAGAAAGCACAAATGTTTGCTAAAATTTAAAATTAAACACTACATCAATTTCCGATCTATTGTAGCACATGATTCTATTTCAATGGTGCTCAACTTTCCTTATGCAGCGACCCTTTAATACAGTTCATCATGCTGTGGTGACCCCCACCCCCAACCAAACATTTTTTTTTCATTGTTACTCCATAACTTCAGTGGATATGTGTTTTCCGATGGTCTTCAGCGGCCCCCTGTGAAAGGGTCGTTTGACTCCCAATGGAGTCGCCGCCCACAGGTTTAGAACCGCTGCCCTAGTCTCTTATACTACTTTTTTTAAAACAATTTCTTCCTTACTGTCCGTTTTTTAAATACTCATTTTTCAGTTATGTGATGTGGATGTTTTATTTTCTCCACTAATATCACTATTTATAATAAACGTTTTGGATTATTTTACTTCACATGCAACTTACCAATAATATCTAAGAAAGATATTACAATTACAATAGGAACATTAGTTGTGGGTACAAACCATTAAAAACATGTGTATAGCCACGTCTTATATGTTTGGGGGTTTTAAATGCCCCCCTTCCCCATTTATAAGACAACATCCAAAATGTTAGAGAGCCACTTTTTAGATGTGAAACTAACAGAAGTAAGTTTGAGGTACTCCATTCAACTGTATACAACTTTAATAAACGGCACCCTACGCTCATGTAGTATAGTGCTTTCCAAATGTCGTGACCTCAAACTTAAACAAACTCCTGTACTGATAAAGACGCACTTCTGCTTTTACTTTGAACTCCTATGTCCTTTTGAGCTTTTTAATTATCGCTTGCAAGTGTGGTGTTATTTTAAGGCAGCGAATAACTTTGATATCTGTCAGACTTAAAATTTGTGTACCATTAAAATAGAATATACAGTAATTGACACATATTGTTTAGGTAGGTAGGTGGGTCGGTGGGTAGGTAGGTACGTGGGTAGGTAGGTGGGTAGGTAGGTAATTGTACACCACCAGGACATCATACAAGCGATAAACACGCAGTGACCCACAGTGCCAAATGAGGATGACCCGTGAAAAGTTCCCAGAAACCCCTTTTCAGCCTTTATGCGAAATCTATGGCTAGGCAATATCTAATCCCCAGTTATAATCATGCCCACCTGCAAAAGCCAGGGTGGGGTTTCAAACAAAACATGGAACCCCTCGGGGGAACGATATACACACAGATCGTTTACTGCTTGGTTGTTGTACCCCACCAGGATATCACATAAGCAATAAATACGAGGTGTCACACAGTGCCAAATGAGGATGACCCGTGGAGTGGTCCCAGAAACCCCTTTCAGCCGTTATGGCCACAACTGTGGCCCATCTATTTTCAGGGTCCAAGGTAAAAGCCAGAGTGGGGCTTTCAAAAACGAAAAATTACATCCCACAAAGAAATGACTAGATGGCAATAAACAAATCATTTAGGTAGGTAGGTAGGTAGGTAGGAAGGTAGGTAGGTAGGTAGGTAGGTAGGTAGGTAGGTAGGTAGGTAGGTAGGTAGGTAGGTAGGTAGTTGTACCCAATCAGGACATCTCACAATCAATAAACACCCGGTGACAGAAATTATCACCATGTGAAAGAGGATCATATAGACACACAGCTTTCGGCCATTAGACCATATTTATGGCCTGGCTATATTGCGGCCCTGACAAGAGCCAATGACGGGCTTCAAATTAACGAAAAATTGCATTTCACAGAAGGGTTGTTTACTACAAAAATTGTTTTCTTTTAAGTTAAGTATAACAACCTATTTGAGGGATGCAATTTTTCGTTATTTTCTAGCCCCACCTTGGCTGTTGCCAAGGGCAACTGTATATATATATATATATATATATATATATATATATATATATATATATATATATATTGGCTGGATTGGCTTTTTACCCCACCAGGACATCACACAAGCGATAAACACCCGATGACACAAAGTGCCACCATGCGGATGAGGATCACCGTGGAGAGGTCCCAGAAACCGCGTTCAGACATTTGGCCATAATCCTGACCTGCCTATGTTGCGGCCCCTGGCAAAAGCCAGAGTGGGGCTTCAAATAACAAAAAATAACGTCCTAAGAAGGACGTGAATTTCATATATATATATATATATATATATATATATATATATATATATATATATATATATACAGTAAATACCCGCCACCCCGTAAAAAAAACCTAGATGTTTATTAACATTATAATACTTTTCATAGAGCACATGAATATTAACAGGCTGCAATGCTAAATGTCAACAGTTTACACCCAACGGTTATTGAGTTACGTATTTGAAAGGTTGCGCACGATTTTGAAAAGCACTTTATCTGTCACGTGAGTTGGGTTGGGCAAATATCAATACTTTTTCTGATATATCCCCATTTTTGCTTTGATGTTACATGCATGTTTATATTAAATACTCGGAGACTGTTAATGTATGTGTCCGGATGGATAGATAGTTAATGTATTTGACATAGCGAATCATTTTTTAAGTTATTACTGTTTTGCAATATTTTTTTTTTTTAGAGAAAAGTTTAGATCCAGAGGAGCTGTATAATATTTAAATTTTTTTTGGGTCAGATGTTAAGCACCGTCAGGATCTTTTATCTTTGCCATCTTTAAAGCACACTGACGAACACTCTGATATGAGTTGTTTCGGAAATTGCAAATGCAGCTTTGACAAATAGCAACAAACCACAATACAATCTTGAAGAGATTAGGAGGAAGCGGTAAAGTAGTATTGAAAAAAATACACACATAGATACCGGCATCATAAGAATTATTTTATGTTTTTGGGTTTAATTGCTGACTCCTTTCTACCTTCCTTTCCTATGTCAAGTTGGTTAATTTTACTAGTATTATAGATTTGACATGGGAATGGTATGGTGATTTAAATGACGCATTTACCTAATTCTGCTATCAAGTGCTTTGACCATCTTAAGAATAATCGAGTTGAACATTTCATTGTTCAATGATTGCAGAGGGATGCCTCTCTAATTATTTTAGTGTACTAAACAAAAAGTTTCTTCTAAGATTTAGTAATTCATAAACAAATATTATTTTTTTTTTAATTTCACAATAATAGACACAATATACAACTTACAAAGAGCAGCTGAAACATTTACAGTCATAAATGAATTATAAAGGCAAGAATTAGGGAAAAATCTAATATTGGCCATAGTAAGAGTTACAGAAGAAGACAGATAACAAAGCCCCTAAACTAACATTATCTTAGCTGAGTGTATATATATATATATATATATATATATATATATATATATATATATATATATATACATATATATATATATATGTATATATATATCATCGTTTTAACTTACATCAAGGTGTATGATAGGGAACTAAATAGATTCACCTACAACATTCAAACCATTAAAACTAAGCAGATAAAAAGAATACCTTTCAGAGTCAGAAAAAATTAAACATATATAGGAGAATACAACAATCGTTACACTGATTAACATATAAAAGAAAACAGTTATTACAATGATAAGCTGGCTGACGAAATAGTAAATCTACAACACAGTGTATTAACGCACCATACGTTTATAAGTTCCTACCTAGAAGCCCAAAGAACGCATGATGCGCCGATTTTATGACTCTCTTTACTACCCCTTGGGCCTGTGATGCTAAGCCCCCTGGTACTCAAAGAGTTTAGATGTCTCGAGAAGAAGCATAAGTACTAACAGACTAGAGAGGAAAATACTTGACCTGAATGCTACTATGAACAGAAAGGATAACAGACAAATTAACACAGACAGCATACTGCATTCATGCCAGTGCATGTTCTTTTTTTTTTTAAACCACAGAGGCCTAGAATGTTACAATTGTTACTAATAGAGAGTCATAAAGTAACTCTCAACTGTCTATATAACAATGATCATGAGATGGTAGTGTTGCCAGAAAGAAAATCAGAAAAGAGATCAGATGGCAAGCGCGCTTTCGTCATGAGAAACTGTGTGTGTGTGTGCGTGTGTGTGAGGTGGGGGCGGGGTGGGAGAGAGAAAATAAGTAAACGTACAACTACAAATAAATATAGAAACACAATTCAAGTAACTACATCTTAGCATACGCAGCGTTGAGGATGAATATGGGAATACATAAATACAAGGCCTACTATTGCAGAAGAATTATGTTGTACGAGGAAGAGCGAAAATGTGACATAAACTACATCCATTGGTTGTATTAAACAGTGTTATTAAGAATAATAACACGCGATCAATTATGAATCCGCAAGAAGAGATCCCTGTATGAGCTATACAATTCGATATCTAGAAACAAATAAGAAGATGTTAAAAAAAAAGAAAAAGTCTAAAATACCACAAAAGTTTGCGTAAATGAAAGACCGCCAGCATACATTTTAATTTCTAAGTAATCAAATGTAAACGAGAAAATGATAGCTACAACCCGCAAATATGATTAAAGATAGGAAATGAAGGTAGCTAACAGATTTATCCAAAACAAGAGACAGATGAAGAGTATATACAATGTTGGTGTTCCGGGAAGCTATTATGGAAACAACAAGGATAGACCCACTGCTTCCCAAACAAGCATGTCGTAAGAGTCGACTAATTGGGGTCTATCTTCGAAGATTGAGTGCATCTACCTGAGCGTCAAGGAACCAGCAGTCTTCATCAAAATGTCAGATCTGTAAAGCGGATGTGCACGCAACACTCAAGTTCTGGAATTAGACGTTGGGCGAACAAGCAGCATTTTCATCGATGTTTACGGTTGGTTAATTCGGAGGAGAGAAGTGTACTGTAAAAAGCACATTAATCCTACGGGAGATAATTAGGAAAGAACAGCTCCAGATCTTTAACTGGGAGCACTAACTAAAAGGAGTATAAAGGATTCCAAGGCTACCTCACTATAAAGAAACAGGAGCTGACTTACGGGTATAAATATAAAAAGAAACAGGAGAAATAAATAAAACTTTCCAGCTTGCTTCAATTTCAAAACACTATGTTATCCCAATAGAGCCAAAAAAGACAAATTATAAATACAATATGTTTACCGACTTTAGGTTACCAATGTCAGACTTTCACATTGACTCAAGAACACGAAAGAAAACCAACCACCTGGGAGTTGAGATCTTTGAGAATGGCTGTAAATAAAACCAGAAGAGATCGAGTAAGAAACGACGCTATCACAAGAACTGTTGGGAACAAAACCCATTGTCAAATTTGTTGAGAAACAATTTCTATATTAATAAAAATCCTTATTTTCCGAAGTTGAAATCCGTAAACTCGAAAACTACTGAACCGATTGCTTTCAAATTTTCACACAACGTTGCCTTCGACTCCAAGCGTGATTTTTTTGTCAGAAAATCGCACAAACTACGAACGACGTAGCTCTAGCAACGGTCAAATCATTATTTGTTTCGTTGCCGGCCCGGATTTCTTTTTAGTTGATAGGCTTTTTTTTTGGCTGCCGAGCTTTTATTGCACTTTGCATTATTATATAACCTCATTTCCACTATCTTCGAGTGTTTGATAGCGTAGTTGGTAACTATTCTGCTTATCATGCAGGTGACCCGCGATTGATTCCCCGCTAGGTGATATATTTCTTTTAAGCCCCTAACTGGGCGGCTGGCACTTTGTGTTGTGGTTTATGACTAGGCTGCGATATCTACGCGTTTTTCGGTTTTGGGGTTTACAGCTAGCCTGTGACAGCGGCGACGTGATGCTCAATGGTCATGTCACGGGTATTCTTCGTTCGCCCTCGAGAGGGCCGTTGGCACTTTGTGTTGTGGTTTACAGCTAGGCTGCGATATATGACCTAAACTCTTCAGTCTTCGGTAGTATAGTTTTAAGTATTCCATCCTTCACGCGGGTAACCGATGTTCGATTCCCCACTGGGTGATAATTGTTCTGTTTCCCTTTAAAGGGTGGTTGCCACATTGTGTTGTGGGTTACAGCTAGGCTGCGATATCTGCGCCTTTCGCCCAAAGACATCTGATTTCAGTTAAGTCACAATTAGCCTCCCGCAACGCTTCTCAATCAAAAACTATTCGGCGATGACAGAAACTGTTACCTAAGACAGCTTACAGTCCAATTTAGTTCAGGTGGACACGGATGCCAAGGTCAGTTAAAAATCGCTACTTCGGAGAGGGAGAGATGACGGGTGGGGCATATTTTTCTCCGCTATTCGTGAGTATAGTGTACTTTTCACTGGGGGTTCCATCATTGGTTACGTGATGAAGTTTTTTTTTAAATTTTTATGTCGGGCACCACATTAAACTAAATAGTCCGTGGCCACAGCATGCGGCGCTAACTCCTCTTTTCTTAACCAACCTACACAGACTGTAGTGACAGTTTTTGTTGTTGTTGTTGTTGTTGTCATGGTGGTGGTGGTAGTGGTTGCAGTAGTACTGGTACCGGATGGGTGATGTGGTAGCTGTTTCATTTACTTCTCTGTACAAGTTAA
Organism: Candidula unifasciata; assembly: GCA_905116865.2. Taxonomy (NCBI): domain Eukaryota; kingdom Metazoa; phylum Mollusca; class Gastropoda; order Stylommatophora; family Geomitridae; genus Candidula; species Candidula unifasciata. The sequence continues at coordinate 56,922 of CAJHNH020005079.1, read as the reverse complement.
TGCTACCTATTTCAGTCTGGGTGGACACGGATGCCAAGGTCAATTTAGTTACAATATTTCGTCACACGGTGACTTTCCCATCCTTCGGAGAGGATGATATGATTGGGGGAGGTGGGGGGGGGGGGGATGGGGTTTGTCAGACACAGATAGCTGGGAATGTTTAAAATGTTATTTTAACGTTCTTATTTCATAGCTATTTATATTTTAATAATTTCGCCAGGTGATGATTTTTAAATCCTTCGCAGAGGGAAATATGAGGAGGGGGAGGGTTGGGGGGGGGGGGGGGTGTATGCCAGACACAGTTATCTGAAGGAGCTTAAAATATTATTTTTATGTTCTCTTTTCTTAACTATTTTTATTTTAATAATATCGCCAGGTGATAATTTTTCAATCCTACCGAGAGGAAGATATATTTGGTCGAAAAGGTGGGGGGGGGGGGGGGGGGGGGGGGGGGGAAGGGTATGCAAAACACAGTTAGCTAAGAGAGAAAGAAATATTATTTTTAGGTTCTCATTTCTTAACTATTTATATTTTAATCATTTCGCCATGGATGATTTTTCAGTACTTCGGAGAGGGAGATATGACTTCGCAAGGTGATGATTTTTCAATATTTCGGAGAGGGTGATATGATTAGGGGGGTGGGGGTGGGGGTGGGGGGGGGAGGGGGTGTATGCCAGACACAGTTAGTTGAGAGCCGAAAATATTAGTTTAATGTTCTCTTTTTTTTAAAACTATTTTTTTTTAAAATAATATCGCCAGGTGATGATTTTTCAATCCTACGGAGAGGGAGATATGATTGGTGGAAAGGGAGAGTTGGGGGGTGGGGGGGGGGGGGGGGGGGGTGGGGGGTTATGCCAAACACAGTTAGCTGAGATAGCTAAAATTATTATTTTTAAGCTCTAATCTCTTAACTATTTATGTTACTAATTTCGCCATGGATGATTTTTCATTCCTTTGAAGATTTAGATATCGCTTCGTCGAGGAGGGGTGGGGGGGGGGGGGGGGGGGGGGGGGGGGGGGGGAGGAGGTTAACAGACATTGTTAGTTGAGAGAGCTTAAGATATTATTTTAAAGTTCTCATTTCTTGACTATTTATATTTTAATAATTTCGCCATGGATGATTTTTCAATCCTTCGGAGAGGGAGATATGACTTAGCCAGGTGATGATTTATCACTCTTTTGGAGAGGGAGATATAACTGGGGGGGGGGGGGGGGGGAGAAGGGGGTTTATGCCAGAAACAGTTAGCTGAGAGAGCTTAACATATAATTTCAAAGATCTCATTTCCTAACTATTTTCATTTTAATAATTACGCCTTGGATGATTTTTCAATCCTTCGGAGAGAGAGAGAGAGAGAGATATATGATTGGTTAAGGGGGACGGGGGGGGGGGAGGGGGGGGGGGGGTGGTTGCCAGACACAGTTAGATGAGAGAGCTTAAGATATTATTTTAAAGTTCTCATTTCTTAACTATTTCTATTTTACTGATTTCGCCATAGATGATTTTTCAATCCTTCGGAGAGGGAGATATGACTTCGCAAGATGATGATTTTTCAATCCTTCGGAGCGGGAGATATGATTGTTGGAAATGGGGAAGGAGGGGGGGGGGGGGGCTGGGTTATGCCAGACACAGTTGCTGAGAGTGCTTAAAATATTTGTTGTCTATGTTCTTATTTCTTAACTATTTCTATTTTAATAATTTTGCCAGGTGATTATTTTTCAATCCTTCAGAGAGTCAGATATGATTTCGCCAGGTGATGATTTTTCAATCCTTCGGAGAGGGAGATATGAATGGGGGAGCTGTTATGCCAGACACAGTTTGCTGAGAGAGCTTAAAATATTTTTTTTAAAGTTCTCATTTCTTAACTATTTCTATTTTAATAATCTCGCCGTGGATGATTTTTCAATCTTTCGGAGAGGGAGATATGACTGGGTCGAGAGGAGAGAAGGGGTTGGGGGGGGGGGGGGGGAGGGAGGGGGGTATATGACAGACACTGTTAGCTGAGAGCAATTTTCTTTTCTCTTCATTTCACCATTCTGGGCCACAGCAAATTTAGCAGGGGCATGCAATCTTGCATCCACGAATGAAGAAGTACAATTTTATTGTATGAGATTAGGCGTAGATATAAGATCAGAATTAGTGAACAGAAAAATATTAACAAAAACTAATTGTAGTAGGGAAGTACGACGGAATTAAAGAGATTTTTGAATGATGCAATTTGAGAACTTTCCTGATAAAATCATGAGTGAAGATAAAGGAAAATCAGTAGACATACACTAATAAATACATACAACAAAGGTAAACACAGTTGTTTGCCAGCTTACAGTTAATGTCACGCTGTGTCATTCAAATCATATTATATAGCAGAATAATGCCTTAGAGTCAAGGATAGCAGCAAATTAAAGGTGCAAAGCTAAACTAAGAGAAGCTTTAAGGACTGCAGTATCACTTGCCGCTGTGCTAGGCAGCAGCGGAGCCAGTCTTCTACGAAATAGGAAGTTATAAAAGTTTTATATATGAAAGGAAAAAAGCAGGAATATTACTTGAAACTGCACGTTCACCAGAAGCAAAGATCCAATACAATAAAGCATGTGACAGAGTAAGGGGTGTGGTTAATAAGGCTAAAAAAGACAAATGAACGGAAACTTTCTCCAACTTAGACCTTAGACAAAATGGAAATAAAGCTTGGACTTTAGTTAAAAACCTCTCCGGAGAAAGTAGAAGGTTGAAACCAAAAACCAGTGGCAGATGGGAGTAAGACAATCACCGAAGACAAGAAGAAAGCAGAATATTTAAATCATTATTTTGCCTCGGTTAATAGTGCAGGTAAGCTGTCAGAACTTGACAGAACAAAGCTCTTCCAGTTGAAGAAACAAGAGAGAGCTCCAACAGTCAGCGACTCGCTTTTTGAAGATGAGTTTAGCATAGATGAATTAGAACAAGCCCTGAAGAAATTAAAACCTAGGAAATCCCTAGGTCCAGATAAGATCCACAACGAAATGCTGCTGCGTCTTGGCCGGTGTGGGAGAGAAGTAGTTCTCAGGCTAATTAATAAGATATGGAAATCAAGCTAACTTCCAAAGGCATGGAAGAATGCACAAATCGTTCCCATACGTAAAACCAAAAATACCTCCAGACTACATCAAACGCTACCGCCCGATATGATTAACATCATGCTTGGGCAAAGTTGCAGAAAGAATGATAAACAGGCGCTTATATTGGTTCCTAGAGAGTTCTGGTGTTTTATGCCATGAACAGGCAGGCTTTCAGAACCAACAGCTGCACAGAAGACCAGTTGTTCAGAGTGACACAAAGAATACATGACGGCTTCCAGAATAAGAAGCAGTGGCCATCTTTGTCGACATCCAGCAGGCCTATGGCAGAGTATGGAGAAAAGGTCTCCTGATGAAGATGATGAGTATAGAAATACATGGCAGACTGTATAACTGGGTGAAATATTTTCTGATAGCACAATCCAGACTAAGATACACAGCGCAATTTCATCTAAAGAAGTATTGGAGGAGGGCTTGCCACAAGGCTCATCATTGAGCTGTACACTGTTTCTAATCTTTATCAATGACTTGCCAGAACAAATCAAGCTTCTTTTTCCTAAGATGTGGTAGCTGGTCCTCCGAACCGCAAATGATATGTCCAGGCTTGCCACAGGGATCACCGCTATCACCAGTCTTATTCAACGTTTACAAGGTGATGATCACTGAGCAGCAGTTGAATGGAAAGGGAAGGACTTTGTCATTTGCTGATGACATTTTGATTTATCGACGAGGGCGTGATAGACATGAGATCGCCAGCACTATGCACAAAGAACTCGATCGAATTGCCGCCTGGTGTGATGGTTCCAATGCCTATGTCAATCCTTCGAAGGCATCAGTGTCATGGTTCTCTTTGAACAATCACATTGTCAAGTCGGACTCACCAGAAGTGAAAATGCGTGATAATGCATTGATCAGAACCAACGTTATGACGTTTCTCGGGGTGAGGTTCGATCGCAGCTTGTCATTCAGGGAACACGTTGACCATGTGATAACAAAAGCACGCAAAGGTCTATCTGCAATGAGGATTATGGCTGCTTCCAATATTGAGCAAAGACTACTAATACTTCTATTCTACGGTCTGGTCCTTTCCCCCCATTGAATACGCTCTGGCCATCCTCACTGTCAGTGCTACCCAGATTGAACGACTCGAAAAGGTGCAAAATGAAGCCATGCGCATTATTTTGGATGTACTAGAGACACATCCTGTGGAGCAATGAGGTATCTACTTGACTTTCCAACAATAAACCAAAGGATCAGGATGTGGAGGGCTCGGGCATATCTCAAAATATGCGCTGATAAGAAACACCCACTGCATCAAGCGCTTTTTAGTGAAAAGGGCGACAGACTGAAGAGGGGGAAATCGTGGCTAGGTCGGGCAGAAGATGTCATTAGGCAAATATGCAGCCTAACCGACATCATACCTGGTGCAGAATGGATACCTGTGCCTCAGGCGTTTATTTGTACATTTTCCTGTATTGTCACACTCAACAGGCGATGTAGAGAAGAGAATCCTGTTGCTGTTAATGCAGAGGTCAACGCTCTCATCGGTGAAAATTCAGACGAAGCAGATGCAATAATCTATACAGACGGATCCGTTATACGCCAAAGAAGAAGCGCATGGGCATTTACAGCACGCTCAGCGGCAGAACAGTCAAAGAAGCCAACGGCGCCTTCTCCATGACAACCAGCAGCATGACGATGGAGGTGATGGCAGTGACACAAGCGCTTGCCTGGCTTGAAACACAAAAATACACCCGCGTGTGTATACTCAGTGATTCAATGAGTATGATCTGGAGGGTTCAGGCAGGTTCAGTGCGAAGACAATGGCTTGAATCATTACAGAAGTCCACTGTTCGTGGAGTCACCTTTATTTTTGTTCCGGGACACGCAGGCGTCGATGGAAATGAAAGAGCTGACAGGTTGGCTGGATCCGCTATCACTACCGACGGTCAGCCTATGGATCATTCTGATATTATCAATGCCCTCAGAGAAATGGGAAGAATAGAGGACTTTGGTGGCAGTGAATCCACATCACTCGTCAGAATGGCAGACTTGGGAATTAAGATCGGCACAGCAAAAAAAGAGTCGCACACCAGCTACGCCAAAAGACTTGTTAATCAACATAGAACTGGTACTATTAGCCATCGGACGTTGGGGTTCATACTGAGGGGAGGATCTGAGCACCTATGGACATGTCCGGAGTGCAATGAGGATAACCCAACTAACTAACTAACTAACTAAGCTTCTTCTGCTTTTTCTTCTCTTCCGCCAATTATCTCAGCGATGTGAACTGTGTGGGCGGTGGGGGGGGGGGGGGGGGAAGGGGGGGAAGGGGGGCTGAATGTGAAGAATCGTTTGTGCACTGTTTTGCAATCCATTGTATAAATTGGTGTTCATTTATGTTGGGCTGCTCCTGATAAAGTCGCTCCATTTCTTGCTTGGTTTTCCGTTTGCCCTGTGTTAAATATATTCCTTCAGCGGAGCTCTCTTTGGCAGTTGGGACTAGGGCATTCTCGTCAGGTGGCAAAATCTTCTCATGTGTTGTTCTTTAAAGAATTGTATGACTGGTTTCAGTTTTAGCCTTGCTCTAATTTCTTCATTACTGATTTAATCTCTTCACTTAGTGCCTATATGTTTGTGTGTACTTAGTGCCTATATGTTTGTGTGTAAGTGAGTCATTGCGCTTGTGTGTGTATGTGGGTGTGTGTGTGTACTTAGTGCCTATATGTTTGTGTGTAAGTGAGTCATTGGGCTTGTGTGTGTATGTGGGTGTGTGTGTGTACTTAGTGCCTATATGTTTGTGTGTAAGTGAGTCATTGGGCTTGTGTGTGTATGTGGGTGTGTGTGTGTACTTAGTGCCTATATGTTTGTGTGTAAGTGAGTCATTGGGCTTGTGTGTGTATGTGGTGTGTGTGTGTGTACTTAGTGCCTATATGTTTGTGTGTAAGTGAGTCATTGGGCTTGTGTGTGTATGTGGGTGTGTGTGTGTACTTAGTGCCTATATGTTTGTGTGTAAGTGAGTCATTGGGCTTGTGTGTGTATGTGGGTGGTGTGTGTGTACTTAGTGCCTATATGTTTTGTGTGTAAGTGAGTCATTGGGCTTGTGTGTGTATGTGGGTGTGTGTGTGTACTTAGTGCCTATATGTTTGTGTGTAAGTGAGTCATTGGGCTTGTGTGTGTATGTGGGTGTGTGTGTGTACTTTAGTGCCTATATGTTTGTGTGTAAGTGAGTCATTGGGCTTGTGTGTGTGTATGTGGGTGTATGTGTGTACTTAGTGCCTATATGTTTGTGTGTAAGTGAGTCATTGGGCTTGTGTGTGTATGTGGGTGTGTGTGTGTACTTAGTGCCTATATGTTTGTGTGTAAGTGAGTCATTGGGCTTGTGTGTGTATGTGGGTGTGTGTGTGTGTACTTAGTGCCTATATGTTTGTGTGTAAGTGAGTCATTGGGCTTGTGTGTGTATGTGGGTGTATGTGTGTACTTAGTGCCTATATGTTTGTGTGTAAGTGAGTCATTGGGCTTGTGTGTGTATGTGGGTGTGTGTGTGTACTTAGTGCCTATATGTTTGTGTGTAAGTGAGTCATTGGGCTTGTGTGTGTATGTGGGTGTGTGTGTGTACTTAGTGCCTATATGTTTGTGTGTAAGTGAGTCATTGGGCTTGTGTGTGTATGTGGGTGTGTGTGTACTTAGTGCCTATATGTTTGTGTGTAAGTGAGTCATTGGGCTTGTGTGTGTATGTGGGTGTATGTGTGTACTTAGTGCCTATATGTTTGTGTGTAAGTGAGTCATTGGGCTTGTCTGTGTATTTGGGTGTGTGTGTGTACTTAGTGCCTATATGTTTGTGTGTAAGTGAGTCATTGGGCTTGTGTGTGTATGTGGGTGTATGTGTGTACTTAGTGCCTATATGTTTGTGTGTAAGTGAGTCATTGGGCTTGTGTGTGTATGTGGGTGTGTGTGTGTACTTAGTGCGTATATGTTTGTGTGTAAGTGAGTCATTGGGCTTGTGTGTGTATGTGGGTGTGTGTGTGTACTTAGTGCCTATATGTTTGTGTGTAAGTGAGTCATTGGGCTTGTGTGTGTATGTGGGTTTGTGTGTGTACTTAGTGCCTATATGTTTGTGTGTAAGTGAGTCATTGGGCTTGTGTGTGTATGTGGGTGTGTGTGTGTGTACTTAGTGCCTTATTGTTTGTGTGTACGTGAGTCATTGGGCTTGTGTGTGTATGTGGGTGTGTGTGTGTACTTAGTGCCTATATGTTTGTGTGTACGTGAGTCATTGGGCTTGTGTGTGTATGTGGGTGTGTGTGTGTGTACTTAGTGCCTATATGTTTTGTGTGTAAGTGAGTCATGGGCTTGTGTGTGTATGTGGGTGTATGTGTGTACTTAGTGCCTATATGTTTGTGTGTAAGTGAGTCATTGGGCTTGTGTGTGTATGTGGGTGTGTGTGTGTACTTAGTGCCTATATGTTTTGTGTGTAAGTGAGTCATTGGGCTTGTGTGTGTATGTGGGTGTATGTGTGTACTTAGTGCCTATATGTTTGTGTGTAAGTGAGTCATTGGGCTTGTGTGTGTATGTGGGTGTATGTGTGTACTTAGTGCCTATATGTTTGTGTGTAAGTGAGTCATTGGGCTTGTGTGTGTATGTGGGTGTATGTGTGTACTTAGTGCCTATATGTTTGTGTGTACTTAGTGCCTATATGTTTGTGTGTACTTAGTGCCTATATGTTTGTGTGTACTTAGTGCCTATATGTTTGTGTGTAAGTGAGTCATTGGGCTTGTGTGTGTATGTGGGTGTATGTGTGTACTTAGTGCCTATATGTTTGTGTGTAAGTGAGTCATTGGGCTTGTGTGTGTATGTGGGTGTATGTGTGTACTTAGTGCCTATATGTTTGTGTGTACGTGAGTCATTGGGCTTGTGTGTGTATGTGGGTGTGTGTGTGTACTTAGTGCCTATATGTTTGTGTGTACGTGAGTCATTGGGCTTGTGTGTGTATGTGGGTGTATGTGTGTACTTAGTGCCTATATGTTTGTGTGTAAGTGAGTCATTGGGCTTGTGTGTGTATGTGGGTGTATGTGTGTACTTAGTGCCTATATGTTTGTGTGTAAGTGAGTCATTGGGCTTGTGTGTGTATGTGGGTGTGTGTGTTTGCGCGTGAGCGTGCGCACAAATTTTACCAGCCATGCTTTTGTTTTTGACTTCATATATATAATATGCATATTATTACATGAATATAACATGCTTCATTGATGAAATACAACTGCTGTGTGAAAGATGGAAGTTTGGAAGGGCCGAATGTAAAAAAGACCTGCGTGCCTAATTTGTAACCCTTTGAAAATAAAGTTCGTTCGTTCGTTCTTCCTGTCACACCGGCAGCACTCATAAGACATCTCATCTCTGTTGTTAAGATCTTCCGCTCATAAGTTGTAGTAGGGTAAATGTTTGGCACTGGTAGCATAGTGTGACAGTACAGAAACGTTTGTACGTCCCCACTACTGAAATACTCAACTACCCAAGTATGACATCTGAAATTATGCAAGTAGTAACATATTTAAATATTACAATGGTGAAGTACGCGGCGATTTAAAACCTTTGTTAACACGAATAGTGTATGAAATAATTATTGTGTATCATTGCGACAATACGTAATTATTATTATGTCATCACAATAAATAATAATGAAAAATGTCATGTAAACATTAAAACACAATAATTAATCACAGCAATGCAGAATTAATATTAAATCAAACTAGTAACAATAATCAAAGTAGTCTCGTCACATACAGTGAATTATGCAACTGCTACAAAAAAATGCACAGGCAATTTTCCATCAGTTTTGTGAAAATAATCTAAGAAATCTTATCCAAGATAATGAATGACATAATTACTACGTATTAAATGTATAATGTTTACAGCAACATTGTGAGACGTGATCATATAATTAATATACTGACTATGAATATGACAATGTTTAAAGATATAGTCAATCAATAAATATAATGTGATTTTTCCAGACACATCTGTACCTCAGCATAGTAAAAATTATGAAACAAAAATAGTAGATTAAATCAGTTATTTAATAATATATACATTAAATACAAAATTTAACTGATCTTTTCTGATCGTAGAAGAAATATGCAAAAAAAAAAAAATGTCAACTCACATGAAGAGTAGGGCATAATTGCCAAAAGGCACAGGAACACTGTTTGAATCATGACGATTTCTAAACGAATAAATATAGTAGAGACATATAATGCTTAATATTCATCTTATGCATTAATGAATAAATTTTTTTTCCTAATGGCGTAATTTAAACAGATTTTTGTCCACAAGAACACGTACTTTGCTGCTACATCTAGCATTAAAAAAACTCAGAAATTTTGACGCTTTAAAAATATTATACAGCGTATATGTCTTTAGCATTGCTACGGGGATGTAGAAAATCAGCAGTAATATAAATTAAAGCATCTCTGTTAAGCAGTTGTTGCACGATATTCAAATATAATTATATAGCATATAGAACAACCATATGTAATATAAAAAAAAATAAAAATAAATAAAGATCCATTTTTACGCGTTTAGACGTATCGGGTATATGGGAAGAATGCCCATTTTTTTTACAGACCATCGACACCAGGTGGGTAATGTGGTCAGCATTACGCCGGCCCTCTTTACCTCCCCGGGACACCCATCCTAGTACCCATTTTAGACCGGATCGACATGTGACACCCCTTACCATGATAAAAATTCACGCAGCCAGCAGTGGGTTTGATCGCGGTACGTTGGAATTACGAGTCTGACTCTCAACGCCTAAGCCACGGACACCACTACAAAAAATTTAATAATGATGATAAATTAATAATGGATATAAATTAAATAAATAAATCACCAGCATACTACGTACCATTATTTTAAATATGTAATTAAAAAACAATATTTATTCGTCGTGGAAAAGAGTATTAGAATTTTTTTTTTTTTTAGCAAAAACTAAACGCAGTTGTACATAACAGTGCTTGTTGAACATTCATTGCATGACACGAAGTTTAATCACTTAGCAATGTTTTCAACAGTAATGTTTACCAAATATGATAACAAGGAAATTGTATACTCAAGCAGACAACTGGCTGGCTAGTATAGCTGGGCAAAGTAAGGCTGTCGAGTGGATCCCCAACTACTGGAATATCCCAGGCGTGATCTGTGACAAGGATTGATAGCAAACGTTACACTTGATTACTCAGATTATCATTTCCCCTGTCGTCCCTAAACTACAGGCATAAAAACGGAGAATACAGCTTGTGAAGTGGTGCAGAAATCAGATGTCAACAGTGGATACAGGGGCTGATTTATTACCTAGGTCGACATATGTTCTGGTGTTGTAAAAATTGAACCAGAATCAATTTTGGTATTGTGAGGAATAAAGGAGAAAGTGAGCACAAGAAGATACAACAATGTACAATAGACGTTTTGTTTCAAGGAGGAATCCTTATTTATCGTCATCAAGGTGTTTCCCGACTTGCCTCGACGATTGTTCTTCTATATTTTGCCATCTCTAATAGAGCTTATCGTTCAAATACTGATAGCCATTTATCTCAAAGCATAAAGTTGTCACAATTTTTTTTTTTCTTAGCTCCGATTTTCATTCTGTCGTTTACTTCAGTCAGAATATACAGTGTTGAGTCATGTTTAATTTTTCCCTGGCTGATAATGTGTCTACAAAATAGGTACGGAACCGTGGAATCTTCGATCATTTAAAGGGCTGCCACCTCACCCCACTTTTGCCCTCTTCTTTTCTTTTCACCGTTTTACTAAGTATAGACATTCTTTTTCAAATGTTTTGTTAACGCATTGCATATTATTTTAAGTACATATGGTTAGGATTTAGCCCATTATTATTATTATTAATATTATTATTATTATTATTATTATTATTATTATGCTCTTAAATCTGTCAGTGCTAAGCAACTCCCCGTGCATTATTAGAATGTTTATACATAATGTGATTTTCGTTACTCTTTGAACCTTATCCAGTTGCGACATTATCCCACTGTAGCCAGCGTGTTACTATAACCCTCTCTTTTACACATATGTATTATCTTGACTTCCATGGATCTAACACTGTTCCTAATTTACATTAACAACAGTGTTGGATATAATGTTTTTAAGTGAAACCAGTTGGTGCAGAAAGGATTCAAGTAGGATGAGGTCTGAGGCCTCAGAGGCTGGGTAGACCTGGAAACCCAAGTTGTTTTGAACAAAAAATCGTGCTCCCTCAGGACGTAAACCCACGACTTTCCGATCCGCAGGCGAGCGTAGAGTTCCTAAGAACATCCTCTATCATAAATTACATATTGGTAGAACACGTCAGGGAGTCGCCGTGGTCGAGCGGTTTGACGCTGGTCGCGGATCGGAAGGTGGTGGGTTCGCTCCCTGGCGGAGTCGGATTTTTTCCAGAAATGACCTTGGCTCCAAAGTCGACCCAGCTTTGAGTGCGTGCCGGGTGTAGTCCTGGGAAAGTAAATGCGGCCGGCGTGATGCTGACCACATCACCCATCTTGTGCCGATTGGTCTATAAAAATATAGGTCTAGCCCTTTATGCCTTATACGCCTCATGGCTTGAAAAAGGGTCCTTTACTTTTTTATTACTTTACTTAGAACACGTCGAGGCCAGCTTCTACTAGATAAAAGTAGGCATGCAAACGGAGCATGAATCATCCAGGCATAGGATTAGATTTGTTGCAACATAAGATCGCTGACTGTAATGCGTAAAGCCTGCAAAGAATGCAGGAAATAAGAATAAAGAAAGAAATGAATGCAGAAAGGATCGGCAACAACGGTCTTGTAATCCTATTCTCTAACTGTGGAATAATTTTCTTAACGCGAAAAAATTGGGTGGGGGAGGCGGGGGGTGTTGCTTGTTAGACTCCCCTTCAAAACGATCTGTGAGTCCCATTCATATCACAGTATAACACTGCCGACGCAAAGATGCCAACGAAAATATCAGGTATTGCATGCGTGTTCAATTTTCTGTAATTCCTGTATGTAACTCATTGCCTTTTTCCCTATAAATTTCCAGTGGAAAAAATCGAGGCATCGAAGGGACACCACTGATCAGTTCCCCATTTGTATGAGACTTTTTCGAAGTGGCGCATCAAGCATATGCGGTTAGACACGTATTTGTCTCTACCATTCGGCGTTTCTATGACGTATTTGTCTCTAATATTCGGCGTTTCTATGAGTTAAGTGGCCAATTCATGCCAACCCTATTTACTTGCTACGACATTACCTGGTACCTATTTTCGGCTGAACCATCATCTCAATCAATATCAATTTTGGGAATTCGAACGGAAGATCTTCAAACCGACAGGCGCATGCCTAACCACTACGCCACTGCGGCTACCACACAGAAAATGGAACATACATTTACAGATAAGCATTTAGCAACGTTAATAATAAGATGAAGCAAGACGTAACTAGGGCGTAACATAAAACATAAAAGAGGCATGACAGAAGACAGAATAGCTATCCCAACTTTATTCCGTCCGTGTGTCCGTCCGTCCTTTAAAATGCCAGTTTGTTAACTATTATTCTTTAAGATATCTTATTAGGCCGTTTTAATGGGTCACTACACAATACATAAAAAAAAAAAAAAAATTTACAATGTCAAACCAATTATTTTATAATGGTCGTTTTTATGGTTGTCTGTTAATACATTTGAACACTTTAAGTTTTAAAAAAAAAAACGCGGTTTCTATGACAACAGCTACGATTTAAAAAAAAAAAAAAAAAGCACACATGAACTTAAGAGTCCTAACAATTCAAAAAACACAGTTATTGAGAAATAGATGACTGATGCATGAAATTTAATCATACGTTGAGAGACAGGTCTAGTTTATTTACTTTAAAAGTGTTTCTAAATATGTTTCTTAGAAATTTAAAATTTAGTTTCGTTGAAAAAAAAAAAAAGTAGCATATAGGATAAAAATAGTCGCCGTGGCAGAGCGGTTAGACGCGCACCGCTGATCGGATGGTCGTGAGCTCGCTCCGTGGATGAGCCAGACTTTCCTTCAAAAATGATTTTGGCTTCCAGGTCGACCTAGCCTTGAGTGGGTACTGGGTGCAGTCCTGGGAAGTAGAAGCGGCCGGCGTGATGCTGACCACATCACCCATCTTGTGCCGTTGGTCTATAAAAATATAGGTCTAGCCCTATATGCCCTATACCCCTAAAGGCGTGGACAAAGGTCCTTTACTTGTTTTTTATAAGATAAAAGAAAAAGAAAAAAGACTTAATACAATATATTTTTAATAGACCTATACGTATAAAATTCTTTAAGGAGTATCCACAAAATATTTCATGGTTCTAGTCTTCATATTGGCTATAATTTGGGAATTTGACACATACAACAAACAGAAAAAAAAATAGCGAGAAAATTGACTTTTAAACTTTAAAAGTCACTCAAAATATAACTAATTTAGAAAGAAAGTGTTCTTACACAGTGTGTTGATCTTGCATCAAATACCTAGAAAATGCCACATAAATTTAACAATTAAATACACCAACAATAGAGGTTTTGCCTTCTGTTGCTTCATGCTGGTGTTGTAGCTTGATTTAACGTTTGTTTCTTGATTCATTTAATACTTAAACTTCAGTATTCTTGCAGCACACAAGTTGTTTATTATTACCCATTCCATTCCCATTTGGTCAAATAGCATTTTAAGCCTTTTAGGCCGGGTAGGTTAATTGGAAATGGTCAGTTACAACTGCTAGCCATAGAATAAATAGTTTGCCGGTTGTCATTGGCACAGAGGCGGTGATAGCTCGTGGATCCAATGACGGCAGAAAGAACCGGGCGCGTCCCGGAGCGCCGCTAGCAATTCAGGTGAACGATGCGGAGCAATTGTGTTATGTAAGCTCTTTAATGCCGTCAGCACGGAGTGGCAGACTGTATATTGTGATTTGCATTGTTGCATCCGTATGATTACGTCCAGGTAGGCACGAACAATCTGCAAAAAAAAATATATATATATATTTCTGGGTCAGAAGGGTGTCATTTTAATCTCTTGCGAAAAATGCCCCTTTTAATTTTAAACCCTGAACCTAACCGCAACCCTAACCCTAACCCCAACCCTAACCCTAATTATAAACCCAACCCTAACCCTAACCCTAACCCTAACCCTAACCCTAACCATAACATAACCCTAACTATAACCCAACCCCAACCCTAACCGTGTTACACCTCGTGTCGTGAACGTTAATCATTACCACCTGGCTACTTTGTCAAGTAGGCGAGAGATAGCTCCCCTCCTGCACACAACAGTACTGAAAGAATAATGCAGCTGTGTGTGTGTGTGTGTGTGTGTGTGTGTGTGTGTGTTTGTTTGTTTGTGTGTTTGTGTGTGCGCGTGTGCGTGCTCGTATCATGTATTCTTCCTTTTTATTTGCTGTGCTTTGATTTCGACAAATTTATCGAGAAGCGACATTTCAGTAGGTAAGGAGATTTACTGAACGTAAATTGTCCTAGTAAAACGAAATAGCCTCTTAAACAAATGTTGAGGTTGGTACTGCAACATCCTGTAACTGTGAGGGATCTGTAACTAACTTTATTTGCATTTTTTGCTGAGAAGAAACTATAGCACATTACCTCGCAATGACTCTTTTACTGCGTCATTCCTTAAAACTCTCATGACATTGAACTGATCTTGAACAGTTCAACAAGCCGCAGGGCTTGAAATGTTAATTATCTATGCACTTTTGAGAACTGAAAGGCAACAGAAGATAAAACACAGCAGCAGAAGAAAAAACATACCAAGTAAGCTTTTGTTAGAGTTTGATTAAGCAATACGTTAATGTTTCGGTGTTTATGATCTTGCCACAGCTGATGTTGCGAGTATGAATAAACAATGTTGGTTCGTATTTTAGCCATATAGATTACAGCATGCTGGTAACATATTGCTTATTCGTCTGATATATATTAATGCAGAATGGGTAGAAGAAAACATCAGGGAGGTAATGTTTTATTTTCAAAAGAAAAGGTAATACACTATCGGAAAGCAGGGGAATCTTACAGCTTGTAAAACATAAACAACATATTCGCTGCTGCAGATGAAATGAAGCCGGATAACGACAGAATGACATATGGCTCGGCTTGCTTCGCGAGAAGAAGAAAAAATATCGTCACGTTCAACCAGAGTGACTAGGTTATATGCTGAGTGACTAGGTTAAATCCTCCATATGAAATGACTTAACGTTGCCTGCCATGTGTACATGCACTGAAATGGAAAAAAAGAGGGATTGAAGAAACCAGAAAAATGTATGATGACGTTGGTAAGAGAAGCCAAAGGTGCTGGTCTGAATTCGACTCATGATTTCAAAGTGACTGCAATGAATAGAACGACATGGAGAGGTAGACCGCGAGCCCTACACAAATTAGAATAACACAACAGCGCAGTATAATGAAATTACGTCATGATCATTATCAGGTGCCATGCCGAGTGGCTTGAGTGATCATGCCACTCCCCAATCTGCGATCTCCTGCAACATGTATCAGTTCGTGTGCCAACACACCTAAATGCCATGCAATAAGATTGTCAAGAAACTTCTCTCGTTGTCTTCCTTTATCCGTCCTTTCACAGATCGTTCCAGTGGTCAGAACATGTTCTATTTTCCCTCTTTTCATAACATGGCCGAAAAGTAATGACTGTCTCCTTCTGATGTCTGTGATAATTTGTATTCAGGCTTCTTCCTCTTTCAAAACCTTTTGGTTGCTCTTTTTGGCGTCCAATATATTCTAAGCATTCTTCTGTAAAACCACATCTCTGAGGTCTCAAGAAATTATTTGGCCTGCCTACCGATTGTGCAGGATTCACAGCTATATTTCAAAACTGGATGTATGTAGCAAGCAAGAATTCTTTTTCTAACTTTTAATGACAAAGATGTATTACACAAAATATTCTTCATCTTATAAAATGCAGTTCGTGCCTGTCGTATTCTGTTTCTTATCTCAATTATGAATCTTCCATCTGATGTTATCCATGTGCCCAGATACTTAAATGTCTGTGCTTGTCCCAAAAAAAAAAAAGAAATTGCCATCGACTTTTATTACACACTAGCTGTACCAGCCACGCGTTGCTGTGGCATAGTGTGGCTAAATGGAAAAGAAAGAAAATCGAAATCGCACGTGTCTAATATGGTTACTGTGGCAATCATTGTCTGCTCAGAAATAGAGATAGTCTTCGATCCCCACCCCACACCACCACTAAATCCACCTACTACTCTCTCCCTCATCAAAGGTTTTAGGAAAAGAAAGACAATAGAAATCGCACCTGTCTAATATAGTTAATGTCTGCACAGATATATAGATAGTCTGGTTTTCTGTCTTTAGAACACGCACCATATAATTGTGTCTTTATATTAGTGGCCGTTTAAATGGTGTTATTAGCACAGTTACAAAAATGGTTATTTGGTTATCACATGCTAAAGCTGTTTGTATTTTTATAGGAGACGGAAGTAAAGCTACTACTGTTCTTGTAAAAAACAAAACAAAGTAAGTCGTAAAGAAAAAGAAGAATAGCGGAGGTAGCGTTAGTAAAATAAAAACAAATTAGGTAATGAGATCTTTAAAATCACGTGTTAAGCTCTTTAAGTTAACACTTTCAGCCATCACTCCCTCCGCTCCCCCATCCACCGACTACTGCTCCCTCCCACTTCGAAGGGTTTGAAAATCATCACCTGGCGATATTTATTTTTGTAACTGACATTGACATCCCTGTCCATCCGGACTAAAATGGGGAGCAGGAATTGTAATTAGGTAGTAAATGCGGCTAGTGTAATATTTACCACACCATCCTTCAAGTCCCGGTACAACTACTACCACGACCACCACCACAATAGCAAAAATAATGTCACTGCTATCTGTTTTACCATCGGAGTAGACAGGAAGTCGTGAGTCAGAAAATGTGGCGCCGCATGGCTAGTGCTGTCGCCACGGACTTGTCAGGTTAGGATGCATAATTTCGTTTCCCAACAGAAGAACGCCATAACCTTATCGGCGGTCTCTGGTTTGACAGTACTACGATGTAACCGCCCAACTGCAACTACTACTGCTGCTGCTACTTTGAGTGGGTAAGGCAGTTACTGTGACCTAAAGCACTCTCAGTAAACAGTTTGTGCCCCCCCCCCCCCCCCTCCCCCAATTCACCGACTACTCTTTCCCTCATAGAAATAGTTGGGAGAAAAAAAAAGACCACGTGAAAAGTAATAAAAACAGGACAAATTCACCATAATTAGGAAATGAACGCATTGGTAAACAGCACAGCTTCAAATTCCAACGCAGATGAAATAATTAAATCTAAATTTAAAAAAGGGAAAGCTATAAAATTTCAGCGTAACTGAAACGGAAAGTTTGAAATGAAATCATAAGTATGCGAAATGGTCAGATTTGTTTATCAACTGGTTTACCCACATATCTGTTTTTTTTTTTTTTTTTTTTTTGAGTATTAGGGGCCACATGGCTAGTGCTGTCGCCACGACAGTGCAGATGATAATTTTTTTTTACCCACGAGTAGAAAAAAACTGCTGCGGATTCGAACCATGGTCTCCCGCACGGGAGCCCTTTGCTCTAACCATTCTGCCAAGCAACCCCGCCACCGAAGCAACGAAAAGAGAACAAAGTTATTTGAGATGTGTTCCCTACTACTGTGCCCCGATTATAACACAACTCAAAACTGCAGGCAATTGTTTTCTTATAGACAGATTTTCCAGATATATTATTGAAACGGCATAACAATTGACATCGCACGTGTCTAACACGGTTAATGTCGCAATAATTGTCTGCGCAGACGTCGAGATAATCCTAGATGCTTCCCCCCCCCCCCCCCCGTGAAATCCATCAGCTACTCTCCAACTCATAGAAAGTTGTTTGAAAAGACAGAAAATAGAAATCGTTTCTAAAATGGTTATTGTCGCAATCATTGCCTGCACAGATATAGAGATAGTCTTGTTTGGTGTACCAGGGCCTACTCTATTTATTAGAGAAGGCGTTTGCTGTACATATCTCGCCGGCGAATGGTGGGTCTTGTGTTCCGACTACTGCGCATTGCGCATTAACGAACGTGGCTTTAGTTAAATGTCAGTAAAATAGAAATATTAGTTTCGAACATTTTCCAAACAAACGTCGTCACCTATCTCAAACAATGACAGTAGAATTTAAAACCATGATGGGTAAAAATCCGGTATCAAAACAAACATATCCTGAAAATTTCACCTAAATCGGTTCAGTAGTTTCCGAGTCTGCAGATCATAAACAAACACTCAAACATTGATTTTTATATAAATAGATTTAGGAACAATTCGTTTCTTTGATACACAATTACTCATGTCTTTCCATTATTGAAACTGAGGCCTACTCTTCCACTTCCTAACACCACAATGTCTATCATTTCCTGTAGTTCTTTCTGATTTGTTGCTATCAAGACTGTGTCATCAGCATAACGTAAATTGTTTATGTTGATGAAAATATGGAGTGTTCATTTGCAATCCGTAATTGCGTACGTTGAGCATGATTATGTCATAGTCATGAGATAAGTTAAGTTGAGCTGAGTCTTTTCACCCTGCCCCCCCCCCCCACCCACAGACACACTCACATACACACACTAGGACACGGAACCCACACAAGGACCTATTAGTTTTCATTTAGGTACTACCGTGTAATGTTTAATTTCCTTATTTCAAAAAAGTATCACGTTTGTCTGTAGATTGGTAGCTCTACATGCTCTGCATTTTCTCATGATTGGATTCTTAAACACATATTGATATGCATCATTAACTATTACTACCGAGGGCGATAACCATGGATTAGTCTTCTCGACGTTCGATACACTGAATTACATTCCTTTTTTTTTTTTTTGGATAGCGTATGCCTGGCAAGAACGGCGTCCGTGTCTTAGGCGTTGCGAATCCGACTCGTAATTCCAATGTTCCACGATCAAAACCCACTTCTGGCTGCATGGTTTTTATCCTGGTACTGGTCAATCCAGTCTAAAATGGGTTCCAGAATGGCTGTCCCAGGGAAATAAAAGACGGCCACCTAGTGCCAATTGGTCTGTAAAAAATGTCGATGCTCTTTCCATATGCCCCATGCCCCTGTGTCGTAAAAACGAATCTTTACTTTACTTTATTTGCTATGCCCAACAAGAGATAATTTGGGCAAATTTAAAATGTTCAAGTTAGTTGGGTGTCCATTTAAGGGGGTTGCAGAACCAACCACATCATTTTTTGGCTGTTGCAAATGTTGTCAGCAAATTTACGTACAGCTCTCCATATCACTGTAGGAACTAACGCAGGGTTGCCTGCTGCCAGATCGGCTGTACATGACATTGAAGCCGGCACCCAGGCATTACGAAAAGCGCTTGCAACGCTTGAGCCACAAACGCCGACATATACTATATGATTACATTATTAAAATGTACGGCGATGAAAGCAAACAGTTTAGCGAATCACTTGATACAAATCAATTTCACCATAGCAGATGAGAAAAGCAAAAAGAGATAGAGTCACCAATAAAAAACTAGGAGCATAGTAGCAACAGTAGCGGTGAATGATGTTATCGAACATCAGGGAATCAAACCATTTTGTCAACTTGTCAGAGTGGGAAAAAAATCATCCAGCAGCTAGAGCGCACTACACGAGGACAGCAGGCTAAAGGTCAAGATGTCGAAAAAGAAAGAGATGGTAAAAGATCAATTTTAGAAACGCAGCATGACAATAATGCAAGCTACGCAATTAGCAAATTACAGGAAACTTCACATAACTCCGCTCTACGACGCTTTTCGGCATAAACAGGAGGACAAAAGAAAAAGAAGAAGATTGATACAAATCCATGCGCCCCTTTAGACGGTTTAGATTGTTATATATTGTTTATTTTAGAACTCACAATACACTCTTCCACTCCTCCATCACCCTCTGTTTTCGTCTATGGGGTTTATGTAAACGAAGCGGTCAAACCTTTTGCTCGCGCTCTGAGGGTCGTGGATTTGCACGAATGCATTTTGTTTTCAGAGATCACTAGTGATAGTCGCTGAAGCTAAGAAATGTGTGTCTTGTATGACGCTTTCAGCAGGCAGTTAGGAATTCTGAGGAAAGAGACTGCCATAGGGATAACCAGGTGCAACCAAGTAGAACCTCAGGACTGTGAGTCTCACTTTTTCTGGATTTGATATGTGAAGATATTTTAAAACCGTCTCTTAAGGATCTCTTGAATGGTGAGCTGGTATGAGGGAGAAGATCTACAGGAAGGACAATGATACGCTGGAAGGACTCGTGCAAACCTGACTTAAAAGTTATCAACATTGACAAATACCTCTGGTAGGGACCAGCTGCAGATCGACTACTTTAAAGGCTGACAGTGAAAGACGGAGTCGCATTTTGAAAAAAGCGTCGAGACGTTTCAGAGTAACACAGATTCAAAATTCTAGAATAATATTTGTATGTGGACTGTGTGGCAGTTAGTGTCACTTTAGCACCGGTCTTTACAGTCATGGAGACGGTATTCCTAGAAGCAGCGGCACAACTTCATGGTCTCCAGGGACTAACGGTTTCCTACCACAAAGACATCTCTTTTATTACATAATTAGTCAATTTATGTTTAAAAAAATAATATTAAAATTAAAATAAGCGACACTGTTTACGCCGTTTGCGCATCGCATATGTGCTGAGAGAACACTCGCCACTCTTTGGGTTTTGTGTGTAGTAGTGCGCATCTGGTTGGACTGGCCATAACATTATCTAATGCACATATAAAGCTTGGCGGCGTCCGTGGCTTTGGCGTTCGTTGCGAGCCCGACTCGTAATTCCAACGTACCGCCATTGAAACCCACTGCTGGCTGCGTGAATTTTTATCATGGCATGGGGCGTCGCATTTTGACCCAGCTTAAAATGGGTACCAGGATGTATGTTCTGGGAAGTAAAAACGGCTGGAGTAATGCTGACCACATTACCCACCTAGTGCCGATGGTCTGTAAAAATATGGAAACTCTACCAATATACCCAATAGGCCTAAAGGCGTGAAAAGGGATCTTTACTTTACTTTACTTACATTTATATAAAGCTAGGGTCTAACTGGGAGCACGGCCATATTGAAAACACAATCTTGTTTCGACGAGGATTGGAATCTACTACCTTAGGGTTATTAGTTGAGCGTCTAGCAATGAGACTTATCTCAGCATCCAGGTGCGACTACTGCCTGGGAATATATTCAGATTCTGAGGTTTCGCCTGCAGTTGATATTTTACTGTGTAAAGCAATGGACTTAAAACACCGCATATTTAACAGGGCGAAAACTGGCTTCCAGGAAAGCAAAGCAGAGGTAGACCTGAGCAAAACAGGATAGATGTCATGAGGATGCAATGGCTGTGAAAGGACACAGGGCTGGAAAAATAGCCGCAGAAAGAAAAATTTTCAGGCGTACTATGCCGAAGCGATAACAACGTTCTGTAATAGTCACTTGATGATGATTATGATGATAAAGAACGGTGTTTGTCGTTTAGGAAAATGAACTGTAGTTTCATTTTATTTCATAATTTGATACTGATGATGTACTGTATGCGTGATCTATGTCACAGTCACAATTCTAATTTTAAAACTATTCATCAAACTAACTCACGCACCCACACACATTCACACACACACACACATACACTAAAATTTTTTAGCGATTTCGTAGTGTTGCTGTATTCATAATTGAATGTTATTTCATTCTTCCCAAAAGACTGGGTTTTAAAAAAAAAGCTGTTTGAATAAAAATGTGAGGTAAGTCAGACATTTTGCTCATTAAAAGTGTTTTCTGCTGGGCTGGATAATGCCATAGTGTACACAGCTGGTTCTGTTCAATAAGGTAAAAGATCTGGCTGGGGATTTTCAGCTAGAGTTAAGGGTACAATCGTGGCAGAACAAAATAGTACCTTTTTATCTACAGCTTTAAGCATGAGGATAGGGGCGGAGGCAGTCACTGCAGCTCTGAAGTGGATAGCAGCAGACAGAGTAGCGGGATTAACAGTGACTGATTCTCAGACGGTAGTGAGAAAGGTTTAAAATTGACAAATGTGACATGAGTGGATACCACGCATCAGTACGTCAATATCGTAAGGACTTACGTGGATACACTTTCTGGAAAATGCAGGAGTGCGAGGAAATGAAAGATGGGATTTTATATCTACAAAACCGATAACTACAAAAACACTGGTACTGGACAAAGGAGGCATGCTGAAGACCATTTCTGAACAAATACTGATAGAAGATACAGGTAAGTTGAAATAACATGCTTGGGATTGTAAAAGGAATTAGATGGGGAATCAGGCAAGGAGGGACGTATGAAAAGAGGAGAACGGTGAGTTTATAATCAGTGAGCTAGGGAAATGTTAGCATCTACACTTTAAAGACATTTACTGCATGAGGCGAAATACTTACGGGTATGCACGGTGTGCTATGGTGTCGATTCTAAAATCTGTCAATCAATAATCTTAGCTGCAGTGCTGTGGTGTCTAAGTGATTTCTGCTGTCTGAACGTCCTAGATTCGAATCCTTATCAAGTAGGATTTGTTTTCTTCAAAATTGGCCATTGCTCCCAGGTTCAAGTTGGCCCCAGGCAATATCATAGATATGTTAAATGTTGAATTAAGAATCGATATCACAGCACCAGGGACACTTCCATAAGTTCTCCGTCTTCATCTTCAGCAGAAAGGAAAGAGTTCCAATTCCAGTGGTACGGTGAGATGCGTTAGAGATTGTGTAGAGATTAGGAAACAATAATATATATATATATATATACCTCATGAATTAATATTATATATATATATATATATATATATATATATATATATATATATATATATATATATATATATATATATAGTCAATCATATTAACAAGCAAAGAAACATGATCGTGATTACCCTTTGACACGTGTATAAGGTTGAGGGGGTTTGCAATCCCAGAGAAACACACTGTTTGGTTAACCTCTGTGCACCCGTGACAAACTAGTTGTATGAAATGAACGAGACAGGAAGCAGGTGAAAACGATTAGATGAAGAAAAAAAATGAATAGGTGAAGAAAAAAAATGAATAGGTGAAAAAAAATGATAGGGTAAAAAAAAAAATTAGCAGGTGCAATAAAGAAAATGGTCAGAAAATGGTCAGAAAATGGTCAGATGACAAAAAATGGTCAGATAAAGAAAAAATTATAGGATGAAAAAAAAATGATCTGATAAAGAAAAACAAAATGATCAAATAAACACTTGTTTAGATTAGCACATCCGTCTTTGTGGTGTGCAGATAGTCTCCACGTTGTGAAGACTGGAGGAAATGTTTGGACACAGTACCGCTGTAAAATATTTAAACAGTCGATACAAGAAGTGTGGTGGTGGTGGTGATACCTGCAGCAATAGAGCTCAAGTGCTTAGGAAGCTGAATAAGTATCAGAAAGAAATGCATGCATACATAACACAGAAATACGTATGTGGCATACGTACATAATATACAGTCGTGCGTTCATGACATATAAACGTACGCATTTTGTAGACAGACATGGCATTCACACAAAATACATAATATACAAGCATAGGCACATAACATACACGCATGTCTACATGATATTCCAACACTGATATATGATACAGAATGAAACAGGTAAACATATATGCATACACGACAAAATGATGTATTTTTCTTCTGTCTTTCTAATTCCCAGTGGAGCATAGGCCCCTGTCATTTGCAGCTCCCCTCTTGTCCTCCCCATCATTTAAACTCTGCTCTCTAGATCGTTTTTCCCATTTTTTTGTTGTCTTTCTTTATTTCTATACCACTGTGGTTTCTAATGCAAAGGCACTATGGATATACTGTTCTCATGTTTTCTCAATGTGAGTCCTATCCAACGCCAGCGTCCTTTCTTCCCCTCTCGGTCCACAGGATTTTGTTTAGTTCTCTCACAAGGCTCCACATTAATGATTCTATCATACCAATTAATGTCCTGTATCCTGCACGGGCACCATTTACTCAATATTTATAGTTTATTATTTATTGTCTTTGCTGTTCTCCGTGTTTTTAGCTCATAACATCAGTACTGATTTGACATCAGAATTAAACATTTTTAGTTTAGCAAGTTTTAAACGCTTTTGACCTCCACAAATTCCATAGTCCTATGAAAGCTCCTCTTGCTTTTTATTTTCGTATTTTAATCTGTCTATCCGTTCCCTAATTATTATGTACATTATAGCCCAAGTAGATGTACGACACCACATCTTCGAGTGGGATCCCTTTAAGAGAAACCACATTACTGTTTGCCTGATTTATTCTCATTATTTTGTCTTTCCATTGTGGAATTTCAGACCTAGCTGTTGTGATATCGTATCAAGTATGTTTAATTTATCTTGCATCTGATTCCGTGAATGGGACAGAAGAGAAATATTATCAGCGAGGTCTAGATCATCACACTGTTTTGTAGGGGTCCACTGAATTCCATTCGTGCAGTTAGCAGTTGCTGTCTTCAGAATCCAGTCTACTGCCAGTTAAAAAAAAAAGGGAGAGGCGGCAAAATAATCCCTGACGCACACCTGTTTTTCTTTCAAATGCATCTTTTAGCTTTCCACCATTAGGAACTAGATTTTTCATGTATGTATATATTGCCTTTACTTATTCCATATCGGCCCATTAATTTCCATAGGGATTCCCCATCAATGTTTCCAAGAAGCTTTTTTCCAGTCCATGAATCCAATATACAGTGGGGAATTTAGTTTAATGCTCTGCTTTTGTATACGTAATGTGTCTAGGCCGAAAACTTGCTATTCCGATTCCGATTTGTTTGGAAAAAAATAAAAGTTCCTGTCACCCTAACCAGCTCCGATATTGAGCGGCGGTTATTTGGGACTGCGTATATTTGTTTGGAATATCCAATAGTTGTTTGTCCATTGTGGCGTGTCCATACGCCTGTGTTCGTGCCACCTGTCATCCTTATGTCATTTCCGTATCTTGTTGTCCAGCCCGCCATCGCTGAGTGCACCAAGGCGCCACCAGTGTCACCATCTCGAGACAAACAGGCCTGTCAGCGTCCCAAAACACGGGCCTTTTCAGGTCCCCACATTTAACAACTTTTTTGTGCCTTTATGTTTTCGCATCTTGCATGTGCATGTGCGTTCGGCTTTTTTTTTATTTTTTTTTTTTTGTTTGTTTTTTTTTTTTTTTTTTTTTTTTTTAGCTTTTTTTTTTTTTTTTCAATTGTTTAGACAAGTTTTCTTCTTGTAAAAAATGGTAAAGATGTAGTGGACATGAGTATAGGTAAAGTCAATTGATAATGTTCCGAAAATTTTTAAAGGACTTAAAGTGAGGTCGGAAGTTGTAGATAGATGAGTAGTTTTTAGAGGCTCCTTTTTAGGCGTCCTGACTTGAGAGTGAGGGTGTCGCTGTCCTCTGGCCTGTTTCCCTCTCAGTTGGTGGTTGAGCTGTTCCTGATTGCGTTGTTGTTGCTGGGTTGGAAGGACCGGTAGTTTTTCCTGCATTTGTTCTACTTATGTATTGCTTCACCAGTTTCTGGATGTCAGGGTCGCTGTTTACATGCAGGATCTCGGTGACAGAGAGGGTGGTGTTTTTGCCTTGTAGGTGGGTCAAAATTGGGCGCCTCTGCACTTCGTACCTGGAGCATTCCAGTAGGAAGTGGGCTAGTGTGTTGTTCTTATTGCATTCGGAACACCTCGGCATTTTGTACGTTTCCGTCCAGTTGCCGAGTCTGAGGTTCCACAATTTGTTGAAGACTGGTATTTTCATAGGGTCTTTGATCTGGGAGGCGAGTCTGGGTTTTTTTTTAGCAGCTGGAAGGCGTGTCTGCCCTGCACACCTTGTTGCCATTGTGTGTTCCAGGCCTCTGTAATGTACTGTCTTGTGACTGCACGGCCTTCTGATTTGCCCAGGCCTATGTCTAGGGTGCGGTCGCAGTTGATGCCCTTCTTGGCTGCCATGTCGGCCTTTTCGTTGCCGATTATTCCCTTGTGGGCTGGTATCCAGCCGATTGTGAGGTGGCACCCCTTTTGTTGAAGTTTTGTTGCTGCGGTCAGGATACCCTCTTTGATGTCGGGTCTGCTATTTTTGCAGAGGCTGCTTAATGCTTGAACAGCGGCCAGCGAGTCAGTAAAAACGTAGACTTGTTTGTGCATTGTTGTCAGGGCTAACTCCAGAGCTTTCTGTATCCCTATCAGTTCGGCGGTGCATATGGCGACCCCGTCTGTTAGTTTGAACTGCTCTGTGACTCTGGCTTTTGATGAGTAGAGACCCGCACCGACCTTGCCCTTCTCAATTTTGGAGCCATCGGTGTATATAATGAGGGAACTGTCCTCGGTCAGGCTTTGGATGAGCTCGTCTGCTATAATCCTAGCTTCTCCTTTCTCGGTTGTTTTTGAGATGAGTTTCGTGAGTCGGGTGTAGGTTGCGGGGGGAATCAGTTCCCATGGTGGGATGGTAGCTACATGTCTTTTGGTGTTATTGAACGCGTGTTCTACTGACCCGCTTAGCCTTGTTCTAGCTAGCAGCCAGGCGACTGGTTCTAGGAAACGTAGTTTGCACTGGTCGCTGTGTTGGTGGACGTTCGGATGGAACGCCTTTCTGGCGGGGTGTGTCGGGTCAGCTGACGTTTGCATCCAGTAGTTTAGGGCTAGCTGTTTTCTCCTGAGATTCAGAGGGATGACACCGAGTGCAACTTCCATGGCGGCTCTGCATGTGGTTTTGCCTGTTCCTATGATGGACGCCAGTGCTTGCCCTTGGATGGAGTCTAGGCTTTTTTTTCTTGGAGTCGGCTGCCGCTTCGTACACGATGGAACCGTACTCCATTCTCCCTCGTATATATGCTTTGTAGAACGACAGCATTGTTTTCGTATGTGCGCCCCAGCCGCTGCCTTTGATGATTTTAAGCATATTTATGAGTGGTTTAGTACGTTCCACCGTGTAGTCTATGTGCCTGTTCCAGCTCAGTTGTTCATCCAGCTCCATCCCTAGGAATTTGGTGTGCACTCTCCTCTGAATCACTCTGCCTCCCATTTCAATTCTGGTTGCGCTTTCTTCTTATTGCTGTTTCATCTTTCTGTTGAATATCATAAGCACGGATTTGTCGGTGTTGACTTTGAACCCCCACTGGTTCATCCAGTGCATTATGTTATTCAATTCGATCTGAAGCTCGTTACGAGTTTTAGGCAACTCCCGTCCAGTCAGCCAAAGCGCGCAGTCGTCCGCAAATTGGGACAGTTGTATTTTGCTGTCTGTGATTGCAACGTGCAGGTCATTCGCCATGATTGTGAAGATCGTCGGCGAAATCACAGCACCTTGAGGAATGCCGTTCTCTTGTGTGAGAGTGGCGGAAACTTCATTTTTGATTAGGACTGAGAATGTTCTCTCGCTCAGGAAGCTTTTGATGTAGTTATAGGTTCTTCCTCTGACGCCGAGCCTTTTAATTTTGACCAGGGCCCCTTCTCGCCAGCATTGATCGTATGTCAGGGACAGGTCTAGGAAGACGGCCATCGTTGTGTATGCTTTTTTGAACCCGTTTTTGACATCATCCTCCAGCCTAATGATTTGGTCGACTGTGGAACTGTTTGGTCTGAAACCTGACTGGGTGATGCTGTATAGGTTCTCTTTTTCTAGGAAGAAAACAAGTCGTTTGTTGATGACCGTCTCCATGACCTTTCCGAGGTGGGACGTGAGGGCTATTGGTCTGTAGGAGTCCACGTTGTGGGGTTTTTTATTTGGTTTTAGTATCGGTACTACCAGAGCCTGCTTCCACTGCTTTGGAATGCACCCAGTTCTCTAGATGTCGTTGAAGAGCTCGGTGATTGAGACAATGGTTTTTCTGGGAAGCATTTTTAGAATGGGATAGCTTAAGATGTCGACTCCTGCTGCAGTGTTGGATTTCTCCCTTATGGCGGTGACGACTTCGTCCACCGTAATGTCTGCGTTGAGGTAGTCATACTTAGTCGTGGGCTCTTCCCTTTTTGCTGCTTCTTCCTCGATGTACTTGTTTCGTCGTGCCGTTTCGCCTTCGCTGAGGTTTTCGTGGGAACTGACGCTGTAGAATAGGTGCCCAAAGGTGTCTGCCTTTTCTTTGTCTGTGACGGCGAGTGATGGGTTCTTGATCGTGGGAATTTTGTTACTCTTCCGGTCCCCTTTGATGGATTTTATTTGCGCCCAGACTTTGCTGGAGGGGGTGTTCGGATTGAGCGACTGACAGAAGGTCTTCCAGCTGTTTTCTTTTGCCTTTTTAACAGCTCTGTTTACGGCATTTCGTTTGTCTTTGAATTCTTGTAAGTTTGTGTTGGAGCGACATCTGCGATACTTTTGTAGAGCGGCTTGTCTCTCTCCAATAGCGGACTCACATTTCGCATCCCACCCGCCTACTGCTCTGATGTTGCCCCCTTTGCGTGGGGGAGGTTTGTTTTGTCTCCTGTTGGTGATATGTTTAGGCATATTTTTGTATGGCATATGTTTGCATGCCACCTCCAGAATAGTGTTTGTGATTTTAGCTGTGCGGCGTTCCAGATCTTCCTCGCAACGTTACGGAGTTGAGTCTGTTTTTGAATTTAACGCCGTGCGGCGTTCCCTCGATCTTCCTCGCCTGTTTCGTCGAACGTTACGGAGTTGAGATCTGCTTGGAACGCCGCCCAGTCTGCTTTGTTGAATTTGAACGAAGGCCGTCTGCTTACTTCGTCCACTTGTGCTTGGGCCCTCGTGCTTATCCGGATTGGAAGATGGTCGGAACTAGTCTAGGGTGCGGTCGCAGTTGATGCCCTTCTTGGCTGCCATGTCGGCCTTTTCGTTGCCGATTATTCCCTTGTGGGCTGGTATCCAGCCGATTGTGAGGTGGCACCCCTTTTGTTGAAGTTTTGTTGCTGCGGTCAGGATACCCTCTTTGATGTCGGGTCTGCTATTTTTGCAGAGGCTGCTTAATGCTTGAACAGCGGCCAGCGAGTCAGTAAAAACGTAGACTTGTTTGTGCATTGTTGTCAGGGTTAACTCCAGAGCTTTCTGTATCCCTATCAGTTCGGCGGTGCATATGGCGACCCCGTCTGTTAGTTTGAACTGCTCTGTGACTCTGGCTTTTGATGAGTAGAGACCCTACCGACCTTGCCCTTCTCATTTTTGGAGCCATCGGTGTATATAATGAAGGAACTGTCCTCGGTCAGGCTTTGGATGAGCTCGTCTGCTATAATCCTAGCTTCTCCTTTCTCGGTTGTTTTTGAGATGAGTTTCGTGAGTCGGGTGTCGGTTGCGGGGGGAATCAGTTCCCATGGTGGGATGGTAGCCACGTGTCTTTTGGTGTTATTGAACGCGTGTTCTACTGACCCGCTTAGCCTTGTTCTAGCTAGCAGCCAGGCGACTGGTTCTAGGAAACGTAGTTTGCACTGGTCGCTGTGTTGGTGGACGTTCGGATGGAACGCCTTTCTGGCGGGGTGTGTCGGGTCAGCTGACGTTTGCATCCAGTAGTTTAGGGCTAGCTGTTTTCTCCTGAGATTCAGAGGGATGACACCGAGTGCAACTTCCATGGCGGCTCTGCATGTGGTTTTGCCTGTTCCTATGATGGACGCCAGTGCTTGCCCTTGGATGGAGTCTAGGCTTTTTTTCTTGGAGTCGGCTGCCGCTTCGTACACGATGGAACCGTACTCCATTCTCCCTCGTATATATGCTTTGTAGAACGACAGCATTGTTTTCGTATGTGCGCCCCAGCCGCTGCCTTTGATGATTTTAAGCATATTTATGAGTGATTTAGTACGTTCCACCGTGTAGTCTATGTGCCTGTTCCAGCTCAGTTGTTCATCCAGCTCCATCCCTAGGAATTTGGTGTGCACTCTCCTCTGAATCACTCTGCCTCCCATTTCAATTCTGGTTGCGCTTTCTTCGTATTGCTGTTTCATCTTTCTGTTGAATATCATAAGCACGGATTTGCCGGTGTTGACTTTGAACCCCCACTGGTTCATCCAGTGCATTATGTTATTCAATTCGATCTGAAGCTCGTTACGAGTTTTAGGCAACTCCCGTCCAGTCAGCCAAAGCGCGCAGTCGTCCGCAAATTGGGACAGTTGTATTTTGCTGTCTGTGATTGCAACGTGCAGGTCATTCGCCATGATTGTGAAGATCGTCGGCGAAATCACAGCACCTTGAGGAATGCCGTTCTCTTGTGTGAGAGTGGCGGAAACTTCATTTTTGATTAGGACTGAGAATGTTCTCTCGCTCAGGAAGCTTTTGATGTAGTTATAGGTTCTTCCTCTGACGCCGAGCCTTTTAATTTTGACCAGGGCCCCTTCTCGCCAGCATTGATCGTATGCCAGGGACAGGTCTAGAAAGACGGCCATCGTTGTGTATGCTTTTTTGAACCCGTTTTTGACATCATCCTCCAGCCTAATGATTTGGTCGACTGTGGAACTGTTTGGTCTGAAACCTGACTGGGTGATGCTGTATAGGTTCTCTTTTTCTAGGAAGAAAACAAGTCGTTTGTTGATGACCGTCTCCATGACCTTTCCGAGGTGGGACGTGAGGGCTATTGGTCTGTAGGAGTCCGCGTTGTGGGGTTTTTTATTTGGTTTTAGTATCGGTACTACCAGAGCCTGCTTCCACTGCTTTGGAATGCACCCAGTTCTCTAGATGTCGTTGAAGAGCTCGGTGATTGAGACAATGGTTTTTCTGGGAAGCATTTTTAGAATGGGATAGCTTAAGATGTCGACTCCTGCTGCAGTGTTGGATTTCTCCCTTGTGGCGGTGACGACTTCGTCCACCGTAATGTCTGCGTTGAGGTAGTCATACTTAGTCGTGGGCTCTTCCCTTTTTGCTGCTTCTTCCTCGATGTACTTGTTTCGTCGTGCCGTTTCGCCTTCGCTGAGGTTTTCGTGGGAACTGACGCTGTAGAATAGGTGCCCAAAGGTGTCTGCCTTTTCTTTGTCTGTGACGGCGAGTGATGGGTTCTTGATCGTGGGAATTTTGTTACTCTTCCGGTCCCCTTTGATGGATTTTATTTGCGCCCAGACTTTGCTGGAGGGGGTGTTCGGATTGAGCGACTGACAGAAGGTCTTTCAGCTGTTTTCTTTTGCCTTTTTAACAGCTCTGTTTACGGCATTTCGTTTGTCTTTGAATTCTTGTAAGTTTGTGTTGGAGCGACATCTGCGATACTTTTGTAGAGCGGCTTGTCTCTCTCCAATAGCGGACTCACATTTCGCATCCCACCCGCCTACTGCTCTGATGTTGCACCCTTTGCGTGGGGGAGGTTTGTTTTGTCTCCTGTTGGTGATATGTTTAGGCATATTTTTGTATGGCATATGTTTGCATGCCACCTCCAGAATAGTGTTTGTGATTTTAGCTGTGCGGCGTTCCAGATCTTCCTCGCCTGTTTCGTCGAACGTTACGGAGTTGAGATCTGCTTGGAACGCCGCCCAGTCTGCTTTGTTGAAATTGAACGAAGGCCGTCTGCTTACTTCGTCCACTTGTGCTTGGGCCCTCGTGCTTATCCGGATTGGAAGATGGTCGGAACTAGTGTCATTTAGTACTGACCAATGGCAGCCCGAGAGCCCAGCTGTGGCTATTGACAGGTCGACTGCTGTGTCTCGCTTGCTAAGGGATGGGCTTATCCTTGTAATGGATCCATCGTTTAGTATTGTTAGCGCGTTTTCCTCAACGAAGTCCATAAGGTTGAGACCGCCCCGGTCGGCTTCTATCGTGCTCCAAGTTTGATGGTGCACGTTTAGATCGCGGACTAACAGTGTTTGCTCGCTGAACTTGTCTTTTATTGATTCAAGATCTAGCTTTTCTAGTAGACCGGTCGGGCAGTACACATTAACAACTGTCAGGTTTTGGTTAGGTTGAAGTCCAGCTATCCTGACCATTTGTCCTTCGCAGTTCGCGGTGTTGAAACTGACGTGTTCCAGAACAATGAGTTGATCGCTGGTCAGGATCGCTACCCCTCCTCCCCCCCTTTCCCGTGATTCTGTCATTTCTGTGAACTGTGAAGCCGGGGCACTTGAATTTATCTGTCGGTTTCAACCTGGTTTCCTGTAACGCATATATGGTTGTGTCCCCAACAGTTTGTTTCAGTATGTCGGGGAAGTTTTTCCTAATGCCGTTGCAGTTCCATTGTATTATCGATATGTTGACCGTGTTGTTGTTGAGCGCTGTGTTGGAGCTGGCCTCCGGAGAGTTGTTTCGTGTGACGTTTGCTGTCATTGTCTAGTTACTCTAGGGGGTGCGGTTTCGGGCCTGGTTACTGTGTCGTTACTGTTCGGTGCTGGAGCCTGGTTGGCTGTCGTTCAGGGAGGAGTCGCTTTCTATTGTACTAGAATCCGAGCTTTCTTCTTCCGACAGGGTTTTGGCGCTGGCTTGTTGTTTGACTTTTTCTGTTAGTTGTTCCAGGAGGACAACATTGCAGTAGTTTTCGACTGCTTTTTTAATCGATTCGGTGGTGCCTAGGTTGGCTTTTTCGACGTATTTTTCGACGTACTTTTCCATCTCTATCTTTCCCACTTGTTTAAGGTAAGCGGGAGACGGTTTTCGTGATTTGAGTGAGTCTACTTCAGTTCTCGTCTTTTGGTGGGCCATATACAGGCATTCTAGTTTTTCGACGTGGTATTTGTAGTTTGTTACCGTTTTTTCGACTAGTTCTTTTAGCTGGGTCGTTCTCTCCGCCACTAGTTTCTCAGCTTTTAGCCTCGCCTCTCTTTCGGTAGCAAGCTGTTTTTTCATGGTGTTTAGCTCTCTTCTAAAGTCTGCCTCGAGTTTTTTGTACTCTTCGGTGGTGTTGTAGGCAGTCGGCCCTGTGGCGGCTGTGCGATCTACTACTTTTGGGTCAGTTATTGAAGCAGCAAGTCCTGTCATACCGGCTCTCAGGATTCTAAGGTCTGACTGGGTTTCTGGCAGGTTTCTAGATTTGGTGATGTTCAATTTGGCTATTTTTAGCGGAATATTTGCCAGTATCGACTCACGCAGTGCCAGTTGCTCCTCCTTCATTGTAGGGCAGCCTTTGTATCTGACACTGTGATTTCCGCCGCAGTTGGCGCATCTCCTATCCGGATTCTCGGATTTATAGTTACCGGCGGCCAGGGCTTTAGGGCATTGTCGGTGATGGTGATTTCTACTGCAGAATTTGCAGACAGTTTTTCTCCGGCACTGCCCTTGATTATGGCCGAAGCCTAAACAATTCAGACATTGGATGAGAGGCGGTATAAACGCTTCGCAGTGCCGTTTTTTGTATTGGTAGTTGATGTGGGCGGGGAGGCTTTTGCCCCCTATTGTCACCGTAAGCAAGGAGGTTGCTTCCCCTGACGATTTCAATAGTCTGTTGATATTGATGAAAATGACGTCCGGGTTTCTTTTTTTTTAGGTCGTCGGCCACTGTATTGATATCTTGCTTAGGGTCGATGCCCTTGACTACAATCTTGGTGGTAACTTTAACCGGTTCTACAGTGATGACGATGTCGTTTTTTAGGTCGACTTTCACCGGTTCTGTCGAATTTTTGATTTTGTTAAAAAGTTCGCTATTTTTGGCGGTTTCGTTAAGTGTCAACATACCGTGGTGTTTGCAGGGGTAGAACGATGCCACTGACTTGTTCCCTAACCCTGACTCCAGAATGTCGATTTGGTGGGTTTTCCTCATACCTTTTGCGAGAATGGATACCGCGCTGAATTGAAGTTGCGTCACTCTGACTTTTATTGTTAGGAGTGGCTTTCCTCCGCTTGTATTTTCTTCCGGAATGCTTGGACGTACTTGCAGGGGGAGCCCTTCTGCTATTATAGGCTGATTTGTAGCTTCTCCCGGTGGGGTACGGCTGGTTGGCATTTCTGGTAAGATTGTGTTTGTGGGAGTCGGCTTCAATGCTTCCTTTCCTCGCGCACTGGTTTTAGTGGGTATTGTGCTGTCGGTTGTGGCTACCTTCTTTCTCGAGACGGCTTTTGATTGTGCACGGTCACTGTTTTGATAGACGCGTGTTTGGATGCCGGCATCTGGTCCTTTTGACGGGTTGGTGTCGCCTGACTTCGGCTCTTGAGAGCGAGCTCTCGTCATTGCCATATTGTCCGGATTAGGGTTTATGTTGGCTAAGCCCTAGTCAAGGATTTGAAGTGTTTTTAGTAGTAGACTATGCTCACAAATCTTGATCCGGACTCTGCTGACTTCTTGGTGGCTGCGTCGTCTTCGAACGGTCTGAGCTTTCGCAAAAAGCTTGTCCTCTGCTAAGCAACAAGCCTGGTTAGGAGGACCACTTTAAAAGTAGACCTCCCAGGGTGTTCAAAGCAGTACACAAGGCTTAGTGCTGGGACAACGGACTTTTAGTCAGCGTATCGACTCAAGATTTGGGACCACTACAGCTTTCAGACCTGGCAGATCAAGCCGAGCAAAGCAGCGATCAACACCAGTGTCTGAGGAAACCTGTGACCCTCCTCTCAAGCGACCTCTGAACTAAATCTGAGGCAGCGTATCAGTAGCTGGTAGATTAGAGTGAGGCTACTAACTCTCACTTCGGCTCTGGTAGCGGGTAGTTTTAAGTGAGGCTACTAACTCTCACTATTTTTCGGACTGAAACGACTGACTGACTGACTGACTTTTAGTCAGCGTGTTGACTCGAGATTTGAAAACACTACAGTTTTCAGGCCTAGCAGATCAAGCCGAACAAGCAGCGATCAATACTAGTACCTGAGGTAACCTGTGATTCTCCTCCCAAGCGCACGCTGAACTAATATCGAGGCAACGAACCCACACGATAATAAGGCACTTCACGAGGCAACTGACCCTCTCGCTCTGTGTCTGCGCTGCGAATGCCCCGGCTGGCTGACGCCGAAAACTTGCCTAAATTTATGCACATTTAAACACACACTACCATTATCATTGGTACATTTCCGACTGGCTTACCTCTCTACAGTCTGCGATCTTCATCAGCATTCGTATGCTAACACCCTATGCCATGACAAAACAGTTTTTGAGAATCGTCTCTTATTGTCTTTCACTGTCTTTTTCGCAGCAGATCTTGATAGTAGCACAATATAATGATATATATGGGAACTTGTTGAGGTGATTATTGCGTCCTTGTGTTGTGTGTACATGACACATTGTGAGGGCTGGATGAATTATGATATATGAGACATGCATATGGGTTATAATATATAGATACGACATTCCTATGCACACACACACACACACACACATATATATATATATATATATATATATATATATATATATATATATATATATGTGTGTGTGTGTGTGTGTAGTGCATTGACAAGATATACAGACTTCACACACAGCCAATACAGACAGACGTGACATACAGACAGACATGACAGGAAGACATGGTATACTGATATTACATAAGTGCATACAGACATATCATACAACAAACAGACTTTAAAATAAAATCACTTCTCGTAGTCTAATGTTTTACTGGCTATTGAATTTTTTTTTAATGACTGAAATGTATGTATGCTGAAGATTCATAAACATCTTCTGCTGTTAGTCGTCATTTCAAATCGTCATAAAAGCCTTTCTGTGTTTTGAAATACAATAGAATTTTAAAAATCTTCACAGTGAGTAAGATTTCTAAACACAATATGACATTGTTAGCACAAACATGAATAAGAAGAAGAATCAGTTCGTGAACAACAGTTCGGTACCAGGTGAAATGCATTAAAATGAGAATTGTGAAATGTTATGCATACTCAGCTATGCTTTTTCCTGAAGAAACTTAGACAATGAACAAACAACTAGAATATCGATATAAGTCTCTAGAAATGTGGATATACAGAAAAATAGGTCGTATTTTATGGACACAAAAACAGTCCAACATATAGGTTCTGAAATGAATATGAATTAAAAGATAATTACTGATTGAAATAAAAAGAAACAACTGAAATACTTCGGTACCACTAAAAACAATTCTTTTAAAAACAATACTGGAACGAAAAGTCGATAGAGCAGGAAGTAGAAAACTGTGCAAGTAAGAAGACATCATCAACAAATTAACGAAGAGCAGTTTGATATAGTCTACAGCTAAGACGTGACAGAGCGTGTTGGAGATTTCCTGCAAATAACATTCACTGTGGAGATGTCACCTGATTATTGCTGTTATTCCCCAGTTAGCGTGCATTTTTACCACAGATTTGATTTTCTTTTGCTTGGAATTCGTGTTAAAAATCAGTATTCAGTAATGGTGTAAACCACGTTTTACTGTATTTAAATACTGTGCAAAGTAAATTAAAGGAGCGTTAGACACCAGGGTTGGGTGTAGCAGCTGATGCTAGACAGATTTTTACATTTATCGGCACTCTAACGGTGATGAGGTTGAAATCGCTGCATGCACTTTTTGCACATATGCATGTGAGTACAAATGCGTTATCTGTTAACTCTTGACTTAGCTGTGCTGAATCCGTCCCTTGTTTCAGTGGACTGAATATGTGTTTAGCTCTTATTGAGTCATTTTACATGATACTACAGGATAACCCTTGTAATTATTTTACGATATGAGGTTTTGTATCCCGAGGCTTCATTTTAACTCTGTGTGCGTGCGTGCGTGCGTGCGTGTGTGCCCGCGCGTGTATAAATATATATATAAACAGCAGACAATGTACTTATTGTAAATTGCCTAGCGTCAACTCAGATCGTGTCACTTTCCAAACCGTCGCGTCTAGTGTATTGTGAACTCGCGGTCACTTAACATTAGTCACCAAGTATTCCCCTTGGTTTATTAGCGTGTATTACAAAACAGAAAGCCATGTTAGCTGATTAGGTAGACTTGACGGGCAGAGACGTCACTGTTGCCGACAGATAAATAAATGTTACCTTTTCTCTGCGTCGGAGTCCTCCAGCCAAGTGTCTGACTGATTTGATTTGATTTGATTCAAGAACCGAAATCACAGCACTTGGGGAAATCACATAAGCGCTTCGTCCCCATCTTCAGCAGGCAGCTAAGAGTTCCGATACTAATGGTGCCAGTAGCTTTCTGATTAAACGTCCGTCTTGCCTTTCCTCTGAGCCACGAGCTTCTGCCAGAACCTCTCGTCACCCCCAACTTCATCAGTCTCACCAGACTGTGGTGATTCATATGCTCCTCCGAAATGTACACGCTCTCCCACAAGGCACTAACCACGTCTGCCCTATCATGTATCAGTATTCCACCATGTTGTGCAGAGCCAGCCAATCTGTCCGCCTGTTCATTTCCCAACACACCGGTGTGACCCGGTGAAAAAATCCTGACAATACTCCTCACTCATGTCCTCCGCAGCGAAGCATGTCACTTTGCACGAAGCATACCTGTTCTGATCTTCCTCAGCAGGCTTTCTGAATTAGTTACAATCACGATGTGTGTGTGTGTCTTACTAAAACAGATAAACTGTCCTTTTTGTCCCTCCTCAGTCGTCAACAGTCTTCTTGCTTTCCAGATATCGTCGTCCAGTGTACTATGAACCCGCAGTCGCTTAGTGCTAGCTAAATTATTACTATCATTATACGCACATACACACACACAAACACACACACATATATACACACACCCACATAGGACATGTATGGACACTAGTTACTATCCAGCTTCTAGTGTAGCAGAACCACACGAACAAGAGCTCTGAACGTTTATCATCAATACCAAAGATGCCAGTGAAAGCAGATCTCTACAATGCTGAACAACAGATGTTCATCAACAGATAGTGTCACCTTCACAGCTTACGCACACGCCATCAATGAAATAATTGTGTAACTGCCAGCGAATTCAGTAACATAAATTACAAATCATCAGGTGAGTTTCGGAATTGCAGGTGATTATTTTTGTTACATTAGTCTGCAGCAGTCTTATCAGGAAATACTTATGATCATATTTAGTTATTAACGACATCACACAAATGTTACCTTGGGAGGTGGGTGAAGGAGGCAGTGTGACATCACACTCATGTTACCTTTAGGAGGTGGGTGGAGGGGGCAATGGGACATCATACACATGTTAACTTAAAAGGTGGGTGGAGGGGGCAATGGGACATCACACTCATGTTAACTTAAGAGTTGGTTGGAGGGGGCAATGGGACAGCACACTCATGTTACCTTGGGAGGTGGGTGGAGGGGCAATGGGACATCACGCTCATGTTACCTTGGGAGGTGGGTGGAGTTGGCAATGGGATATCACACACATGTTACCTTAGGAGGTGGGTGGAGGGGGCAATGGATATCACTGTCGTGAGATGAGCAGCCAGCCCTACACTATGGACGTGTCGTGACTCTGACTTCCCTCGCGCTCAGTCAAATGTCAAACTGAAACCCGTCCGGAAGGGTATGTAGTCCCTTATATTGATATATACGTTTATCTGGTAATATATTCATTTCTAGACCCTCTAATTGCTTTGATAAATATTCATTTTTAAACTTGCAACTGTAGGTCGACGATTACTGGTAATTTATTTAGAAATTCATGTAAACCGGTTTACTCCTTGGACAGGAATACAGGGGACTTCTTTCCTAGAGACGCTATGTTTGATTTTGAAAAAAACATTCTTTCGCCTGATCCCAAAGTGTCAAGACGTGTATACAGTCTATGTAGAAATTGGCGCATTCAAAGTTCCATTTCTATCTTGGAAGATTTCCTAAGCTTGGGTAAGTTGATTAGAGTTTACGAGTACCATAATTGATGTCTTTTTAAAGTTTGCCACTGCTGCAGAGAGGGCAGAGTCAGCTGTGTGATCGCACGGAGTTCGACCGTTCTTGATGTCCTGAGATCAGGCTCCGAACATTAGACCTTCCCCTGTACAGACTAACTAGTTGGTGCTCTACATAACCCACACCATTTTAAAAGATATTAAACCCTACAAGTAATTATTCTCTGACCAGCCAAACGAAGCTTTGTGCCGCATAACATAAGTAAGGAATCTAGGTCATCTTTAACCGGTGAAATACTGGCCGTCAGGGCAAGGCGTTCTGAGTCAAAGGTGTGTTTGACACAGATTCAGAGGGTGTGTAGTGAACGGCTTGTGGAGACGGTATATATATTATATATATATATATATATATATATATATATATATATATATATATATATATATATATAGGTATTAACTGTAAACATTGTATGTCTGCGAGTGCAGATGTGAGGGTGGAGAGAGGAGGATCTATGTGTGGTAGTGTCTATGTATCTCCACTATATACCTTGTTTTCTATCCGTTGCACTATTTTACAGACAGATAAATGAAAGGAGACATTGTCTCCTGTTCTTGAGAGTTACACTCTGAGGAATGGAGAAAGGTGACAGAGGTAGGAGAGAGCTGATGTGTGAATAAGGTTGATTACTAATTCTGAGTTCTTTTCTGACAGGATGATACCTCCTTAGAAATCAGGCAGACGAAT
>CAJHNH020005079.1:0-12500 GCA_905116865.2 Candidula unifasciata | reverse complement strand
TTTGGATCCGTAGGGAAGCGTCAAGCCACTACATCACGCGACAGAAAAACCAGGAATTATTTCATATATTTGCAAAATGCAATAAAATCAGCTACTATTAAAATTGTTAGAAGACACTCACTCTTCTGAAGAGGCTGCATCCAATGATTTTATAATTGAAACAATAAAGTTATGAATTGCATCTTCTGCTTTTAAAAGGATGTTTTGAAATGTGTTAAAAAGTCCACCATCGCCTTCTTCCAGAAATCCTGAAATCAATCGTTTGTTTAGCTGCCCAGCATCATTTACTGGTGATGCCATGGCTACTGTCATCAAAGCCCAAAAGAAACACAGAGGCATAATCTAAAACATATAAATGTCAAACACATCTCATGAATGATTATTGTAATGGTTTATATTGTTATAAGACGTTTAAAGCAACATATATAATTAATTATTTCAGCTCAGTGTAATAAATTAGAGGTAATATTAATCGTTCCTATGCTGAAATCTTGAGGTCAAAGGGTAATGGAGATCCAGCGCTGTTGATGCTGATTCTCTCGGGCAGTGGTGAACACTAACTGTTCCCATCTAGGAGTTTCTAGGTATAGCCTTATGGGTTCTTGTACCTATGGGGTAAGCGTGGAGCACTCCCAGGGTAAGTCCCCTGGCATGGCAATGCATTCTACAATGGACTGCTTCAAGTCATCCACTGCCTCTTCGCTATCAGACAACTAGCCTGGCCCTCCAGCGTGGTTTATTGCGCGCTGCACGTCAGGTAACAATCCCTATGCGTGTCCGGTCTCGGGTTCGAGCAGGGGGATAGCAGAAAAGCCGCATACTCCCCAGATTACCGGTGTTCGTGGCGCCGAAGCTGAAGACTTCGATGCTCACGACACTGAAACAAATGATAAACACATGACAATTGAAATAGCCGCTGCTTCTAGAGCACTAGCATAGGCAGCAGGGCAAACCGCCACACAGGCAGTAATTGTATCAGATTCCACCAACATGCTCCAGAAGATAGCAACATGTGGAATGCGCTCTAAATGGGTAGGAAGCATTCGAAAATGTCACTTAAACTCCCTCACCAGGATCTACACACCTGGTCATGTTGGTTTAAATGATAATAAGCGAACGGGCCAACTGGCAAGCAATGCGTCAAGGCATTGGACAAAGCATGGAAAGAGCGGATATTATCAATGTTATACGGACTAGGCTAGTGGATAATGCCGAATCTCTAACACTAACATGACTGCGTGACATGGGATAAAGTATGGCTAAGCACGTCTATGTTGCCTTTCAGGCCGAGATAAGAGACATTATAACCAACCACTCATGGAAACAATTAGTAGAAGTACCTTGGAGTGGCTGCTGCATCGGATGACTGAGCACGCACGGGAATGCCCAATGTGCAGTGACGTCGATTGTGATAACATCTCTGTCAGGCAAACACTACTAGGGTGAGCATAAACTACATGCAACAACCGACAATTGTTTCTTTTTGTGTGCCCAATAATAAGATCTATCTCCGAAGCAACGGATATATTTCTCTGGGCTTGATTGAATCTCCGTTCTGCGTTTGGCAGAGAAAAAGCCAAGAAGACGAAGAGAGAAGAGGGCGTGTAAACAGGGCAGGTGCCAGGAAAGTCAGACGAAAATTAGAGCACCAGATTCAAATATATTAGAATTTTCCTCGTGTGGGTTCCGGGGCTCCATCGTGGGGAAAACAAGAATACACCCTCTGCCTACCCAAAAGCATGTCGTAAGAGTCGACTAATTGGGGAGCTTCCTTTGAAGTCGGAGTGCATCTGCCTGAGAGGCAAGGAACCAGCAGGCTGCATTCAAGTGAATCAGATCTGTAAAACTGATGCACACGCAACACTCAGGTTCTGGAGCAGGACTGCAGTTCAGAAGTGGACAAACAACCAGAACTTTCCACCAGAGTGTACAGCTGGTGAACGCGAAGAAGAAGAAGAAGAAGATTACTGGATGTAATAGGGGATATTTTCACCCAGTTTAGGATGGTTGGGGGGAAGGCCCAAAGCTGACCTAAAACACCGAGATAGTCCAGATACTTGGATTAAACGAGAATCTGGAGATAGGTGACTAACCACTGGTTATCATGTGAAAAGTAAAGGACCACCACGTGTTGTCACGTGAAACAAACCCGTGGTATAAGTCAGACTTGACTCTGGTCAAGTTTAGTTTTGTGTCGACCTGTTGGAGTGAGAGGACGTGCGACTGAAAGTGAGAATGTCTACGTGAGTGCCTGTGAAGAAAGGAGACCCTGCCGACGAAGTGTGAAGCCGAGATCGACCATGTCAGTGTGTGAGATGCCCAGAACCTCAACGTGGATCCATGGGAGCCAACTTTGGTCAGTGAATGCTTGAAGAAGACTGTTCGTTGAAGGCTGCGTGAGTTTGGCTACGAGAGCTGTTCACTAGGACACCGACCGGACATTCTAGTTTGTAAGTGTAAATACGTCAATAAATTCATGTCTCGTAAGCTCACATCAGTGTCGGCTTGTGCCAGTTGTGTAACGTGGAGCGTGTGAGAAGATCATCCACCACACACGCATGAACACTGCCTAGACAACGAGAAGAGCAGCAGGTTATCTCTACAGACCACCCTTCGCGACCGGGCGACCCTTCGGCGACCCGTTGCCGGACAATGGCTCGTTCGACCCAGCGAATCTTAGGGCCTTCAATATTTGTCAGGTGGCTACCCATCCGTGCGCACCCCGGGTGGCCGCGCATTAGGACCCCCATGAGATTGCGAATGGCATTATTAATTTTAAGTTAGAGAAATGTGCAGCGTTGAATATACTGCCCGATGGAGCATAAAGGATGTGCCCGCACGTTGCAATCTCTGGCACGGCAGCAGGCAGCGCACGTCGCTGAATACCCACCCTGCCACATGCCATTCATAAATCCGAAGATTCTCAGAGAAGGGGCCGCAGCGGGGGGGGGGGGGGGGCAGCGTGCCTTTAATCATTGTAAGTGGTTATGGATAGGAGAATCAACTCTCTGCGGTAAGGAATGTGTGTTCGAACACTGCAGGCAGCATCGGGCCCAACTCCGACGGGGGGCTGTTGAGCCGAAGCCCTGCCGCAAGTGCGGTATTGGGACGCAGTCAAAGGTGCAGCTGTGTGTTGGATGTGGTCAAAGAGACGCGACTCTGATGTGTATCTCCATTGAAAGAAAGGCTCGCAGCCAGTTTAAGAGAGTATTGCAAGAACTACTCAATATAGGCAAAAAAACTAACCTATCCCTTGTCTACTTTGGGGCAGGCTGGGACATGCAACCGCTGTCTGATAAAGACTACAAGGCCTTTAGGCGATTCATCTTTATCGACGCACTCCCAAAGGCCCCCCACTATCTCCCGGAACAAGCCGGTTATGAATTCTCTAAAGACCGGGAAAGTTTCGTCCGCAAGGTTACAGCCGAGGCAGAAGGGCGGTCGTATAAGCTTTGGGAAGCCAAGGGGGATCATCTAAGTTACAAAGGTCTAGGAGGTCGTACTCTCGAGTATCATATCAACACAACGGTCGAGGAGGCGCTAAAAGACCCTAAGCTTGCTCAGGATATTCGTATGGCAAATTGGTTACACGTTGAAGGCTTTTGGCCTACAGAATTCGGTCTTAATACTTCTCGCGACATGCCTAATCTATTTATAAATTTAGCAGATCTCAGAGAGAAAACCTCCGGCCTATGTGGGGCTCGCTAAAATCCAAGAACGAGCACTGCTGTTCACTGATCTGGATCACGTGGTCCCTTGGCCTTTCCCTCTCCCAGCGGATGGAGGAGTTTTTATAAGCGGCCGATCTGATATGATGAGCATCCTGGTACAAAATGAGCAGTTTGCTAAGTGTCGGAAAGTGGCATATGTGGGAAACAACGTATTCACATGTTCCCGATTGTCTACATTACGTGTCATTCTAGCACGTACGCTGAGGATAAATTTAACTAAAAATACAGCGGATAACCAATCCGATTGCGCGTTATATTTAGCAAATGACCGAGCGTGACACCTCGTATATAAGCAAAGCGTGAGCGAGGAGCTTTTTGTCACACCCGTGACAGTTTTGTCACGCTACTTCCGATTTTCCAGAAATCTGTGTCCAATTTGTTTGTTAGCAACGACAAAATATGAGCAGCAAGGGTCTACAACAGTTCTTACAAGCATTAGCAACTGAAAAAAGCGACATACGAACACGAGAACTCGAACTAGCTAGGGCAAAGAATAAGCTCCGAGCTGTTTCGAACAACTATAGAAAAAAGAAACAGCGTGTGAGAGAATTATATTCGCAGCTACAAGCTCTCGAAGAGGAAAGACAGCATCTGAGAACAGAAGTTGTACGGCTTCAGTTGGCGATTAATACCAACATTGTTGAGGACAGTGAATAGGTAAATATACTGGTAGTTTAGTATCCTCTAATCTAAGGTGATACTAAAATAATTAACTCGCTGGGTAATATACATGCTCATAGGGTGCCGTCGGTACGACGGGTGCAACCTGTGGTTGAATATCAGGACCCACATCTCTATAAGGAGGTGGAGGCTCTTCCGGCTGTGGGGCAATATTATAAGGAGGTGGGGGCTCATCAGACCCACACACACAAGCGCACTTCAGTGTGCACTGAAAGTGGCCATATATTTTACAAATTCGGCGCGGGCTTCCTCGCGACCCTTTTCCAGCAATTCCTTTTTTGCCGCTTCATCAGACACGACCGCCTTGGCGCGGATATTCTCTTTCGTGTGCTGGTACTGCGACACCTCGTCAACAATTCGGTTGTATTCCTCAGCCGATATATCCCCATCACGCAACGCCTCTGAAACATATTTGTGAATGCTTTGAAGCTTGTCGTTAGCGCACCGCATTATCTCTGCGTGCTTCA
Organism: Candidula unifasciata; assembly: GCA_905116865.2. Lineage (NCBI taxonomy): Eukaryota > Metazoa > Mollusca > Gastropoda > Stylommatophora > Geomitridae > Candidula > Candidula unifasciata. Next base: position 7,621 of record CAJHNH020005079.1, on the reverse strand, counting down.
TAGCCTTCTTTGTGCACTTGCGAATGGCTGCAGCACAGGCCAGATCTACAAGGAATGCACTAGCCCCGAGGGCAGACAACACGATACCGGGGATAGCCCCAACACCTGTCGCAATCAGCGAGATCCCACCGGCCTCCAACCCAATGCCGACAATCCCCACCCCAGTACTCAAACCATGAGCGATATTGACCGCGCGTAGATATTTCTTCTGGGTTTTGCGACGAGCCTCCGCCTCTTTTCCCAGGAAAGCATCCAACTCACCAATCCTTGTCAGTCGAAACTGTTGATCATTGACTACGGCTCCGCCAGTGTCGGGAATACTTGGGTACAACTTATTCATGTCGGGACGACAATGTATATGTTATGAATCATTTCTTCAACTTAGAGATTAATTGGTCAATGCGGTATTCATTGACGGGGCCAGACGAGAAAAGCAGTCGAACGAAGGCATATCCGGGATGGAATATTATTTCATCCACCCCAATATCAGCTTGAAGCGTTATAACAATATCTTGCGCAGTTGCACGCGCTGACCACTTCCCGTCGCCTTCGGAACGGGTTATGACCAGTGCAATATGCTTGCCTTGTGGCGATGCATCCCATTTGATGGAGACGCCGGGGAGGACGAAGCGGGTCTGATGGTGCAGCCGGGCCCAGAAATAGCTCAAGATAAATCGTTGATCCTGATGGAGGTTTAACGAGATGCTGGAGGTCAGTGTCAAGCTCGCACCACGCTTTAGCGCAGTGCTTGACCTTAGCTCTAATCTCGGTCGCAACAACCCCATAGAAGAGAGGCCTGTTAGCAACCACCTTCAGAAAAGATTGAGTAGTGATGATGGGGGCTTGGTTACCTTTAACGACTATTTTACATGCTTGGTAGGAGACCAAACATTTTCCCAGGTTTTCAAGACGCACGAGCATATTCGGATGTTCCGTGTATACAACCCCGCGTCGTAGCTCGAGCTGGACATCCCAGTCATCGTCGTCTGGATGATCTATTGCTGCTCGGGAGTAATACCCTTTCGGGTCTAGACGGAGGCCGTAGATCTTGTGGACGTCTCCAGGCTCTCTAAAGCCCACAGTGTCACCCAAATCAGCAAGAGTTAGTGTAGAACACAAACGGGGCGCATGTCGCCCAGGTCCTTCAGCATCGGCCATTTCGAATCTCAAGCACTAATGATAGATAGGCTAGCTTTAATTCACTGAAATCCGCAGTACGAACCGTAACTCCGATTGATGAGTGGACCCCAGTCTCCAACCGTTTGAAATGGGGTAATGCAAAGGTGACCTGTCGACCTCCGTTACATTCCTCCTGCCCCACAGGGATCGCTCTCAGCAACGTTGAGGGTAAACTGTTGTGTCTATTCTCGTATGTTGACAGCCCCGACAAGTGAATGTATAACTCCTTGTATACAATGAGACGCGGGAATGTGTCCGCGACCACTCGCCCGTTCACAACAATAGGTACCAGATTAATGAACCCGAGCGTGTTTCCGACGCTGCCAAGGTCTAGATAATGTTTCACCCCACTGACGGAGACACGGCCCGTCGCTGGATTAAGGCTGAGAGTCAAATCGAGTGGGGCAAAGATTTCTTTATTCAGAGCGCATACGTCCCAGTATCCATCTGGGATTCGAATCTCTCTTTTATTCGGCCCATAACGGAACATGTTATTTCCAAGTGAATCTGCTATATTCTCCCATGCGGGGTAGTATAAGACCTCACTGAGGGCTACCTCCATGCCACCCTCACGATTATCTAGGACCGGATTGAGGGGTATGGGCTCTCCGTGTTGGACGTTGGACAGCGTAATAAACATTGGTGCTGCGACGGACATGAACCAACAAGCTTTTACCTTTAACAAAAACGCAACATACAAGCCCGGCGGAATATATGCGGCAGGGACACAGGCAAAATTAGCTATCGCAGAGCCCCTAGCTATTGGGGTATCTCCGACTAATAGCTTCACAGCTCGAGTGCCAGACATTTTCAGCAAGTATAAACTCCCTGTCGTAACAAGCAATCATGTTGTGGATCTATGGGGCTCCCAGCCGATGGGTTTCTGGCAAAACCAGTGCAATTTCGCCGTTTACTGTGCGAGTGCAGGCTGTGGAGTATCAGACAAGGACCACCTCAGTTCCCCTGACCCCCTCATCCGATCATTATATGTCTTTCATGTATATTACCAAATCCGAAGAATCCTTGCAGAGCTTCGAACGGCCTTACCAGAAGATCCTTCTTGGAATGCTTACGAGAATTCGTACGACCAGAGAGCATATGAGCGGCTTTGTAGCGAGTTTGGTGTTGATCCCAATACGGATTGGCGCCGGAAGGGGCTGCCCAACTATGGTCTAGGCTCAGTACAAAGGAACGGTCACCGACAAGGGGATGGCTGGTTTTTCCCCAATCACACTTTCGGCTGGAAGGTGATCGGGGGCAACCTCACACACGTCTGGGGAGCCCCCTCGGGATATTACAAAGAGTCATTCACCGAAGGAGCATCGGAAACTGTATTGCACGTGGATGGGATCCTTCAGGACGACTCAAATGCAAACACAGCGTGGGCTATGTTCATCCTGGACGAGAGCCGGGGTTTCACACAGGCAGGTGTGGTTAGAGTAAACGACTCCATACGTACGTACGTGTGGTGTATATTAGGCGCTCAGGCGCAAACACGAACACGCATCATCGGAAGTGGGACTGCGTTTGATGCTCAAAAGCAGTTTTTAGTCCTCTTAGAAGACGCAATCAATAGGCCTGTCGATCTGCCCGAATCAATAAAACGCTATCAAGATATGTTACAGAACGCTAGCAGCAAACTAGATTTTGTATACGGAATCGGGCTTTACATGTCACCGTCCGATATGCTGCTTCGTATTGGCAAGATCGAAGGCTACAACAACGAGATCGTCATCGCCACAGATGATCAAAAGCTAGGCCTCAATGTCCACGCCAACGATTCGGTCGCGCCACCGGCTCCGGCCCCCATCCGAGAACCTATCCCTGTACATCACGAACCCGCACCCGTCGCACCTGTCGTTCCGCCCCCACCTGTGGCGGTCACAACAGCAAGTGAAAAGGCATCCGCAGATCAGCACGAAAATGAAAAGACGGCGCTGATAGTGGGCAGCGTCACGGTTGGGCTAATCGCTCTTTGGTTTCTTCGACGATAGATACTCTCGAGCTGTCAATAGCAGCAGGCCTCCGAGCGCGACCACTAGTGCCCACAGGTTCTCCGCGAGCCACCCCACCGTCTTGCCTAATGTGCTAAGGAGCCAGGACACAATGCTGCCGATTATTCCTGGGAGTGCTGCCGCCGCCTTTCCAGCGAGCTTGCCTAGAAGGCTTCCGAGGTCTCGTAGTCGTTGCTTCACCCACTCCTTTAGGCCGCCCTTGTCCGATGGTGGAGGTGGTGGGGTTGGTGTTCCGCCGGCTCCCCCACCCCCGCCTGTGATGGCCAGAGCGATGGTTGAGACGATGAACCCGAGCGCGGTGATAAGGCTTGCAATCGTAACCCCTTGCTCACGAAACAGAGTTCGGAGCCGCTCACCAAGTGTTGTATCCTCATGGAGCACTCGTTGGATGGTCTCGCGTATTCTACTTATCTGGGTGCGCAAGTCTTCGCGATTCTGAGCCAAAGCCTCCAATCGCGCCTTTCTTTCATCTTCAAGCTTGGTAAGTTCTCTCTCCTGGAAGTCCCTGGCTTCCTCATTAGACGCTATCAGCATTTTTTGACGCCGGCTGGCGATGTGTTTATCCAGCTCTGTAAGCTTGGCTAGATTGTTTGTGAGTTCGCCTCGGGTTGTCTCCAGTGCTTTAACGATCGCCCTGATCTCTCTGTCAGGTAAAGGAGGGTCGTGCATAGTGCCTAAGGCATTTCGCACGTCTTCCTCCGCTAGGGCGTGTTCTACAGCCTGGATAGCGTTTGTAGCTGCTTGTGGAATATCCCGGATTTCGGCATTATTAACGGCCGGTTCGGCTTGGGCCATTTTGTCAGCCAGATTCTGAAGGCGTGCAGTGATTTTATCAGATTGATGTAGTTCCTCGATAACACCAAGTGCCCGAAGCGCAGTCACTCCATATCCCCTGAGGCTTGAAGCTGAAAGGAATTTCGTAGGTGCGGTTTTATGTGTCAAGCGCAGCCATTCAGACCCCCATTTAACCCACAAGTCCCCTCGCTTTGATGCTACAAACTCTAGGTCAGCTTGCAATCCTGTGTTTGATACTGCCGTGTGCCAATTATTAACTATACGGTTGGTATCCTCGGGAGATGCAATATTGGCTTCCTGTAAGCCAATAGGTATGTCTCTACCTCGAGCCCAGGTAGGAGTCTGACCACCAATCACCTCAGGTGCTTCCACCATAGTGAAGCTGAACTCGCCTTCACGGGGCTTGTCATCAATGCGCTCTTCATGACGCCCTGTCAATTCAAACTCATCTGGTGCATAACGCGCCATCGTATTAAAGCTAAAGTAATAAACTCTCTAATAACGATGTCAAATTCACAATACGGTCGCAAGCTTAATCCCTACAGGCGCCTCCGCGAACCCTTTGGGGTTAAGGGGATACGGCAATCCGTGGTTATCACGAACAATCCATCAACGATAGACCAAAACCAGCAGCTTCTCGTTCGGTTTCCTAACCTGGGCCCCGAGGATGTTATCGTTCCAGGAACCGCGCGCTTGGCTTTTACGATCTCCTTGAACAGCACCGACGTCAATCGCACCGTCGTGCAGAACCTAGGGCGCGCCCTCGTGAAAAAGACGACTATTAGAATCAGTGGAAATGAGATAGTGAGTATTGATGACAGCGACGTCTACCATTGCTATACTGACCTCTGGAAGCCAACATCGGAGCGAGCTCAAGCCCAATATCAAGGCATCGACAGCTCCGACGATATGAACGTCACAAAGCTGCGCCTCGGGTCTGGCAATGCTGATTCTACAAGTGAAGGAGACGCGGCGATCGCGGCCGCATATGGTAACCGCTACTACATCCCCCTCGACTTTGAATTATTAGAGTCCCACATGCCCTTTTATCAGAGTGCTCTCGGTGACCGGCTAGAGTATGAATTAACGTTTAACGAATATAGCCGCGTGGTCTTGGCAGCAGGCGACTCGTCAGCCAGCTATAAAGTCGATAACATCAGTTTGGAGTTCGACCAGATAACGCACCCAGACATAGCCCGGCTGATCCGCAACCAGTACGCGAGCGGCCTCGTGATCTACTACGACCGCGTCCTTCGCCATCGAAAAGTGGTCTTAAACAAAAGGGACCCCCTGTGGAATATTAACATTAACGTACCAGCAAACAGCATGCAGGGAATCCTTATGCTCTTCGAGGATGCCACTAAGGCGAAACCATACGCCCGCGACACAGAATACTTTTATAATCCCAAAATCGAGAAAGTTGAAATGGTCATCGAGGGAAGTCCGAACCAGCTCTATTCACAAGGACTCCGCCCATATCAGCTCTGGGCCGAGACCAGAAAGTTATTCCCTATCGGGGGTAAACACCACGCAGAGACAGCCGCAGTTATAAAGGACCTGAGCTTGACCCATGTAAGCCTGGCAGAGTTTCTGACAACCAAGTACGCCCTGTGGCTCGACCTGAGGACGACGGACGATGCCCAGCTCCACGGAACCGGGCGCCGAGTGCAAAACGCTTCCGAGGGCATAACCATCCAAATTTCTAAGAAAGCAGAAGCCGCGGGCGTATTGAATATGTACTTGTTTATCATACAAGATGCGCAGATCAACATCAAAGAGGGGCGCTACGTTAGCGCGATCTACTGATTTGGCTGGCACAGTATCGAATCCTGCTCCGAGTTCGGAACTGTACCCACGTGATGCTCACACGGCACTGATCTGTGGCCAGACAGGCTGCGGTAAGACCGAATTTGTTCTCGATCTCCTCGAGAGACCCTACAGAGGGGTCTTCCGATACATCGTGATTCTGTGCCCGACTGCACTATATAACAAAGCTTATCGCAGCCGCCCCTGGCTCTTGAGGGAGCGCGGGATTTTCATTGTCAACCCGCGAGAGCATCTACATGAATGGCTTCGCGGGTTTTACAATGCGTTTAAGGGGCAGCCTACGTTGTACATCATTGATGATATGTCTGCAAGCAAGGCACTCAGTCAGAAAAAAGACATGCTCAGCGAGTTGGCGTTCTCCGGCCGCCACAGAAATCAGAGCGTGTGGGTCCTTACCCAGAAATTCAACGCTGTCTGCAAAGACTTCCGCGAGCAAACACGGTGGACAGCGCTTTTTCACTGTAAGGACCGGAACAGTTTCGCCGACTGCCTCGAGGAGAACGATGTCATACCCACGAGCGAGGAGAGAGCCGAGGTGAGAAAACTTCTGGCTGCAACCAAGCATTCCAAGCTCGTACTAAAAACCGACCAACCCACTGCCTATAAAGTGCTTATGCCGGGTGAACATTGCTAGTCATCATGGAGAGGACGGCATATATATATATATATATATGCGCCTGTCATAAGAATATACGGGTTTAATTATCGAGCACCTCATCTTGGTGGCTTCTTCACAAATAATTGTATGGAACTCTTCTATCAAGGGACTCGGCGAAGAGCGTTCTATTATAAAAGGCTCGTTGACCCGCTTAAGACTCCAACAAACTCTCACACACATATCCATTACATGACTAACCCGTTCATATTACAGGAAAGACAACTATAAGGACCACTATGGTCACACGCGAAAATTTTCACATTTCGGAAACTATTCACATTCAAAAAACTAGTTTTCAGTACTTTTTTGGCCAAAATTAAAATACTCAAAATTTTAAAACAATAAATGGTGGCCGAAAGGTCGTTGTGTTTGGAAGCTCGCTCTCCTTCGAGATACGCCTAGCCAGATCAAAGGGAGACAGAACAAACAGGAAACACCAAGAAAGAAGAAGGAAGACATGCACCAGTGACATCAGGACGAGCGGTTTGATTCGGAGGGAAACATTAAGCCAGAAATGGCACAAACACCAGTATTCAGTCACGAAAGTGACGCAAATAACCCAGACCACAAATATAGGCGGAGACTGTTAGCAGCCTAGGCTAGCTAGCAGCAGTCTGAACGTGGTCGAGCTTTTCTTTTTTTTCTCAAAAGGACTTGGACTTGGACTTGCTGCACAACCTTTTTTCCCACATTCGATTACTGCATTTCACAGCGATCGGGTTGATTTTCACAACGCTCTCACAAAACGCTCATTTTAAGCCTTTGGCTGCATTTTCCATGATTTTCAGAGGACTAATCGATTTGTTTACTTTTTCAGGACAGTGATTCATGATTTCGTGATTGTTTTAAATAATATTGTGGTGTAAGATTTGGTGTGCTTTATTTAGTATATCATTGTCGTTTACTAATTAGCTTTGAATTCCGCGACATCGGGTTGCCATCGCAACCCCTAGTCTATAGCAATCTTTCTAACACGCCATAGGACCGCAGCTTGCAGATTTTTTTACCGCGCTTTCCACCTTGCTGGCCGCTGCTCTGCGTCAGTATTAAACCTTGGATCTCAATTTGGTTGCTGAGCTTGCGAATTTACTCACTTCTCCCCCCCGCTGCTTTTTAACTAGTAAAAATTGGTCTCTTGATTTTCATT
>CAJHNH020005078.1:25000-26291 GCA_905116865.2 Candidula unifasciata | reverse complement strand
TAGATATGAGTCATTCGTTTAGGAGTTCCCCCTTTCTTTCCCCTTTATCGATTGACCTTGTTCTATAAAAAAAATTTAGGTTATAAATAGGGTGTTTAATTATGTTCCCTTATCGTCGGTTTACGTGAGTTTCGTGCATCTTCCATACTGTGGTCGCTGTGTCGTCTGATGTCTGCAGTTGGGATCTTGAAGTCTGGTCCTGAAAGGCCACCTGCGTGTGTCTGTCTGCTTTAATTTATTGGTTTTTTTGTTTATATTTTCTTGTAGGTTTCCTACTGGTGCAGCCCTTTGGCAACTGTTCTTCTGATTCTGATAGTGATATCGCTGCCAGTATTTTCAAATGTAATATTTCTTTGCGGCAGGTGGTTTAGTAGTGTGCGTTTCTTCAGCAGCACGGCACATGGAATGAGGTCACTGCCATGGTAGCCAAAGACATCCCATTGGGATACGGAGGTTGGGGTAACAAAGGTTAGTTGTGTATCCTTTACAGGACGTTTCAGAACCAACCCCAACAGCCTCTAGCTGTTGTGTGGTTTTTCTAGGCAAATTTACGCCCAGTAGTTTACCACGGGGTAACAAAAGTTAATTGCGTTTCCTTTACAGAACGTTGCAGATCCAACCCCAACAGTCCCTGGCTGTTGTGTGGTTTTTCTAGACAATTTGACGTCCAGTAGTTTGCCATGGGGTAACAAAGCCAGGTCAATAACACTATCTTTATCACCAGGGCGTAGAACTAGTCGAGTCGTTTTTCCATCATTGAGACATACAACGTCAGTATGTAACAGTGCCTCCTCCAGGTTTTCATCTTGTGGAATAGAGTAGATGTTTTTATATTGTCTTCATTGACATCAAATGGCCCAGGCTTTTCATTATTTTACTTAATAAACGCAATGACAACATACCCATCGTACTTTTGTTGCGGTTATAAAAATTAATTAGAGTTAATGGTTGTAATGTTATCCGTACACGGACATTCGGTAGCTGAATGTTTTCATTGCTCCATGTAGATACATCTTCTAGGGGTGTCACGATGTTGTTCCGCAGGAAAATAGCGTAACCATGGTGTTTTCTATCGCGAAATGCTTGGAGCAAGTAAACTTTATGTCATTATAATTGCTGCGTATATTGAACGGTTGAGAATGGGTCGTCGCTGTTGTAGACTGGCCCAGTTTGGATATATAATTCACGTATCAGCTCAATCATTTCACATTCTAGTTGTTTTCGCCTTTCCCCGAATCGCTATTTGCGTTTTCGACGACCACACTTGCCGCGCCGGCGTGAGCTTGCTCTC
>CAJHNH020005078.1:0-20000 GCA_905116865.2 Candidula unifasciata | reverse complement strand
AGACAATCTTGAGAACAAATGTCTTAAGTAAGAAGAAACTACACAGGGGAGCATGTACAGCAGGAGTCTACCAATCATCAGAAGAAGTGATCCCTCGTCAACAAATGTTTCGGCCCACGAGCTCCTAGACATTTTCATGAAGCTCAGGGTTGATCCGCTCCTGCTGCACGGGTGTTCTCGGACAGGGACACGACGAAATTGGTGACTGTGCACTAGGTACTGCGAGATTCGAAGTTTATTTACACAATCGCTGTGGTAGCAATAGGAATAAACTCACAGGGAGCAAGTACAGCAGGGATCTACCAGTCATCAGTAGAAATTATCCTCGTCGACACGCGTTTCGGCCCACGATTCCTAGACGCATTCGGAGGTGGGCCCTCCTGAGTTCATGAAGCTCAGGGCTGGTTCCCTGCTGCACGGAATTACCGGATGGTGTTAGACTTTCGGCCAGAGACAAGACGACTTGGTGGTTTCGAAGGAGGTACTGTGAGATAAGAAGCCGCCACGGCAGCCTAATTAGAGCAGTCAGCATGCCTGGACGACCGAGCGACAAGCTTACTTTGGTTTACCGGACACATGTTGGACTTTGTTGGCAAATGACAGGGGGACACTGGCAGACAATTCGGACCCGATGGACTTTAAGGGATAAGACTTTTATTTCCCACTAGATACCCAGACCAACTCACCGAGGCCCTTCCCCCAGCTTAACTGGACAGATTTAAGATCTAACATGAAAATAAGACAAGAGACAAAGCAAGATAATGTATCACATTTTAAAAGAAACCGTCGCTGGAACTACATCGGCCATGCTCTCACAATGGATAAGACAGGACTCCCCCATCAGGTCCTCATATGGACACCGGAAGAAAAAGAAAACATAGAGGACCAAGGGAGAGACTGCGAAGAACCCATTCAGGGAAGGCTCAACCATGGGTCTAATAAACACCCAAGACCTAAAATCTGTCCAGTAGAAATTTAGTATTCTTCTTAGACATTTGTCCTAACAAATTATCAGTTTCAAAAATAAAGTTTAATCTAGAGCTATCGTGTTCCAACTCTGACGATTGCGCTCTCCTTCTTCTTTGTGTTGCTGTTGTTTTTGACAGTTGACGCATGGTTAAAAAGAATTAAACAAGCTGAACCTTGATGTTCGTACCATTGGTATCATATTCAGTTAAGTGAGGTATCAATAATGGGTTGCCCTGTTGTCAAAGTAAAATCATGAACGCATAAATGAAATCAAAATGATCGATATACATAGTTTATATGTTTCCAGCGCATGTATTTCCTCTGTGGGATCGTTTTAGCTTGATCACGTAGATACGTATTTTGATTGTATTGTTTTTGACAAAAGACAATTTTAACAAGTTGAGTTGAGTCAAGAATTGACATCACAGCACTCGGGGAATTCCCATGCATGCTCCGTCCTCATCTTCAGCAGCCAGCGCAGAGTTCCAATACTGGTAATACCAGTCACAATCAGGTTAAATGTCCGTCTTTCCTTTCCTGGGTGTAGTCAGCCGGCCAGACCCTCTGGTTATACCAAGGTGCCTCATTCTCTCCAGGCCATAATACTCTTTTTTCTCTACTGATTCCATTGCTTGTTTAGAAAGGCCTTAATCACATCTGCTATGTCATGTATCAATTCACCACCCAGTGGTGCAGATCCAGAAAATCTGTTTGCCTGTTCATTACCCACCACGCCGGCATGGTCTAGAGAAAAGATCCAAAGTATGCTCACTACCCAAGACCTTTCCAGTGAATCTTGCCACTCTGCTCGAAGCATCCCTGTCTTTACCTTTTTAAGCAGGCTTTGGGAGTCTGTTACAATTATGACATGTGTATGCATCTTGTTCTCTAGCCACCGGAGAGCTGCAGTTACCGCTCTCACTTTCGGTCTCATGCTACATGTTGTGGTGTCAAATGCTAGGCTTCCCATTGAGTTTCGCTACGAACTCCAAGGCACTTCTCTTTTCTCTCAGCACCGAACAGTCTGTATAGATGATCAGATCATCTGGGCGTGAATTGTCGTGAATCAACTGTTGGACTTCAACCTCCGCAGCACCCGCTGGTCACTCTCTGCACACCCGGCCCAATGTGATCATAACCCTACACATGTCAGACTTTTCCGATAGTACTTTGACCCACTCCTCTCCTCGTCCTATGTTCTCCAGCATGCATACTTGTCTTATTATTTCTTCTGTTTGAGCCATCCACGATTTTCCCCTTTTCGGCCTCTGACCCTTGCCTGCAGGCAAAGCTTCATACAGAGGGGGTTTCTTGTCTGCAGCTACTCTGAGGTATGACTTAGCATGCAGTACCTGTGCGCTGCACTTACCGTACCGAGGAGCACGCCAAAGGACATGACTCCCTATCCCTGTCTAGACTGATGGACACGGCAGTGCAGCCTGGAGCTGCAAGAAATGAACATTTCACTAAGAGGACAAGACGTTTCATTAACCACCACAGAACTGGCGTCATCCGTCGTTTTACACTTGTGGAGCTTTTGAGGAGGAGATTGGAGCACCTATGGATCTGTCCGGAGTGCTGTGATGATAATCCTTTCTAATCCCCAATTGCTAATCACCTGTAACCTATCTGCAACAGTCGGCAATGCAAGGATGTATCGCATGCACACAATCGGGGCGTCTGTTGTACAACCCAGGATGAGCCGCATATATTCATTCTGTATGCGCTACAATTTTAACAAAATGTTGGCTTATTCTTGTTTCTGTTTTTTTTTTTTTTTTTTAAATTTCACTAAACATTCTTCTTAGTTTAGTGTTCATTCGTTCATTCATTCATCCCACTGTTCTCCGTAGGGGTTTCTGTGGCAAAGTAGTCAAACAGTTTGCCTCTCGCTTTGAAGGTCATGGGGTCGTTTCACGAACGGTTCGTTTAGTTCATGAATGCAGTTTTAAAAAGAATTCTATGGGTACCTCGCTAGAGCTAAGGAGCTCGTGTTTCACATGACGATCTCGATAGCTGCTAGCCTTGTTGTGGAGTGAGACCGAGCCATGTGGGTTAAAACCTAGTGCAAACATATCGATCTCTTCGACTTTCTCTGTCTTTGTCTTCGAGTCCAGGCCATGAAATGATGGTCATCGTGTCTATTTATAACCAATTGTCGTGTGCACTGAAAATATTTTCTTACATAATGGTTTTAAAGATCTGCCTTATTTATATGCAGGCTGTTGGTTCCTTGTCTCCTAGTGAGATCTACTCCGACTTTAAAGAAAGCATCTTGTTTATAGCTCCCGATCTATTCTCTCATTCTATATTTTCTCAGATATTTGATTCCAATATATCCAACCCGCTAATCATTATTTCATATATTTTTGTGTCTTGGTAGCAAAATATGCACTCTGGTAGAATTCTTTGGTAAAATTAATCTCTGGCCTTTTTCTATCCCGATCCGGAAGTCCATTTTATTTTCCGACATACATCAGAGTAATCTCTAATCTCAGAGGACTCCACTATGGCGTCCCTACCAACCAATCCTGTCCCACGTTTAAAAGCTCGCCATATACAACAACCAAAATAACAGCCTAGTGCGTTTTGTTTTTTTTACAGGGGTGCTAACATAAAGAAAACACGGGGCCGGGAGGGGAAAATCTTTCTAATTTTCTACGGGCGAAAATCTCAAGAATCTTGAGCTTTGTTTGATATAGGCAATAACAATACTTTTATTAATAAAAATACTATTAATTAGTATTACTTGCTGAATGGCAAATATATAACCGTCTATTTGAAACAATACGAAAAGGATAAATAAATACTGTTCTTAAAAATGAGAACGCCAATACGTGGGTAGGTGCATCACTTAGCACTCTTGTTAATTTCCTATGTGGTAGCGTGTGGGTAAGCAGGTGTCTAGGGGCCCCTCCTTTAAATTGGGGAGATAAGCTCAGGTTGCTTGAAACCCTACGTTCCGTCGCCCCTGGTTTCCTATGTAACCCACTCAGGGTTAATTGAAATTTCTAATACTGTGAAAAGTGCTTGGCAAAAGGCCTGAGGGAAAATAGTGACCTTATTCCACAGCTATCTGTATTGAGCACAATTTCTTTTTTTTTTCCGACCATGGCGCTTATGTCGACCCAGCCAAAATATGGGACTTAGGAAATGTACTCAGAAATAAAGGCAAGTGGAGATGTTGAAGTCACTCATCTTATGCTGACTGACCTATAAACCACAGGTGTTAAATGAGTCCAACAATTTATGTACTGTCTAATTTCATACTTAGGGGTTGTGAACATATACACACAAACACGTTAAACTTGCTTTTTCTTCCTAAGAATACAAACGAGCACTTTGGCAGCAGACTATTTTGCTTTGATCAGAACAGAATTAGGAAAGCACTGGCAAACCACTAAACGTAAACTTCACTAGTACATCCAGGGCATTATTTATGGACCTCCTCAACTTTACGTATTTCTGAGGCTTTTTTTTAAATTTATTTTTTTGTTTCCATCATTTGTTTTGGCGCTACAGTAATAAACACTTTATTGTGAGTTCTAGAACACTAGAACATTTTTTTCAATACACTTTATGATGAGTACCACTACCTTTTGTACTAGGCAACGTCCTGGAAAGTAAAAGCGGGCGGCATGATGCTGACCACATCACCCACTAAGTGTCGACTGGTCTATAAAATATAGGTCTCTCCCTAAAGGCGTAGAAAAATGTCCTTTACCTACCTATTTACTACTGTCTGTCACATTGTCATTGTCAGTTGGTAAATACAAGACCTGCCACGTGATTGCCATGACAACTTCAAATTTATCACATGACCTTTTTTGTGTGTTCATATAAAGCAGGATAGTTCTGTTTGATTGATAAATCTAGTATTATTCTGTCATCTCCTTGTGAGAGGCAATTTTTCGTTATTTTGAAGCCCCACCCCGGCTCATCCATGGGCCGCAATATTGCCGGACCATAAATATGGTCTAATGGCTGAACGCGGTTTCTGGGGCCTCTCCACGGGTGAACCTCATCCACATGGTGGCACTTTGTGTCTCTGATGTTTATCGCTTGTGTGATGTCCTAGTGGGGTAAAAATCTACGAGTACTACTAATGTTTGATTGATTTTAAATCACACAGTGAATAGACGTTTAGTAAATGTCTATTCACTGCGTGATTTAAAGAAAAAAAAAAAAAGTCCTGAGGCACAGACCTTTTTAACTAACTAAGTACACAGAGTCAAGAAAATGACGTCCATTCGACCTAGTAGCCTTTCTCTTCCTAGCTGATCTTGATACAGCATCTATACTCAGATGTTTGTGAAGCCACATGTTCTGCCTCTCTGTTTTTAAGCTCGCTCCTTTCGATGGATGTGTAAGTCAATTGATCCTTATATGTACATTGATAAACGTAACTGTATTTGATCTTGTGTCCCACAACTGGAACATCGAAAAAAAGATAGTTTAGCCAACAGCTGTTTTTAAACAAGATGTGTCGTCACACTCGCTAGCGCAGTGGGTTAAACCTGACTTTGCAGCGACAGGATGACAAACTCCGTATAGTCCGGGCTCAAGCCCAGGGGCTGACAGAAAAGCCACATTTCTCCCAGATTTACTGTATCTATCATGGAATCAAAGTAGAAGGGTTACGAAATCCCTAGTACCGAGCCAAAAGATTAACAACTCATGGTTTCTGGATATGTAAAAAAAAAAAAAAAAAATAAATAAATAAACGCGAGATGTTAATTGGATAAATACTTGTAGCTGGAGCGCTAAAAATGCCTTCTCGATCAGGGTGGGCTGTGTGCAGTGGTGCTTAATGAAGAGGAATATTGTGAGGTGCGCATTTAGAAGTAGAATTGTCTTGATGGTTTAAATTTTCGCTGCCAGAATATCTTCTGAAATGCGTAGAGCATACTGAGAGAATTTAAGATGACAGAGAAGGAAAACTGTATAAACAAGGGAGATGAATGGTCGTAGACCATGAGGCAGACCAAGAGGACGATGAAAGGATAATGTCCAGACAGACCTGCTGTCGTGAGGTGAGCAGCCACCCTACACAATGGACGAATCGGGACTCTGTAATCCCTCGCGCTCAGTCGAATTTCAAACTTAAACCCGTCCGGAAAGAAATATAGTCCCTTATATTTATCTATACCTTTATCTGGTAAAATAATAATTTCTAGACCCTCTGGTTGCTTTGATAAATATTCATTTGCAAACTTGCAACTGTAGGTTGGCTAATTCTGGTACTTTTTTTTTTTAGAAATTCATGTAAACCGGTTTACTCCTTAGGCAGGAATACAGGGGACTTCTTTCCTAGAGACGCTAGTTTGATTTTGAAAAACCATTCTTTAGCCTGATCCAAAAGTGTCAAGACGTGTATACAGTCTATGTAGAAATTGGCGCATTCAACGTTCCATTTCTATCTTGGAAGATTTCCTAAGCTTGGCATGATACCTCCTTAGAGATCGGACAGACGAATCACAGTCCAGCCAACAACCACCAACCCATACCCTTCTGTGCACCAAGCATAACCAAAAGTCCTGCCCATTGTGCCACTACCTCAAAATGGCAAGAGCATGCTTGTGAGTTCCACGACGAGTGGACAATTGCAGACATCTGTGTCAATAATCCAGAGAACCAGTCTTCAAGAGCTTTGTTGGGCTCTGACCTGTGAGATAGACTTGTTGGGTTCCTATGCAGTTCATGTGTCCTCGATGGTGAGGTAATCAACTTGTACCAGATCAACTCGAGGCATAGGTACCTGAGTCAACTACAGTCGAATCACCATGGACTGAGGGGAGCATTGACCTACGAACTAGGCTAAGTGATCACTTATTCATTATCATGCTCTCTTCCCACAGCACATTGAGATTCCTAGGATGGATTCATGTAATCCTCAAGACTACATCTGGCTGCTTCAATATCTGGGATGTGTCATTGATTCCTGAACATTCTTGAGAATCTATTTATTATATATATATATAAATATATATATATATATATATATATATATATATATATATATATATATATATATATATATATATATATATATATATATATATTGTACTGATTACATGCAAACATTTTCATGGCTGACTTGGGTGTCCCTATTTCACCATTCTAACTGTCTAGCTTTGATGTTTGTGTGAGTAATAAGTGTTATCTGTGTTAACATGGCTATGGTAGTATACTATCATAACCTGGGGGCTTCCTTTTTATAGTAGTGGGGGAGTCCAGCCAAGTGTGCCTATGAATATTATATATTTTGTAGTGCCAAAACTTGAGTTGCCCTACTCCTGAAATAAGTTGAGCGTATATTGGCCACGGGGCATCCCTTAGACCAATACGAGCCAACGACTCAACATAATTATTTCGGAGTGCTGTTGGTTCTAAAGGAGAAATCTTTAAATCAGGCACGCGACAGGAGCGATATGTGACACCTGCAAAAACTTCGAGTCACCAACTGGAAAGAGAAGACCAACCAGAGAGATGAATCGAGGCGGGTGGTATCTGTAGCAGTAAACCTCAATGGCTCGGAATCCTGGAGAAGAAGAAGAAGAAATGTATCTTTTGTGCAAATCTTGCAGGTGCGGTTAGACAAGCTTCTTACTGCGCCACTTTTATCATAGGGGAAACAAGAACATTCACACTGTTTCCTCAACAAACATGTCGCAGGAGTTTACTAACTGGGGGCATCCTTGTTGAAGCGCATCTGCCTGAGAGGTAAGGAACCAACAGACTGCTGCATACAAATGAGCCATCTCTGTAAAAAACGGATTTGCACGCAGTACTCAAATTCTCGAACAAGACTTGAGTCCGGAGGTGGTCGAACAACCAAAACTTTCCTCCAGAGTTTACAGTCGGTGAACGCGAAGAAGATGAAGAAACTGCTGAATGGGTAGAATATTATTGTTACAATAGGAACTAGAAAATCATTTACCATTCCTTGATGTACTCAGGGGGCTGTATGGTCTCAAGGCATGGTGTCCGCCTCGAGTGCTGGAGGTTTCGGGTTCAAACCCAGGTAAGAGCTAGGATTTTTTCAGGTCGACTTAAAAATCTAACCAAAGTATTTTAGGACCCTCACCCGCGCTACAGAGCCTGTGCACTGTGCTGATCTTCTTTGGATTCAGACTTGAGTTAGAAGAATAACTGAGCACCTATTGGTTCCCAGCCGTATGCCATGACATTAATCCGTTGTTCAAACTTCAAACCTCCAACCTGATGTACTTAATAGTCGTAGAAAGATTAAACGTGGACTGGCTAGTGCATAAACTTTCACAGTGTTATACTCATTGAGAACATTGTCAGCTTACAGATACGCAGACTTCTAGCCGGTGTTCACTTTCTTGCAGAGGCATTAAGTACTCAATTGAAAGATACATAACGTTCTCGCAAACATTTACACGCAGGGTTTCGCTGTACTAGAGGTGTAAAATCTCATTGTATCGACTGTAATAGACTTGGCACTGGTGCAGAGCGGAAAATAAAAAGGTGACTTATCTCCAAGACAAAACCGATTAATTTCTCTAGAAAAGTCTCGTAAACAAGTGATTACTTTCCAGGAGCGCCGCGATAATACGATCACTGGGGGTGGGTCTCAGCCTCCATATGTCTTTTTAAGGAAAGGATGCAAGCGATTTAAGCCCGGTTTAAGTGCACAATAATAATAATAATAATAATAATAATAATAATAATAATAATAATAATAATAATAATAATAATAATAATAATAATAATAATAATAATAATAATAACCGGGATCGTTAATCAGGGCAACGATTGCCTGCAGAAGCGAAATATTTGTCAGCCGAAAAGTGCAAATATAGCTCCATGTTGTAAATGGCACAACGCACTAACCTCTTTAGACGAACGCAGAAAAAGACAAGGAGGAGGAGAAAACGAATAATGTGCTGAAAAGCATACAAATATATAACTATAAATCTGAAGTAAAAACAAATTTATAAACCGCCCTAAACTGGGCGGCTGGCACGTTGTCTTGTAGTTTATGGCTAGGCTGCGATATCTACGCCTTTTTCGTTTTTGGGGTTTACAGCTAGCTTGTGACAGCGGTGACGTGATGCTCAATGGTCAAGTCACAGTTTATCTTCGTTCGCCCTCGAAAGGACCGTTGGCACGTTGTGTTGTTGTTTACAGCTAGGCTGCGATATCTGACCTAAACTCTTCAGTCTTCGGTAGTATAGTTGAAAGTATTTAATGCTTGACGAGGTTGACCGGTGTTCGATTCCCCGCTGGGTGATATTTGTTCTTTTTCTCCTAAAAGGGTAGTTGCCACGTTGTGTTGTAGCTTACAGCTAGGCTGCGATATCTGCACCTTTCGCACAAAGACATCCAATTTCAGTTAAGTCCCAATTAGCCTCCCCGCGACGCTTCTCGATCAAAAACTATTCGGCGATAACAGAAATTGTTAACTAAGACGGCTTACAGTCAAGTTTAGTTTGGGTGGACACGGATGCCAAGGTCAGTTAAAAATCGTTCCTTCGGAGAGGGAGAGATGACGGGTGCGGGGTATTTTCCTCCGCTTTTCGTGAGTATAGTGTAGTTTTTACTGTGGGTTCCATCACTGGTTACGTGATAAAGTTTTTTTTTTTCTATGTCGGGGGCACAATTAAACTAAATAGTCCGTGGCGACAGCATGCGGCGCTAACACCATTTTTCTACATCAACCTACACAGACTGTAGTGACAGTTTGTTGTTGTTGTTGTTATTGTTGTTATTATTGTGATGGTGGTGGTGGTAGTGGTTGCAGTAGTACTGGTACTGGATGGGTGATGTGGTAGCTGTTACACTGGCCACATTTACTTCTCAGTACAAGTTAATGCTACCTTTTTAAGTCTGGGTGGACACTGATACCAAGCTCAATTTAGTTACAATATTTCGTCACATGGTGACTTTCCCATCTTTCGAAGAGGATGATATGATTGGGTAGGTGGGGGGGGGGGGGGTAATGCCAGACACAGTTAGCCGAGAGAGCTTAAAATATTATTTTAAAGTTCTCATTTCTAAACTATTTCTATTTTAATACTTTCGCCATGGATGATTTTTCATTCCTTCGGAGAGGTAGATATGACTGGGTCAAGGGGAGAGGAGGTGGGGGGGGGGGGGGGTATGATAGACACTGTTAGCTAAGAGCTATTTTCTTTTCTCTCCATTTAACCATTCTGGGCCACAGCAACGAGTGGCAGGGTACAGCTAGTAGTAATAATAATAATTATTAATATGTGATGAATAGCAAATAAATATAATAATATATTTGAAATAGTCTTAAATGTATATGCAAACATACAAAGAGAACGCCTATACGTAGTTATTGAATGAATGAATGAATGAATGAATGAATGAATGAATGAATGAATGAATGAATGAATGAAGTGAGATCACTGCCCTCGTGACATTCCCACACGTGCTCCGTCTCCTCCTTCCGTAGTCAACGAAGAGTCGATATGCTAAAAGTACCTGTTACAAGCTGACAAAGTCTGCTTATGTTTTCCTCGCAGTACTAAATCTCTTCCATACCCCTTGCTCATCCCTCACTGATTTTGTCTATCAGTGTGTGGATAATTGGTCTCTTCTGTTGCATTGTCAGATTGATCCCAGACAGCCTTCACCATTTTCTGCTTTGTCATAACATAGCTCACCACCCAGAGCCCAATCTTTCAACTTGCTCAAAACCCCGCACACTCGAATATCCTGAACAGGGTAACGGGGTTAGGAAGAGCAAACAGCACCAGTGAAAATTGTGTGTGGGGCAGGGAGCTCTGTCCTGATAAAAGTGATTGTAGTTGAAGCTTGCTTTATGTGCCAGAGTCTCCAAGTTCTGGGACCATATCTGCCGGTCCAATGGTCTTTACAAAGATTATGATAAAACAAACTGACCTAAGCTTAAAACGTGAACTAAAACGAAGTGGACACAAGGTGGTGTTTAGGAAAGTAATTGTCTAATATTCACTTGATCAACCAACTAGACACGAGTAGTCAACACATATACGGCCAGCAAAATATACTGAAAATGTACCATTCCAATGTAAACCTTTAAAAATAATTTACACCAATATTATATTCTATAAATATTGTTTTCAACCTTTTCTTTATGTAGGTAAATCAGAACAATAACGTGAAGTCAATTAAGTGATGTAGGGCCAAGTATTTTCTTCCTTTCATTCATATACAATACCTGGTTGCACTTTACAAACTAAAACCTCAAGCTAACTTCTACAGCACCTGGTGCAAAAAACAAAAACAAAAACGTTACGAAAAGACGAAAAGAAAAGGGTGAACTTGAAGGAAAATTCCGCATGTACTATTTTCACAGCTGCAATTATTTTCAGGAATTTACATCGGTTTTCACGCAGACTGACACACCGCCCGGTGTTCGAGTTTGTTTTATAAAACCAGATTACATTTTGTTTTTTAATTGAGTACAGACAACGCCCACTAAAGGAGTTTGGTTGGGTTTTTATTTGGTCAAGTTTATTGCAAAAGGAAGACTTCAAAGTTATTGCAGTCTTTTCTTTTAGATGACCATCGTAGTAATGATGCTGACTATCACCACCCTCATCATCATCATCATCATCATTATCACCATTACGTACCATACTTTAAAAAAAAAAAAGCTTAACACCGGTAATGGTTTGCCATCTAATAAGAATCTAATTACTGTGTGGGTTCCAAGGCCAGATTGCGGAAAGGAGAGAGAGAGAGAGAGAGAGAGAGAGAGAGAGAGAGAGAGAGAAAGAAAGAAGAAGAGAGAGAGAGAGAGAGAGAGAGAGAGAGAGAGAGAGAGGGGGGGGGGAGAAGGGCCTGCTCGTTAGAGTCGATTGTTTAGAGGTTTCTTGGAAGTAGAAATGCATCTGCTTGGCGGCGAGAACCCAATATTCTGCATAAAAATAAGCTAAACCTGTAAAACTGATGTGTATGCAAAGCTTAAGTTTTGGAACAAGACTAGAGCCAAGAAATGGACGAACAATCAGCACTTTTCACAGGAGTTTACGTCTTATGAACTCGAAGAAGAAGTAAAGAGACTCCGATAGGGACTATGTCCTTGTTCCGCTATTCATCAATTAGCAAGTCCTTTACAGAACGTCGCTCTCTTCACAGCACGCCTGAAAGTATCCCTTTCCCTAGCCAGATCTTTGGCCCCATGTACATTTAATGCCAATGCATCTTCAATGTCTTGTTTCCTTCTTCGCGGTGGTTGACCCCTGCCTCGTCTTCCACAAACTGCACCCTCCATCACCGTCTGTTCCAAGCCACCATGACGCTTTATGTAATAAAAAAAAATTGATCTTGACTTTTCACCCTAACAATGTGGTTGCTTCCAAAGTACCTAAATTGATCTTGACTTTTCACCCTAACAATGTGGTTGCTTCCAAAGTATTCTTTCGTCATTTGGAGATCCTCCGCTCTGATCCGGACACCAAGATTATCTTTGGTGAGAAACCTAGATTAGTTTACAGACGAGATCGCAACCTTAAAGACATACTTGTCCGAAGCCGACTCCCACCGATCCACACAGCACTTCCTCTTGGGACTACTCAGTGCTCACGAAGCACCTGCAAAACATGTCCTTCGTTGTCCAGACTTCTTCGGTCGGTTTCCCTAATGGTTCTTTTCAAATTAGGGAACCTTTTACTTGCAAATCCCGCAACGTGATTTATGCAATTATCTGCAAACGATGCAGCAAGGCATACATTGGGGAGACTGGCAGGAAGCTAGCTGATCGTTTCAGGGAACACCTCTCTGATATCGACAAGAAGACACTCAAACCAACCCCTCTTCATTTTAATAGCCCTGACCACAGCGGTAAAGATGACATATCTGTCACAGCATTAAAATCTTGCTCTGGCGATCATACTACCCGCCTCGCTTTGGAAAATCGCCTTATCCACAGCCTTGGCGTTCTTAGTCCAAGAGGTATCAATATCCAACATACCTCCATCTAAATAGTTCTAATCTTATCACATTTTAAATGTTAATTATTTTATTAAATTTCATATTATAACCATATTCTATTTCTTATCAATATCATTTATGTATCATTAACACTTGCATTTCTTTTATTCCCAGTATTGTGACTATATTTTTTAGCCATCGTTTATTTTATTTTATTTCCTTTATTCCGCATCACATTTTTTAAACGTCGCTCACGTCACCCCTTAGAGATCTACATACTCTCCATTCCTCGTTTGTGTATTTCACTTGTGTTTGAAAAAGGCTGCCCGGCCGAAACTTTACGTTGTGTTGTTTTGTGCACGTTTTCCTCTTTCCCATTTTGTTAAGCTTTTTAGTCAAATTTCTCTGGAATTCATTCGCTTTATGTAACCAAAATACTTCAGCTTCCAGTAGAGGATGCTGTTTATGAGCCAGTTCTCCTTGATGTTTACCTCGTTCAGATTGTCGATGGTTTTTCCTCTTCCTGAAACAAATTGACACTGGCTTGACATAATTCATAATGCCGACTGGTCTATTATAATTATATGCCTAGTATCAGATGTCCGATTCACCACTGGTGTCATATGGGTTCTTTAATTTGCTTAGCTACTTAACCTATTTTAGAAGCAATAGAGATGTGGTTTCGGAGACGAATGTTACGAATACCTTGGACGGCCAGAGTAACTAACAACGATTGTTTAAAAGAAGCTAATGAAAGTAGATCTCTATATACAACAAAAAGAAGGAGACAAACACTTTTGTATGTGTGTGTGCCACATAATGAGAAGAGAGACACTGGAGAACATCGTGACAACTGGAAAGATAAGTGGGAAAAGAGGTAGAGGCAGGTCAAGAGAGATGATGCTGGATGGGCTGAAACGATGGCATGGAAGGATATAATCAAGAGAGCATTTTCAGGTAACCGGGGTCATGCTCTGTGGAAATGAATGAGCGCCTAAGCCAGTTGGCAGGACACATGATGATGACCTTCCCTACTGTTGTGTATTGGTCACACAGTATAACTGGCACTGACTTTTGTGAAATATCACTTAATTCATTTGATTGTAGATACCTACAAGAAAAAGATATGGGAATTATCAACAAAACAGAGATAGTACCATTGAAACCTGACACCCTATAAGTGTTCAAATATTGCTAATCGGATGCTATCTCTATATATTATTCTGGCCCGGCTCTCTAGCATAGTTGGTTAAAACTGACTTTCGCGGCGTCCGGATGACGAACTCCTTGTGGTCCGGGTTCACTTCCGGGGGTAGGCAGAAAACCACCATTTTCTTCCAGATGAACGGCACCTATAATGGAATCAAGGCCGACGGGTTGCGATATCCATAGTACCGAGCCAAAGGGTTTACAACTCATGGTTTCTGGATACTTAATAAAAAAATAATTATGATAAAGCACATGCAAGCGAATTAAAATGAAGGATGAAAAAAAAAAAAAAAAATGTCGACAAACTGGATCTAAATAGGTTACCGGAAGTATTCAATTAGAAATAAACATAGCGTGGCAGAAGCTTGACAAACCGCACGTTGAGATTACGTGTTTTCTCTGTTCTTTCCGTGCCTGATGAAAATGATAACGGGCCCATCGAGACCCAGCTGTTTATTTAATTGCGCCTGTATTTATCAGAATGAATCTTTAATACACACGGACGTGCTGATTCGCAAATCATTAAGTAAACGTAATGGTTTGTAGACTGTATGATTTTAGTTCTATATTTTATAGTCCAACTGGCACATGATATACAAAGGACCCTTGTCTATGTCTTTGGTCGTTCTGGGAATATAGGGCAAGACCTATATTGTATAGACCAATAGCAGTTTAGTGGATGACGTGGTCAACATCACGACGGCCGCCTTTACTTCATTTACTCCCCATGCTTTTTTTGAAAAAGTCCAGCTCCGTTGGGATCGGAACAAACGACCGTCGGACCCACAGGCGAGCAGCAGATACCACCCGAACTGCTGCTTCAAGTAAATTGGGTATGTGGTTTTCATGTGACATATTATAGTCGTACTGAAACTGGATGTGTACAATATCATAACTGCACTCGAAATGTGCCAGACTATTTCCTTGAATCGGACTAAGAATCCAAGACAGTTAAAGTAACAGAACAAGCAGTTTACATACCCGGTGAACATTTAGATTCCACGAAAACGCTTCAGGAAATCGCAACAGGTAGGATGTGCCTAGTTGACCATGTTCTTAGTGCCCTTGTTTCCATAGCAAGGCGCACACGCCGTCAAGAGGTGACAGGTTGGATTTACGGTACGGTAACTATAGCCTTCGATTTGTATGTTGCATAGTGTGTTCTGTTATCTTTCTACCTCTTTCTATGAGTGCCCATCAATACATTTTCTGTTACTTTATTATTATATGAATGGGTAGAAAGCATCCAGATGTCGCACCTAACCTCCCTCGCCTGGATCTACACACCGACATTTCATAGCCGTGCAGCTTCAGAGGCAACGCTAGGGGAAATCATACTGGCTGAGAAAGCAAGTGGAGATAAATGCGATAGGGCATACCGTTTGTTCACAACCGACAGGCTGTCACATAAGTCAGCTCAGGTTCATAGGAATCTCCATTAGAAGGCTCTTACAGAGGAGGGTTAAGTGCCGATTGCAGCGATAAGTCATAACATAGGTTGTAATTGATAGACGTGAAATTATGGGCGGTGTAGGCAAGAGCTACTGTATGAGCTTCACTGCAGTGTAGAGTACAGACAGAAGATCGGCAATGCTAAAAGATAAGGCATGAACTGGTAATGCTAAAAATATGTTAAGGAGTTTGGCAATACTTAAAGAAAAAGGAAGGAAGTTGATCAATGTAAAAAGGTATGAGCATGAACTGGGCAGTGCTAAATGACAAGAATCTGGCAATGCTAAAAGATTTGGGGCGGAACTTGGCCGTGCTAAAAATAAGGGCTGGAACTTCTTTTTCTTTTCCTTCAGCATTTCGAACCTCTGAGATTCAAAGCTGCAGTCACTAACCGCCTCTGTTTTCATCTCTGCGATTATTCTTTTCCCAGTTAATGACTCCACGTTACTGCAGGTCTGTCTGTATATTATCTCTGCACCGGTGATTAACTTCTTTGGTATTCAAAAGTTCGTCATAGCATTCAAAAGCCTTTTCCATTTACACGGAGCATGACTCTTGGCAGTGCTGAAAGATACGGGCATGTACCTGGCAATGCTAAAAATTGTGAATGGGAACATGGCAGTGTAAAGATATGGCTGGAACATGGCAATGCAAAACGATATGGGCAGAGGCTTGGCAGTGCTGAAAGATAAAATCAGAGGCTAGGCAATGCTAAAAGTTATAGGCAGGGGGTTTGGCAGAGCTGAAAGATATGGGTAGGGCTTGGCAATGCTAATCGTTACAGGCAGGTACTAGGCAGAGCACAAAGATATGGGTAGGGCTTGGCAGTGCTGAAAGATAAGGACAGGGGCTTGGCAATGTTAAAAAGTTATAGGCAGGGTGTTTGGCAGAGCTGAAAGATATGGGTAGGGCTTGGCAGTGCTGAAAGATAAGGGCAGGGGCTTAGCAATGCTAAATTTTATAGAAAGGGAGTTTGGCAGTGCTGAAAGATAGGGGCAGAGGCTTGGCAATACTAAAACATATGGGTAGGAGCTTAGCAATGCTGAAAGATATTGGTAGGAGCTTAGCAACGCTGAAAGATATGGACAGGGAGACTTCCGGTCAAAATGGACGCCAGGTGCGGTTACTGTTTGGCGTCGAGGCAAATTTTTTGCTTCTGCCAGACGCTGGCTGTTGCATTTTTGATTTATTTGTAGACAGAAAGGATACAGTTTCGTCGCGCCAGCCACTGAGTTGAGTGCATGGCGCGACCCTGTGAGCTGCGGATTTCATTTGAATGTTTTTCGACTGTGACCAACGTGGCGTGTGTGAACTGTAGATTCAAATAATGGCGCGTGTCCTGTCGCCGCTAAATTGGTGGTGCACTTATGTGATTAAAATTGATCGCGTTCGTAATTGCTGATCTGATTGCGACTTCTGCTACCGTCGATGATGAACTGCATTTCTAATGTCAAACTGTTTCTGTTAGCACTTCTGATGACCACCGTGTGCTTTTAATGCGTGTGTATGCTAGTGCATACAGCGGTCTGTCAATCTTTCCGCAAGGGACTGCGACGAACATTCTGTGTATTTTTCGTTCGCACAGGAGCGGAGCAACTATGGGGTGACTCGTTTGCTATGAAGCTGAAACTAAGATAATCAAGATTACCAAGGACAGGGGCTTGGCAATGCTGAAAGTTATGGGCGCCCGCCTCGCTAGTTCAGTTGGCTACACCTGACTGCGCAGCGACCAGGGGACGAACTCCTTGTGGTCAGGGTTCATGCCCGGGGTTAGGCAGAAAAGCTATCTACATAACAGAAGAGCCCGGGTACAGGTAGATGGTTTTAAAAGTAAAAAAGTTCTACTGCGACAAGGCGTCCCTCAAGGTGGTGTCCTGTCGCCCACACTTTTCCTTTTATTTATCAACGATCTGGTTGCTGAGATACCAAATGGAATCAAAATGGCAATGTACGCCGACGACCTGGTACTGTGGTGCACCAATGAACATGCAACGATAGCCACAAAAACACTACAGCGGGCTACAAATGCACTTGAGGCATGGGCCAATAGATGGTGTGTCAGCATCAACACAGACAAATGTAGCACCACACTATTCACCCTCTCCCCAAAGCAAAAAGCCGGCACCATCAAAATAAACGAAATACCCCTGAGAGATGATAAAGAGCCCACATACCTAGGAGTCACATTTGATGACAGGTTGACAATGGAGAAAACATATCAACAAGGCAGCAACCAAAGCCAGGAGAAAGACAGCAATACTAAGAAAACTAAGTGGAACCACATGGGGAGCAGATGGGAAAATACTCAATAAAAATATACAAGCAGAGCATACTTCCACACTGTGGAATAATGGGTCAACTGCACATGGTGTTCAGCATCTAGTACCAACATTAAAGGAGTTAGACAAAGTGCAAAATCAAGCGCTCAGGAGTCATCACAGGAGGGATGAAATCAA
This sequence comes from Candidula unifasciata, assembly GCA_905116865.2. NCBI lineage: Eukaryota > Metazoa > Mollusca > Gastropoda > Stylommatophora > Geomitridae > Candidula > Candidula unifasciata. The sequence continues at coordinate 2,001 of CAJHNH020005078.1, read as the reverse complement.
CCCCCATATTAGAAAGTCGAGAAAGCTGGGAAAACACAGGCACTGAGAGAACGCAGAGATACAAAGTTGCAAATACAAGCTGAAAAGTTCCTCAGTATGCCAGATCACCCGATGGAAAATAGATTTAAGAACCTAACCTTGGGACGGTTAAAAAGAAGCAGCTTTATACACCAAGCAAAAAGAATATGTAGAACAAACTCCTGACCCTTCCAGAAATTGGCCTGCCCACTAAAAAGTATTTCCGGAACAAACCCCATGGGAGAGAAAAATGTAAAACTAACGGTACAAAATCCAGACAAATGTGAAAGGGATATTTTGACAAGGAACGAGCAAGATAGTGTACAACGCAAAAATGGCCACCCTCAGTTATATTGATGAAGAATACCCACAAGAACAATGGTCAGAGTCTATACAGATGGGTCCGCAGAAAGTGCAGTTAGAATGGTGGTGCTTGGAGTGACATCGAATTCCCAGAGGTACTAGGGATAAGTCCACGTCCCAACCGGGAATACTGCCATAACTACGAGCGAAAACCCAGGCTATTAGATACCAGAAAAACGCTAATACCAACCTTGGCTACAGTTTTGGGGTAATGCTTAAGAGTAAAACAGTACTTTAAGCACTCCATTAGGGAAAATACCAGAAATTCAAACCGCTGACACAAATCAGCGTTCAGCGAAGAGTCGTAAGCGGGATACCTTTTCATTTTGGAGTCCTGGAAATGAGAAAATGATCAACTGGCAGGGGAAGGGGGCGAAAAAAAAGCACCAGATGTACCGTCACATACACCAAAAAAAAAAATCATTTAAAAACATCAGGGAAAACCACCCCCCCACGACACTATTTTATTATGGGCAGACCAGCAATCATTTCTTTCCCCCTCAGAACGGGCCAACCGATTCTTTAAAACTTACAAAAATTCAAGATGTTATCAGCCATTACACCTGGGGAAATGTGCCCCAGACCGCAGAGATGTACTCCCCGGGGCTGCCCGAATTGGGCACATTTAAAAAAACCTTTTTGGGCCCGAAAGAAAACATGGAAATAAACCTAGGACCAGAATGAAAAACAAAGACAGTGAAAATTTTTACAAAAAAGGGGAAAACTTCTGATATAATAACTTTTTCAGGCGAAGAAAGAAGAAGAAAAAGGGAGAAAAGCCCCCTTTTCTCCCCAATTTACGGTATCTTCATGGAACAAAGGGCCCACAGCCCAAAATAGCCCTGTCATGTTTTCCCCCCTTCCTTTGGGATTTTTTAAACTTGATGCCTCAAAAGTGAGGCTGTTTAATAATTTATGTTATTGGCCTTCTGTATTCTGTTTGAAATTACAGTAAGCTTGTGATATTTTTTCACTGAACCGATAACTGGAAAGTTGAAGGGAAGGGGAGACCGAGGGCAACCACGAGAGACGTTATCAGACAGTTTGCAGTTACGGCGTGAATATCATCTGTTTCATGAATTCTTCTACTTCTTCTTTCATTCGCCTGAAATAGATTATCAATATCTGCAATGTTGTCTCTAGTACGAGCTTCACAGTCTGTTGTAATTCCCCTGCCCCTAAATTTGACTTGCCCGTGGTCTTTGCCCAAAATTTTTTATGAATGTTTCTTTGGGGGCAGCCTTTATACGGGGCTGTTGTCTCGGCGCAATCCCCATCTATAAAAGGCGTTTTACAATCTTAAATCTGGATTTCTGGTGGCGCGAAATGACGTCCATTATTAAGGCGTAAATATTAATGCTTGTCCGTTCCTCCATAAAATGGAAAAGCCTTTTAAAAGGTTTTTTTGTGATTTTACTTATTGATTTGATATTTCTCTTATTCTGTTGATAAGAGACTGGTACATCAATTTGTTCTTCATTTGCACCTTTATAAATAATTAACAATACAAAAGACGAAAGGGGTTTTTGGAATCTATATTTTTCCCGTTTTTCTTTTTTTTCCTGTACAAATAAAATTTAATTCTGGGGAGGGGGGGGATAATTCTTGTTAAAATTATTT
>CAJHNH020005077.1:0-26329 GCA_905116865.2 Candidula unifasciata | reverse complement strand
ACAAAACAGTGAGTCCCAGACAATTATTTTACACATGAATAGACACGCTAGATGCAGAGTAGTTAAACTGAATGTCTGATGTGGCATTTTTGTACAATCTGAGGGCAACAGTTGAGATAACAAAAAAATGACCAGAAGTGAGATTTTTTTAGAATTTATGCCTTACGCGTTTGGCCAAAATCATATTTGCAAAAAAGTTGCCAATTTAGTCTCAGTCTATCATTTCACACTTGACGAGATACTCTAGATGAGAAATTGACAATTTGGAGCTCGTTGGTGACAGAAAAATAGATAAGATAAAAGTGAAAAACAAGTTTTACGAAGAAATGTTCCTAACAACTGGTTTGTGTCCTACCACTAAACATTGAGTCCCAGACCATTATTTTACACATGAATAGACACGCTAGATGCAGAGTAGTTAAACTGGATGTCTGATTTGGCATTTTTGCACATCTGGGGGGCAACAATTGAGATAACATAAAAAATGACCACAAGTGACATTTTTCCAGAAATTATGCCTTTCGCGTTTGGCCAAAATCATATTTTCAAAAAAGTTGCCAATTTAGTCTCAGTCTATCATTTCACACTTTGACGAGATACTCTAGATGAGAAATTGGACACTTTGGAGCTCATAGGTGCGTTTGGCCAAAATTATAGTTTACAAAAAGTTGCCAATTTAGTCTCAATCTATCATTCCACACTTGACGAGATACTCTAGATGAGAAATTGGACACGATGGAGCTCATAGGTGACAGAAAAATAGATAAGATAAAAGTGAAAAACACATTTTACGAAGAAATGTTCCTAACAACTTGTTTGTGTCCTACCACAAAACAGAGAGTCCCAGACAATTATTTTACACATGAATAGACACGCTTGATGCAGAGTAGTTAAACTGAATGTCTGATTTGGCATTTTTGTACAATCTGAGGGCAACAATTGAGATAACATAAAAATGACCAGAAGTGACATTTTTTTTAGAATTTATGCCTTACGCGTTTGGCCAAAATCATATTTGCAAAAAAGTTGCCAATTTAGTCTCAGTCTATCATTTCACACTTGACGAGATACTCTAGATGAGAAATTGGACACAATGGAGCTCGTTGGTGACAGAAAAATAGATAAGATAAAAGTGAAAAACAAATTTTACGAAGAAATGTTCCTAACAACTTGTTTGTGTCCTACCACTAAACAGTGAGTCCCAGACAATTATTTTACACATGAATAGACACGCTAGATGCAGAGTAGTTAAACTGGATGTCTGATTTGGCATTTTTGTACAATCTGGGGGCAACAATTGAGATAACATAAAAATGACCACAAGTGACATTTTTTTCAGAATTTATGCCTTTCGCGTTTGGCCAAAATCATATTTGCAAAAAGTTGCCAATTTAGTCTCAGTCTATCATTTCACACTTGACGAGATACTCTAGATGAGAAATTGGACACTTTGGAGCTCATAGGTGACAGAAAAATAGAAAAGATAAAAGTGAAAAACCAATTTTACGAAGAAATGTTCCTAACAACTTGTTTGTGTCCTACCACTAAACAGTGAGTCCCAGACAATTATTTTACACATGAATAGACACGCTAGATGCAGAGTAGTTAAACTGGATGTCTGATTTGGCATTTTTGTACAATCTGAGGGGCAACAATTGAGATAACATAAAAATGACCACAAGTGACATTTTTTCAGAATTTATGCCTTACGCGTTTGGCCAAAATAATATTTGCAAAAAAGTTGCCAATTTAGTCTCAGTCTATCATTTCACACTTGACGAGATACTCTAGATGAGAAATTGGACACGTTGGAGCTCATAGGTGACAGAAAAATAGATAAGATAAAAGTGAAAAACAAATTTTACGAAGAAATGTTCCTAACAACTTGTTTGTGTCCTACCACTAAACAGTGAGTCCCAGACAATTATTTTACACATGAATAGACACGCTAGATGCAGAGTAGTTAAACTGGATGTCTGATTTGGCATTTTTGTACAATCTGGGGGCAACAATTGAGATAACATAAAAATGACCACAAGTGACATTTTTTCAGAATTTATGCCTTACGCGTTTGGCCAAAATCATATTTGCAAAAAAGTTGCCAATTTAGTCTCAGTCTATCATTTCACACTTGACGAGATACTCTAGATGAGAAATTGGACACGTTGGAGCTCGTTGGTGACAGAAAAATAGATAAGATAAAAGTGAAAAACAAATTTTACGAAGAAATGTTCCTAACAACTTGTTTGTGTCCTACCACTAAACAGTGAGTCCCAGACAATTATTTTACACATGAATAGACACGCTAGATGCAGAGTAGTTAAACTGGATGTCTGATTTGGCATTTTTGTACAATCTGGGGGCAACAATTGAGATAACATAAAAATGACCACAAGTGACATTTTTCCAGAATTTATGCCTTTCGCGTTTGGCCAAAATCATATTTTACAAAAAGTTGCCAATTTAGTCTCAGTCTATCATTTCACACTTGACGAGATACTCTAGATGAGAAATTGGACACGATGGAGCTCATAGGTGACAGAAAAATAGATAAGATAAAAGTGAAAAACAAATTTTACGAAGAAATGTTCCTAACAACTTGTTTGTGTCCTACCACTAAACAGTGAGTCCCAGACAATTATTTTACACATGAATAGACACGCTAGATGCAGAGTAGTTAAACTGAATGTCTGATTTGGCATTTTTGTACAATCTGGGGGGCAACAATTGAGATAACATAAAAATGACCACAAGTGACATTTTTTCAGAATTTATGCCTTTCGCGTTTGGCCAAAATCATATTTGCAAAAAGTTGCCAATTTAGTCTCAGTCTATCATTTCACACTTGACGAGATACTCTATATGAGAAATTGGACACGATGGAGCTCATAGGTGACAGAAAAATAGATAAGATAAAAGTGAAAAACAAATTTTAAAAAGAAATGTTCCTAACAACTTGTTTGTGTCCTACCACAAAACAGTGAGTCCCAGACAATTATTTTACACATGAATAGACACGCTAGATGCAGAGTAGTTAAACTGAATGTCTGATTTGGCATTTTTGTACAATCTGAGGGCAACAATTGAGATAACATAAAAATGACCAGAAGTGACAATTTTGCAGAATTTATGCCTTACGCGTTTGGCCAAAATCATATTTGCAAAAAAGTTGCCAATTTAGTCTCAGTCTATCATTTCACACTTGACGAGATACTCTAGATGAGAAATTGGACACGTTGGAGCTCGTTGGTGACAGAAAAATAGATAAGATAAAAGTGAAAAACAAATTTTACGAAGAAATGTTCCTAACAACTTGTTTGTGTCCTACCACTAAACAGTGAGTCCCAGACAATTATTTTACACATGAATAGACACGCTAGATGCTGAGTAGTTAAACTGGATGTCTGATTTGGCATTTTTGTACAATCTGGGGGCAACAATTGAGATAACATAAAAATGACCACAAGTGACATTTTTCCAGAATTTATGCCTCAAATATTTGGCCAAAATCATATTTTAAAAAAAGTTGCCAATTTAGTCTCAGTCTATCATTTCACACTTGACGAGATACTCTAGATGAGAAATTGGACACTTTGGAGCTCATAGGTGACAGAAAAATAGATAAGATAAAAGTGAAAAACAAATTTTACGAAGAAATGTTCCTAACAACTTGTTTGTGTCCTACCACTAAACAGTGAGTCCCAGACAATTATTTTACACATGAATAGACACGCTAGATGCAGAGTAGTTAAACTGAATGTCTGATTTGGCATTTTTGTACAATCTGGGGGCAACAATTGAGATAACATAAAAATGACCACAAGTGACATTTTTTTCAGAATTTATGCCTTACGCGTTTGGCCAAAATCATATTTGCAAAAAAGTTGCCAATTTAGTCTCAGTCTATCATTTCACACTTGACGAGATACTCTAGATGAGAAATTGGACACGTTGGAGCTCATAGGTGACAGAAAAATAGATAAGATAAAAGTGAAAAACAAATTTTACGAAAGAAATGTTCCTAACAACTTGTTTGTGTCCTACCACTAAACAGTGAGTCCCAGACAATTATTTTACACATGAATAGACACGCTAGATGCAGAGTAGTTAAACTGAATGTCTGATTTGGCATTTTTGTACAATCTGGGGGGCAACAATTGAGATAACATAAAAATGACCACAAGTGACATTTTTTTGCAGAATTTATGCCTTACGCGTTTGGCCAAAATCATATTTGCAAAAAAGTTGCCAATTTAGTCTCAGTCTATCATTTCACACTTGACGAGATACTCTAGATGAGAAATTGGACACGATGGAGCTCATAGGTGACAGAAAAATAGATAAGATAAAAGTGAAAAACAAATTTTACGAAGAAATGTTCCTAACAACTTGTTTGTGTCCTACCACAAAACAGTGAGTCCCAGACAATTATTTTACACATGAATAGACACGCTAGATGCAGAGTAGTTAAACTGAATGTCTGATTTGGCATTTTTGTACAATCTGAGGGCAACAATTGAGATAACATAAAAATGACCAGAAGTGACAATTTTGCAGAATTTATGCCTTACGCGTTTGGCCAAAATCATATTTGCAAAAAAGTTGCCAATTTAGTCTCAGTCTATCATTTCACACTTGACGAGATACTCTAGATGAGAAATTGGACACTTTGGAGCTCATAGGTGACAGAAAAATAGATAAGATAAAAGTGAAAAACAAATTTTACGAAGAAATGTTCCTAACAACTTGTTTGTGTCCTACCACTAAACAGTGAGTCCCAGACAATTATTTTACACATGAATAGACACGCTAGATGCAGAGTAGTTAAACTGAATGTCTGATTTGGCATTTTTGTACAATCTGGGGGCAACAATTGAGATAACATAAAAATGACCACAAGTGACATTTTTTTCAGAATTTATGCCTTACGCGTTTGGCCAAAATCATATTTGCAAAAAAGTTGCCAATTTAGTCTCAGTCTATCATTTCACACTTGACGAGATACTCTAGATGAGAAATTGGACACGTTGGAGCTCATAGGTGACAGAAAAATAGATAAGATAAAAGTGAAAAACAAATTTTACGAAGAAATGTTCCTAACAACTTGTTTGTGTCCTACCACTAAACAGTGAGTCCCAGACAATTATTTTACACATGAATAGACACGCTAGATGCAGAGTAGTTAAACTGAATGTCTGATTTGGCATTTTTGTACAATCTGGGGGCAACAATTGAGATAACATAAAAATGACCACAAGTGACATTTTTTCAGAATTTATGCCTTACGCGTTTGGCCAAAATCATATTTGCAAAAAAGTTGCCAATTTAGTCTCAGTCTATCATTTCACACTTGACGAGATACTCTAGATGAGAGAAATTGGACACGTTGGAGCTCGTAGGTGACAGAAAAATAGATAAGATAAAAGTGAAAAACAAATTTTACGAAGAAATGTTCCTAACAACTTGTTTGTGTCCTACCACTAAACAGTGAGTCCCAGACAATTATTTTACACATGAATAGACACGCTAGATGCAGAGTAGTTAAACTGGATGTCTGATTTGGCATTTTTGTACAATCTGGGGGCAACAATTGAGATAACATAAAAATGACCACAAGTGACATTTTTTTCAGAATTTATGCCTTACGCGTTTGGCCAAAATCATATTTGCAAAAAAGTTGCCAATTTAGTCTCAGTCTATCATTTCACACTTGACGAGATACTCTATATGAGAAATTGGACACGATGGAGCTCATAGGTGACAGAAAAATAGATAAGATAAAAGTGAAAAACAAATTTTAAAAAGAAATGTTCCTAACAACTTGTTTGTGTCCTACCACAAAACAGTGAGTCCCAGACAATTATTTTACACATGAATAGACACGCTAGATGCAGAGTAGTTAAACTGAATGTCTGATTTGGCATTTTTGTACAATCTGAGGGCAACAATTGAGATAACATAAAAATGACCAGAAGTGACAATTTTGCAGAATTTATGCCTTACGCGTTTGGCCAAAATCATATTTGCAAAAAAGTTGCCAATTTAGTCTCAGTCTATCATTTCACACTTGACGAGATACTCTAGATGAGAAATTGGACACGTTGGAGCTCGTAGGTGACAGAAAAATAGATAAGATAAAAGTGAAAAACAAATTTTACGAAGAAATGTTCCTAACAACTTGTTTGTGTCCTACCACTAAACAGTGAGTCCCAGACAATTATTTTACACATGAATAGACACGCTAGATGCAGAGTAGTTAAACTGGATGTCTGATTTGGCATTTTTGTACAATCTGGGGGCAACAATTGAGATAACATAAAAATGACCACAAGTGACATTTTTTCAGAATTTATGCCTTACGCGTTTGGCCAAAATCATATTTGCAAAAAAGTTGCCAATTTAGTCTCAGTCTATCATTTCACACTTGACGAGATACTCTAGATGAGAAATTGGACACTTTGGAGCTCATAGGTGACAGAAATAATAGATAAGATAAAAGTGAAAAACAAATTTTACGAAGAATTGTTCCTAACAACTTGTTTGTGTCCTACCACTAAACAGTGAGTCCCAGACAATTATTTTACACATGAATAGACACGCTAGATGCAGAGTAGTTAAACTGGATGTCTGATTTGGCATTTTTGTACAATCTGGGGGCAACAATTGAGATAACATAAAAATGACCACAAGTGACATTTTTTCAGAATTTATGCATTACGCGTTTGGCCAAAATCATATTTGCAAAAAAGTTGCCAATTTAGTCTCAGTCTATCATTTCACACTTGACGAGATACTCTAGATGAGAAATTGGACACGTTGGAGCTCGTTGGTGACTGAAAAATAGATAAGATAAAAGTGAAAAAACAAAAATTTTCGAAGAAATGTTCCTAACAACTTGTTTGTGTCCTACCACTAAACAGTGAGTCCCAGACAATTATTTTACACATGAATAGACACGCTAGATGCAGAGTAGTTAAACTGAATGTCTCATTTGGCATTTTTGTACAATCTGGGGGCAACAATTGAGATAACATAAAAATGACCAGAAGTGACATTTTTTTTTCAGAATTTATGCCTTACGCGTTTGGCCAAAATCATATTTGCAAAAAAGTTGCCAATTTAGTCTCAGTCTATCATTTCACACTTGACGAGATACTCTAGATGAGAAATTGGACACGTTGGAGCTCGTAGGTGACAGAAAAATAGATAAGATAAAAGTGAAAAACAAATTTTACGAAGAAATGTTCCTAACAACTTGTTTGTGTCCTACCACTAAACAGTGAGTCCCAGACAATTATTTTACACATGAATAGACACGCTAGATGCAGAGTAGTTAAACTGGATGTCTGATTTGGCATTTTTGTACAATCTGGGGGCAACAATTGAGATAACATAAAAATGACCACAAGTGACATTTTTGCAGAATTTATGCCTTACGCGTTTGGCCAAAATCATATTTGCAAAAAAGTTGCCAATTTAGTCTCAGTCTATCATTTCACACTTGACGAGATACTCTAGATGAGAAATTGGACACGTTGGAGCTCATAGGTGACAGAAAAATAGATAAGATAAAAGTGAAAAACAAATTTTACGAAGAAATGTTCCTAACAACTTGTTTGTGTCCTACCACTAAACAGTGAGTCCCAGACAATTATTTTACACATGAATAGACACGCTAGATGCAGAGTAGTTAAACTGGATGTCTGATTTGGCATTTTTGTACAATCTGGGGGCAACAATTGAGATAACATAAAAATGACCACAAGTGACATTTTTTCAGAATTTATGCCTTACGCGTTTGGCCAAAATCATATTTTACAAAAAAGTTGCCAATTTAGTCTCAGTCTATCATTTCACACTTGACGAGATACTCTAGATGAGAAATTGGACACGTTGGAGCTCATAGGTGACAGAAAAATAGATAAGATAAAAGTGAAAAACAAATTTTACGAAGAAATGTTCCTAACAACTTGTTTGTGTCCTACCACTAAACAGTGAGTCCCAGACAATTATTTTACACATGAATAGACACGCTAGATGCAGAGTAGTTAAACTGGATGTCTGATTTGGCATTTTTGTACAATCTGGGGGCAACAATTGAGATAACATAAAAATGACAACAAGTGACATTTTTTTCAGAATTTATGCCTTTCGCGTTTGGCCAAAATCATATTTTACAAAAAGTTGCCAATTTAGTCTCAGTCTATCATTTCACACTTGACGAGATACTCTAGATGAGAAATTGGACACGTTGGAGCTCGTTGGTGACAGAAAAATAGATAAGATAAAAGTGAAAAACAAATTTTACGAAGAAATGTTCCTAACAACTTGTTTGTGTCCTACCACTAAACAGTGAGTCCCAGACAATTATTTACACATGAATAGACACGCTAGATGCAGAGTAGTTAAACTGGATGTCTGATTTGGCATTTTTGTACAATCTGGGGGCAACAATTGAGATAACATAAAAATGACCACAAGTGACATTTTTTTCAGAATTTATGCCTTACGCGTTTGGCCAAAATCATATTTTTGCAAAAAAGTTGCCAATTTAGTCTCAGTCTATCATTTCACACTTGACGAGATACTCTAGATGAGAAATTGGACACGTTGGAGCTCGTTGGTGACAGAAAAATAGATAAGATAAAAGTGAAAAACAAATTTTACGAAGAATTGTTCCTAACAACTTGTTTGTGTCCTACCACTAAACAGTGAGTCCCAGACAATTATTTTACACATGAATAGACACGCTAGATGCAGAGTAGTTAAACTGGATGTCTGATTTGGCATTTTTGTACAATCTGGGGGCAACAATTGAGATAACATAAAAATGACCACAAGTGACATTTTTCCAGAATTTATGCCTTACGCGTTTGGCCAAAATCATATTTTACAAAAAGTTGCCAATTTAGTCTCAGTCTATCATTTCACACTTGACGAGATACTCTAGATGAGAAATTGGACACTTTGGAGCTCATAGGTGACAGAAAAATAGATAAGATAAAAGTGAAAAACAAATTTTACGAAGAAATGTTCCTAACAACTTGTTTGTGTCCTACCACTAAACAGTGAGTCCCAGACAATTATTTTACACATGAATAGACACGCTAGATGCAGAGTAGTTAAACTGAATGTCTGATTTGGCATTTTTGTACAATCTGAGGGGCAACAATTGAGATAACATAAAAATGACCACAAGTGACATTTTTTTCAGAATTTATGCCTTACGCGTTTGGCCAAAATCATATTTGCAAAAAAGTTGCCAATTTAGTCTCAGTCTATCATTTCACACTTGACGAGATACTCTAGATGAGAAATTGGACACGTTGGAGCTCATAGGTGACAGAAAAATAGATAAGATAAAAGTGAAAAACAAATTTTACGAAGAAATGTTCCTAACAACTTGTTTGTGTCCTACCACTAAACAGTGAGTCCCAGACAATTATTTTACACATGAATAGACACGCTAGATGCAGAGTAGTTAAACTGGATGTCTGATTTGGCATTTTTGTACAATCTGGGGGCAACAATTGAGATAACATAAAAATGACCACAAGTGACATTTTTTTCAGAATTTATGCCTTACGCGTTTGGCCAAAATCATATTTGCAAAAAAGTTGCCAATTTAGTCTCAGTCTATCATTTCACACTTGACGAGATACTCTAGATGAGAAATTGGACACGTTGGAGCTCGTTAGGTGACAGAAAAATAGATAAGATAAAAGTGAAAAACAAATTTTACGAAGAATTGTTCCTAACAACTTGTTTGTGTCCTACCACTAAACAGTGAGTCCCAGACAATTATTTTACACATGAATAGACACGCTAGATGCAGAGTAGTTAAACTGGATGTCTGATTTGGCATTTTGTACAATCTGGGGGCAACAATTGAGATAACATAAAAATGACCACAAGTGACATTTTTTTCAGAATTTATGCCTTACGCGTTTGGCCAAAATCATATTTGCAAAAAAGTTGCCAATTTAGTCTCAGTCTATCATTTCACACTTGACGAGATACTCTAGATGAGAAATTGGACACGTTGGAGCTCGTTGGTGACAGAAAAATAGATAAGATAAAAGTGAAAAACAAATTTTACGAAGAATTGTTCCTAACAACTTGTTTGTGTCCTACCACTAAACAGTGAGTCCCAGACAATTATTTTACACATGAATAGACACGCTAGATGCAGAGTAGTTAAACTGGATGTCTGATTTGGCATTTTTGTACAATCTGGGTTCAACAATTGAGATAACATAAAAATGACCACAAGTGACATTTTTTCAGAATTTATGCCTTACGCGTTTGGCCTAAATCATATTTGCAAAAAAAGTTGCCAATTTAGTCTCAGTCTATCATTTCACACTTGACGAGATACTCTAGATGAGAAATTGGACACTTTGGAGCTCATAGGTGACAGAAAAATAGATAAGATAAAAGTGAAAAAACAAATTTTACGAAGAAATTGTTCCTAACAACTTGTTTGTGTCCTACCACTAAACAGTGAGTCCCAGACAATTATTTTACACATGAATAGAACCGCTAGATGCAGAGTAGTTAAACTGGATGTCTGATTTGGCATTTTTGTACAATCTGGGGGCAACAATTGAGATAACATAAAAATGACCACAAGTGACATTTTTTTCAGAATTTATGCATTACGCGTTTGGCCAAAATCATATTTGCAAAAAAGTTGCCAATTTAGTCTCAGTCTATCATTTCACACTTGACGAGATACTCTAGATGAGAAATTGGACACGTTGGAGCTCGTTGGTGACAGAAAAATAGATAAGATAAAAGTGAAAAACAAATTTTACGAAGAATTGTTCCTAACAACTTGTTTGTGTCCTACCACTAAACAGTGAGTCCCAGACAATTATTTTACACATGAATAGACACGCTAGATGCAGAGTAGTTAAACTGAATGTCTCATTTGGCATTTTTGTACAATCTGGGGGCAACAATTGAGATAACATAAAAATGACCAGAAGTGACATTTTTTCAGAATTTATGCCTTACGCGTTTGGCCAAAATCATATTTGCAAAAATGTTGCCAATTTAGTCTCAGTCTATCATTTCACACTTGACGAGATACTCTAGATGAGAAATTGGACACTTTGGAGCTCATAGGTGACAGAAAAATAGATAAGATAAAAGTGAAAAACAAATTTTACGAAGAATTGTTCCTAACAACTTGTTTGTGTCCTACCACTAAACAGTGAGTCCCAGACAATTATTTTACACATGAATAGACACGCTAGATGCAGAGTAGTTAAACTGGATGTCTGATTTGGCATTTTTGTACAATCTGGGGGCAACAATTGAGATAACATAAAAATGACCACAAGTGACATTTTTTTCAGAATTTATGCCTTACGCGTTTGGCCAAAATCATATTTGCAAAAAAGTTGCCAATTTAGTCTCAGTCTATCATTTCACACTTGACGAGATACTCTAGATGAGAAATTGGACACGTTGGAGCTCGTTGGTGACAGAAAAATAGATAAGATAAAAGTGAAAAACAAATTTTACGAAGAATTGTTCCTAACAACTTGTTTGTGTCCTACCACTAAACAGTGAGTCCCAGACAATTATTTTACACATGAATAGACACGCTAGATGCAGAGTAGTTAAACTGGATGTCTGATTTGGCATTTTTGTACAATCTGGGGGCAACAATTGAGATAACATAAAAATGACCACAAGTGACATTTTTTCAGAATTTATGCCTTACGCGTTTGGCCAAAATCATATTTGCAAAAAAGTTGCCAATTTAGTCTCAGTCTATCATTTCACACTTGACGAGATACTCTAGATGAGAAATTGGACACTTTGGAGCTCATAGGTGACAGAAAAATAGATAAGATAAAAGTGAAAAACAAATTTTACGAAGAAATGTTCCTAACAACTTGTTTGTGTCCTACCACTAAACAGTGAGTCCCAGACAATTATTTTACACATGAATAGACACGCTAGATGCAGAGTAGTTAAACTGAATGTCTGATTTGGCATTTTTGTACAATCTGGGGGCAACAATTGAGATAACATAAAAATGACCAGAAGTGACATTTTTTTCAGAATTTATGCATTACGCGTTTGGCCAAAATCATATTTGCAAAAAAGTTGCCAATTTAGTCTCAGTCTATCATTTCACACTTGACGAGATACTCTAGATGAGAAATTGGACACGTTGGAGCTCGTTGGTGACAGAAAAATAGATAAGATAAAAGTGAAAAACAAATTTTACGAAGAATTGTTCCTAACAACTTGTTTGTGTCCTACCACTAAACAGTGAGTCCCAGACAATTATTTTACACATGAATAGACACGCTAGATGCAGAGTAGTTAAACTGGATGTCTGATTTGGCATTTTTGTACAATCTGGGGGCAACAATTGAGATAACATAAAAATGACCACAAGTGACATTTTTTCAGAATTTATGCCTTACGCGTTTGGCCAAAATCATATTTGCAAAAAAGTTGCCAATTTAGTCTCAGTCTATCATTTCACACTTGACGAGATACTCTAGATGAGAAATTGGACACGATGGAGCTCATAGGTGACAGAAAAATAGATAAGATAAAAGTGAAAAACAAATTTTACGAAGAAATGTTCCTAACAACTTGTTTGTGTCCTACCACTAAACAGTGAGTCCCAGACAATTATTTTACACATGAATAGACACGCTAGATGCAGAGTAGTTAAACTGGATGTCTGATTTGGCATTTTTGTACAATCTGGGGGCAACAATTGAGATAACATAAAAATGACCACAAGTGACATTTTTTTCAGAATTTATGCCTTACGCGTTTGGCCAAAATCATATTTGCAAAAAAGTTGCCAATTTAGTCTCAGTCTATCATTTCACACTTGACGAGATACTCTAGATGAGAAATTGGACACGTTGGAGCTCGTTGGTGACAGAAAAAATAGATAAGATAAAAAAGTGAAAAACAAATTTTACGAAGAATTGTTCCTAACAACTTGTTTGTGTCCTACCACTAAACAGTGAGTCCCAGACAATTATTTTACACATGAATAGACACGCTAGATGCAGAGTAGTTAAACTGGTTGTCTGATTTGGCATTTTTGTACAATCTGGGGGCAACAATTGAGATAACATAAAAATGACCACAAGTGACATTTTTTCAGAATTTATGCCTTTCGCGTTTGGCCAAAATCATATTTGCAAAAAGTTGCCAATTTAGTCTCAGTCTATCATTTCACACTTGACGAGATACTCTAGATGAGAAATTGGACACGATGGAGCTCATAGGTGACAGAAAAATAGATAAGATAAAAGTGAAAAACAAATTTTAAAAGAAATGTTCCTAACAACTTGTTTGTGTCCTACCACTAAACAGTGAGTCCCAGACAATTATTTTACACATGAATAGACACGCTAGATGCAGAGTAGTTAAACTGATGTCTGATTTGGCATTTTTGTACAATCTGGGGGCAACAATTGAGATAACATAAAAATGACCACAAGTGACATTTTTTCAGAATTTATGCCTTACGCGTTTGGCCAAAATCATATTTTGCAAAAAAAGTTGCCAATTTAGTCTCAGTCTATCATTTCACACTTGACGAGATACTCTAGATGAGAAATTGGACACGTTGGAGCTCGTTGGTGACAGAAAAATAGATAAGATAAAAGTGAAAAACAAATTTTACGAAGAATTGTTCCTAACAACTTGTTTGTGTCCTACCACTAAACATTGAGTCCCAGACAATTATTTTACACATGAATAGACACGCTAGATGCAGAGTAGTTAAACTGGATGTCTGATTTGGCATTTTTGTACAATCTGGGGGCAACAATTGAGATAACATAAAAATGACCACAAGTGACATTTTTTCAGAATTTATGCCTTTCGCGTTTGGCCAAAATTATAGTTTACAAAAAGTTGCCAATTTAGTCTCAGTCTATCATTTCACACTTGACGAGATACTCTATATGAGAAATTGGACACGATGGAGCTCATAGGTGACAGAAAAATAGATAAGATAAAAGTGAAAAACAAATTTTAAAAAGAAATGTTCCTAACAACTTGTTTGTGTCCTACCACAAAACAGTGAGTCCCAGACAATTATTTTACACATGAATAGACACGCTAGATGCAGAGTAGTTAAACTGAATGTCTGATTTGGCATTTTTGTACAATCTGAGGGCAACAATTGAGATAACATAAAAATGACCAGAAGTGACAATTTTGCAGAATTTATGCCTTACGCGTTTGGCCAAAATCATATTTGCAAAAAAGTTGCCAATTTAGTCTCAGTCTATCATTTCACACTTGACGAGATACTCTAGATGAGAAATTGGACACGTTGGAGCTCGTTGGTGACAGAAAAAATAGATAAGATAAAAGTGAAAAACAAATTTTACGAAGAATTGTTCCTAACAACTTGTTTGTGTCCTACCACTAAACAGTGAGTCCCAGACAATTATTTTACACATGAATAGACACGCTAGATGCAGAGTAGTTAAACTGGATGTCTGATTTGGCATTTTTATACAATCTGGGGGCAACAATTGAGATAACATAAAAATGACCACAAGTGACATTTTTTCAGAATTTATGCCTTACGCGTTTGGCCAAAATCATATTTGCAAAAAAGTTGCCAATTTAGTCTCAGTCTATCATTTCACACATGACGAGATACTCTAGATGAGAAATTGGACACTTTGGAGCTCATAGGTGACAGAAAAATAGATAAGATAAAAGTGAAAAACAAATTTTACGAAGAAATGTTCCTAACAACTTGTTTGTGTCCTACCACTAAACAGTGAGTCCCAGACAATTATTTTACACATGAATAGACACGCTAGATGCAGAGTAGTTAAACTGAATGTCTGATTTGGCATTTTTGTACAATCTGGGGGCAACAATTGAGATAACATAAAAATGACCACAAGTGACATTTTTTCAGAATTTATGCCTTTCGCGTTTGGCCAAAATCATATTTGCAAAAAAGTTGCCAATTTAGTCTCAGTCTATCATTTCACACTTGACGAGATACTCTAGATGAGAAATTGGACACTTTGGAGCTCATAGGTGACAGAAAAATAGATAAGATAAAAGTGAAAAAACAAATTTTACGAAGAAATGTTCCTAACAACTTGTTTGTGTCCTACCACTAAACAGTGAGTCCCAGACAATTATTTTACACATGAATAGACACGCTAGATGCAGAGTAGTTAAACTGGTTGTCTGATTTGGCATTTTTGTACAATCTGGGGGCAACAATTGAGATAACATAAAAATGACCACAAGTGACATTTTTTGAGAATTCATGCCTTTCGCGTTTGGCCAAAATCATATTTGCAAAAAGTTGCCAATTTAGTCTCAGTCTATCATTTCACACTTGACGAGATACTCTAGATGAGAAATTGGACACGATGGAGCTCATAGGTGACAGAAAAATAGATAAGATAAAAGTGAAAAACAAATTTTAAAAAGAAATGTTCCTAACAACTTGTTTGTGTCCTACCACAAAACAGTGAGTCCCAGACAATTATTTTACACATGAATAGACACGCTAGATGCAGAGTAGTTAAACTGAATGTCTGATTTGGCATTTTTGTACAATCTGAGGGCAACAATTGAGATAACATAAAAATGACCAGAAGTGACATTTTTTTCAGAATTTATGCCTTACGCGTTTGGCCAAAATCATATTTGCAAAAAAGTTGCCAATTTAGTCTCAGTCTATCATTTCACACTTGACGAGATACTCTATATGAGAAATTGGACACGATGGAGCTCATAGGTGACAGAAAAATAGATAAGATAAAAGTGAAAAACAAATTTTAAAAAGAAATGTTCCTAACAACTTGTTTGTGTCCTACCACAAAACAGTGAGTCCCAGACAATTATTTTACACATGAATAGACACGCTAGATGCAGAGTAGTTAAACTGGATGTCTGATTTGGCATTTTTGTACAATCTGGGGGCAACAATTGAGATAACATAAAAATGACCACAAGTGACATTTTTTCAGAATTTATGCCTTACGCGTTTGGCCAAAATCATATTTGCAAAAAAGTTGCCAATTTAGTCTCAGTCTATCATTTCACACTTGACGAGATACTCTAGATGAGAAATTGGACACTTTGGAGCTCATAGGTGACAGAAAAATAGATAAGATAAAAGTGAAAAACAAATTTTACGAAGAAATGTTCCTAACAACTTGTTTGTGTCCTTCCACTAAACAGTGAGTCCCAGACAATTATTTTACACATGAATAGACAAGCTAGATGAAGATTAGTTAAACTGAATATCTGATTTGGCATTTTGGTACAATCTGGGGGCAACAATTGAGATAACATAAAAATGATTACAAGTGACATTTTTTCAGAATTTATGCCTTTCGCGTTTGGCCAAAATTATAGTTTACAAAAAGTTGCCAATTTAGTCTCAGTCTATCATTTCACACTTGACGAGATACTCTAGATGAGAAATTGGACTCTTTGGAGCTCATAGGTGACAGAAAAATGATAAGATAAAAGTGAAAAAACAAATTTTACGAAGAAATGTTCCTAACAACTTGTTTGTGTCCTACCACTAAACAGTGAGTCCCAGACAATTATTTTACACATGAATAGACACGCTAGATGCAGAGTAGTTAAACTGGTTGTCTGATTTGGCATTTTTGTACAATCTGGGGGCAACAATTGAGATAACATAAAAATGACCACAAGTGACATTTTTTGAGAATTCATGCCTTTCGCGTTTGGCCAAAATCATATTTGCAAAAAGTTGCCAATTTAGTCTCAGTCTATCATTTCACACTTGACGAGATACTCTAGGTGAGAAATTGGACACGATGGAGCTCATAGGTGACAGAAAAATAGATAAGATAAAAGTGAAAAACAAATTTTAAAAAGAAATGTTCCTCACAACTTGTTTGTGTCCTACCACAAAACAGTGAGTCCCAGACAATTATTTTACACATGAATAGACACGCTAGATGCAGAGTAGTTAAACTGAATGTCTGATTTGGCATTTTTGTACAATCTGAGGGCAACAATTGAGATAACATAAAAATGACCAGAAGTGACAATTTTGCAGAATTTATGCCTTACGCGTCTGGCCAAAATCATATTTGCAAAAACGTTGCCAATTTAGTCTCAGTCTATCATTTCACACTTGACGAGATACTCTATATGAGAAATTGGACACGATGGAGCTCATAGGTGACAGAAAAATGATAAGATAAAAGTGAAAAACAAATTTTAAAAAGAAATGTTCCTAACAACTTGTTTGTGTCCTACCACAAAACAGTGAGTCCCAGACAATTATTTTACACATGAATAGACACGCTAGATGCAGAGTAGTTAAACTGGATGTCTGATTTGGCATTTTTGTACAATCTGGGGGCAACAATTGAGATAACATAAAAATGACCACAAGTGACATTTTTTCAGAATTTATGCCTTACGCGTTTGGCCAAAATCATATTTGCAAAAAAGTTGCCAATTTAGTCTCAGTCTATCATTTCACACTTGACGAGATACTCTAGATGAGAAATTGGACACGTTGGAGCTCGTTGGTGACAGAAAAATAGATAAGATAAAAGTGAAAAACAAATTTTACGAAGAATTGTTCCTAACAACTTGTTTGTGTCCTACCACTAAACAGTGAGTCCCAGACAATTATTTTACACATGAATAGACACGCTAGATGCAGAGTAGTTAAACTGGATGTCTGATTTGGCATTTTTGTACAATCTGAGGGCAACAATTGAGATAACATAAAAATGACCAGAAGTGACAATTTTGCAGAATTTATGCCTTACGCGTTTGGCCAAAATCATATTTGCAAAAAAGTTGCCAATTTAGTCTCAGTCTATCATTTCACACTTGACGAGATACTCTAGATGAGAAATTGGACACGTTGGAGCTCATAGGTGACAGAAAAATAGATAAGATAAAAGTGAAAAACAAATTTTACGAAGAATTGTTCCTAACAACTTGTTTGTGTCCTACCACTAAACAGTGAGTCCCAGACAATTATTTTACACATGAATAGACACGCTAGATGCAGAGTAGTTAAACTGGATGTCTGATTTGGCATTTTTGTACAATCTGGGGGCAACAATTGAGATAACATAAAAATGACCACAAGTGACATTTTTTTCAGAATTTATGCCTTACGCGTTTGGCCAAAATCATATTTGCAAAAAAGTTGCCAATTTAGTCTCAGTCTATCATTTCACACTTGACGAGATACTCTATATGAGAAATTGGACAATTTGCAGCTCATAGGTGACAGAAAAATAGATAAGATAAAAGTGAAAATACAAATTTTACGAAGAAATGTTCCTAACAACTTGTTTGTGTCCTACCACTAAACAGTGAGTCCCAGACAATTATTTTACACATGAATAGACAAGCTAGATGAAGAGTAGTTAAACTGAATGTCTGATTTGGCATTTTTGTACAATCTGGGGGCAACAATTGAGATAACATAAAAATGACCACAAGTGACATTTTTTCAGAATTTATGCCTTTCGCGTTTGGCCAAAATTATAGTTTACAAAAAGTTGCCAATTTAGTCTCAGTCTCTCATTTCACACTTGACGAGATACTCTAGATGAGAAATTGGACACTTTGGAACTCGTTGGTGACAGAAAAATAGATAAGATAAAAGTGAAAAACAAATTTTACGAAGAATTGTTCCTAACAACTTGTTTGTGTCCTACCACTAAACAGTGAGTCCCAGACAATTATTTTACACATGAATAGACACGCTAGATGCAGAGTAATTAAACTGAATGTCTGGTTTGGCATTTTTATACAATCTGGGGGCAACAATTGAGATAACATAAAAATGACCACAAGTGACATTTTTTTCAGAATTTATGCCTTACGCGTTTGGCCAAAATCATATTTGCAAAAAAGTTGCCAATTTAGTCTCAGTCTATCATTTCACACTTGACGAGATACTCTATATGAGAAATTGGACAATTTGCAGCTCATAGGTGACAGAAAAATAGATAAGATAAAAGTGAAAATACAAATTTTACGAAGAAATGTTCCTAACAACTTGTTTGTGTCCTACCACTAAACAGTGAGTCCCAGACAATTATTTTACACATGAATAGACAAGCTAGATGAAGATTAGTTAAACTGAATATCTGATTTGGCATTTTTGTACAATCTGTGAGCAAGAATTGAGATAACATAAAAATGACCACAAGTGACATTTTTTCAGAATTTATGCCTTTCGCGTTTGGCCAAAATTATAGTTTACAAAAAGTTGCCAATTTAGTCTCAGTCTCTCATTTCACACTTGACGAGATACTCTAGATGAGAAATTGGACACTTTGGAACTCGTTGGTGACAGAAAAATAGATAAGATAAAAGTGAAAAACAAATTTTACGAAGAATTGTTCCTAACAACTTGTTTGTGTCCTACCACTAAACAGTGAGTCCCAGACAATTATTTTACACATGAATAGACACGCTAGATGCAGAGTAATTAAACTGAATGTCTGATTTGGCATTTTTATACAATCTGGGGGCAACAATTGAGATAACATAAAAATGACCACAAGTGACATTTTTTCAGAATTTATGCCTTTCGCATTTGGCCAAAATTATAGTTTACAAAAAGTTGCCAATTTAGTCTCAGTCTATCATTTCACACATGACGAGATACTCTATATGAGAAATTGGACACGTTGGAGCTCGTTGGTGACAGAAAAATAGATAAGATAAAAGTGAAAAAACAAATTTTACGAAGAAATGTTCCTAACAACTTGTTTGTGTCCTACCACTAAACAGTGAGTCCCAGACAATTATTTTACACATGAATAGACACGCTAGATGCAGAGTAGTTAAACTGGATGTCTGATTTGGCATTTTTGTACAATCTGGGGGCAACAATTGAGATAACATAAAAATGACCACAAGTGACATTTTTTCAGAATTTATGCCTTTCGCGTTTGGCCAATATTATAGTTTACAAAAAGTTGCCAATTTAGTCTCAGTCTATCATTTCACACTTGACGAGATAGTCTAGATGATAAATTGGACACTTTGGAACTCGTTGGTGACAGAAAAATAGATAAGATAAAAGTGAATAACAAATTTTACGAAGAATTGTTCCTAACAACTTGTTTGTGTCCTACCACTAAACATTGAGTCCCAGACAATTATTTTACACATGAATAGACACGCTAGATGCAGAGTAGTTAAACTGAATGTCTCATTTGGCATTTTTGTACAATCTGAGGGCAACAATTGAGATAACATAAACATGACCAGAAGTGACATTTTTGCAGAATTTATGCCTTACGCGTTTGGCCAAAATCATATTTGCAAAAAAGTTGCAAATTTAGTCTCAGTCTATCATTTCACACTTGACGAGATACTCTATATGAGAAATTGGACACGATGGAGCTCATAGGTGACAGAAAAATAGATAAGATAAAAGTGAAAAACAAATAATAAAAAAAATGTTCCTAACAACTTGTTTGTGTCCTACCACAAAACAGTGAGTCCCAGACAATTATTTTACACATGAATAGACACGCTAGATGCAGAGTAGTTAAACTGAATGTCTGATTTGGCATTTTTGTACAATCTGAGGGCAACAATTGAGATAACATAAAAATGACCAGAAGTGACAATTTTGCAGAATTTATGCCTTACGCGTTTGGCCAAAATCATATTTGCAAAAAAGTTGCCAATTTAGTCTCAGTCTATCATTTCACACTTGACGAGATACTCTAGATGAGAAATTGGACACGTTGGAGCTCGTTGGTGACAGAAAAATAATAGATAAGATAAAGTGAAAAAACAAATTTTACGAAAAATGTTCCTAACAACTTGTTTGTGTCCTACCACTAAACAGTGAGTCCCAGACAATTATTTTACACATGAATAGACACGCTAGATGCAGAGTAGTTAAACTGGATGTCTGATTTGGCATTTTTGTACAATCTGGGGGCAACAATTGAGATAACATAAAAATGACCACAAGTGACATTTTTTCAGAATTTATGCCTTTCGCGTTTGGCCAATATTATAGTTTACAAAAAGTTGCCAATTTAGTCTCAGTCTATCATTTCACACTTGACGAGATAGTCTAGATGATAAATTGGACACTTTGGAACTCGTTGGTGACAGAAAAATAGATAAGATAAAAGTGAATAACAAATTTTACGAAGAATTGTTCCTAACAACTTGTTTGTGTCCTACCACTAAACATTGAGTCCCAGACCATTATTTTACACATGAATAGACACGCTAGATGCAGAGTAGTTAAACTGAATGTCTCATTTGGCATTTTTGTACAATCTGAGGGCAACAATTGAGATAACATAAACATGACCACAAGTGACATTTTTGCAGAATTTATGCCTTACGCGTTTGGCCAAAATAATATTTGCAAAAAAGTTGCAAATTTAGTCTCAGTCTATCATTTCACACTTGACGAGATACTCTAGATGAGAAATTGGACACGTTGGAGCTCGTTGGTGAAAGAAAAATAGATAAGATAAAAGTGAAAAACAAATTTTACGAAGAATTGTTCCTAACAACTTGTTTGTGTCCTACCACTAAACAGTGAGTCCCAGACAATTATTTTACACATGAATAGACACGCTAGATGCAGAGTAGTTAAACTGAATGTCTGATTTAGCATTTTTGTACAATCTGAGGGCAACAATTGAGATAACATAAAAATGACCAGAAGTGACAATTTTGCAGAATTTATGCCTTACGCGTTTGGCCAAAATCATATTTGCAAAAAAGTTGCCAATTTAGTCTCAGTCTATCATTTCACACTTGACGAGATACTCTAGATGAGAAATTGGACACGTTGGAGCTCATAGGTGACAGAAAAATAGATAAGATAAAAGTGAAAAACAAATTTTACGAAGAATTGTTCCTAACAACTTGTTTGTGTCCTACCACTAAACATTGAGACCCAGACAATCATTTTACACATGAATAGACACGCTAGATGCAGAGTAGTTAAACTGGATGTCTGATTTGGCATTTTTGTACAATCTGGGGGCAACAATTGAGATAACATAAAAATGACCACAAGTGACATTTTTTTCAGAATTTATGCCTTACGCGTTTGGCCAAAATCATATTTGCAAAAAAGTTGCCAATTTAGTCTCAGTCTATCATTTCACACTTGACGAGCTACTCTATATGAGAAATTGGACAATTTGCAGCTCATAGGTGACAGAAAAATAGATAAGATAAAAGTGAAAATACAAATTTTACGAAGAAATGTTCATAACAACTTGTTTGTGTCCTACCACTAAACAGTGAGTCCCAGACAATTATTTTACACATGAATAGACAAGCTAGATGAAGATTAGTTAAACTGAATATCTGATTTGGCATTTTTGTACAATCTGTGAGCAAGAATTGAGATAACATAAAAATGACCACAAGTGACATTTTTTCAGAATTTATGCCTTTCGCGTTTGGCCAAAATTATAGTTTACAAAAAGTTGCCAATTTAGTCTCAGTCTCTCATTTCACAATTGACGAGATACTCTATATGAGGAATTGGACAATTTGCAGCTCATAGGTGACAGAAAAATAGATAAGATAAAAGTGAAAATACAAATTTTACGAAGAAATGTTCCTAACAACTTGTTTGTGTCCTACCACTAAACAGTGAGTCCCAGACAATTATTTTACATATGAATAGACAAGCTAGATGAAGATTAGTTAAACTGAATAACTGATTTGGCATTTTTGTACAATCTGTGAGTAAGAATTGAGATAACATAAAAATGACCACAAGTGACATTTTTTCAGAATTTATGCCTTTCGCGTTTGGCCAAAATTATAGTTTACAAAAAGTTGCCAATTTAGTCTCAGTCTCTCATTTCACACTTGACGAGATACTCTATATGAGAAATTGGACACGATGGAGCTCATAGGTGACAGAAAAATAGATAAGATAAAAGTGAAAAACAAATTTTAAAAAGAAATGTTTCTAACAACTTGTTTGTGTCCTACCACAAAACAGTGAGTCCCAGACAATTATTTTACACATGAATAGACACGCTAGATGCAGAGTAGTTAAACTGAATGTCTCATTTGGCATTTTTGTACAATCTGAGGGCAACAATTGAGATAACATAAACATGACAAGAAGTGACATTTTTGCAGAATTTATGCCTTACGCGTTTGGCCAAAACCATATTTGCACCACTGTTCCTAACAACTGTTTCTGTCTACCAGATACAATTAGTGCGTCACAGCAATTAGGGACATGAAATAGACACGCTAGATGCAGAGTAGTAACTGGATGTCTGATTTAGGCATTTTGGTTACATCGAGGGCAAACAAAATGAGATAACTAAAAAATGACCAGAAGTGACAATTTGTCAGATTTTATTCCTTTCGCGTTTGGCCAAATAATATATTTGCAAAAAAAGTTGCCAATTAGTTTCAGTCCATCATTCACACTTGACGCAGATACTCTAGATGAGAAATTGTAACCGTTGGAGTCGCGTTGGTGACAGAAAAAATAGATCTAGCTAAAAGAGGACAAACAAAATTTGACGCAGAATTGGTTCATAACAACTTGTTTGTGTCCTACACAAAAAGGTGAGTCAGCAGAAAGTAGTTTAAAATTAACTAGCCCACACTAGATGCAGAGGCGTTAAACTGGAATGTATGGTTGTGCATTTTTGTACACTCGGGGGGCAACAATTGATATAACAGACAATGACGCCACAAGTGACAATTTTGCAGAATTTATGGACTTTCGCGTTGGCCACAATCAGAGTTATCCAAAACAGTTGCCACTGCGTCTCAGTCTCAGTCATCATTCACACTTGGACGAGCTACTCTAGACTGATACATTTGACACCTGGGAACTCGTTGGTGGAAGAAACATAGGATAAAGATAATAGTGAAAACACATTTAGGAAGATTGTTCCTAAAAACTTGTTCTGTGTTCTCCAACTACAGAATTGAGTCCCAGGACAATTAGTTACACATGAATAAGACACGATGGATGACCAGAGTAGGTAAATGAATGTCGGATTTGGCCATTTTTGGTGCAATCTGGGAACAACAAGAGGATAACATTAATAAATGACCAGAAGTGACATTTTTAGAATTTTATGACTGTCGCGGTGGGCCATAGTCATATGTGTACAAAAAGTTGCCCAATTAGTCTCAGTCTATCATTTCACCATTTGACGAAATACTCTAGATGATAAATGGGACACTTTGGACTCGTGGTGACAGAACATATAGATACGATTCCAGGTGAAAACAAATTTTACGCACGAATTGTTTCCTAAACAACTGGTCTGTGTCATACCCACTAACAGTTGCGTCCAGGACAAATTATTTTTACAAAGGACTAGGACACGCTAGATGTCAGCGTCGTTAACCTGGATGTCCTGATTTGGCATTTTTATACAATCTCGCGAAGCCAACAATTGAGATAAATAAACAAGGACCACAACTTGACTATTTTTTTCAAAAATTTATAGGCCTTACGAGTTGGCCAAATCCATATTTGCCAAACAACTTTGCCAATTTAGTCTCAGTCTAGTCATTTCACACTTGACGCGCAGACTCTAGATGAGACAGTGGACACTTTGGAGCTCATAGGTGACAGGACACCTAGCTACCAGAACACAGGGACAAAAACACATTTACGAAGACCTGTTCCTAACAACTTTTTTCTGTCCTTCCACCATAAAAAGTGAGTCCCAGACCACTATTTACACATGAATCGAAACACTAGATGAACGCGTAGTTAAACTGAACATACTGATTTTGGCCTTTCTGGTACAAATTGGGAGCAACAATGAGGATTAAACCATAAAAAATGACCACAAGTGACAATTTTGCAGAAACTTTTGCATTTCGAGTTTGGCCAAAAAATGCATATAGTTACAAAAAGTTGCCAATTTTAGGTCTCAGGCTATCATTTCCACAATTGACGAGATACTCTATATGATACATTGTACACGTTGAGCTCGTTGCGTGACAGCAACAATAGATAAGATAAAGTGAAAAAACAAATGTGACGAAGAATTGTTCCTAACAAACTTGTTTGTGTCCTACAACTAAACGTTGAGTCCCAGACAAATATGTTACACATGAATTAGCCCCGCTAGATGCAAGAGTAGGTAAACTGCCTGTAGGATTGGCATTTTGTACAACTGGGGGCAACAATGGGATTAAACATAAAAATGACGACCAAGTGACGATTTTGCAGAATTTATGCCTTTCGCGTTTAGGCAAATATCATGTTTTCACAAAGTTGCCAATTTAGTCTCAGTCTATCAATGCACACTGGACGAGTACTCTAGATGGAAACATTGGACACTTTTGGAACTCATAGGTGACCGCACCATAGATAAGCTAAAAGTGGAAACACACATTTTATGAAGCCATGTTCTAACAACTTGTTTCTGTCCTCCCACTGACAAAGTGAGTCCAGAACCAAAAAATTATTTTACACATGCATAGACACGCTAGATCCAGAGTTAGTTAAAACCTGATGTCTGATTTGGCCTTTGGTACAAATCTGGGAACACACAATTGAGATAACATAAAAATGACCACGAAGTGGACAATTTGCAGAATTTATGCCTTTCGAGATTCGGCACATATCATAGTTTGACCAAAAAAAATGCCAATTTAGGGCCTCCAGTGTCTCCATTCACACTTGACGCGATACCTTCTTAGGCTGATCAAATGGGGACAATTTAGAATCGTTGGTGACAGAAAACTAGATAACATAAAAGTGAAAAAACAAATTTTACGAAGGGAATAGTTCCTAAAAAAACTTGTTTGTGTCCTACCACTGTAAACCATGGAGTCCAGACCAATATTTGACACATGAATAGACACGCTAGCTGCAGATTAGTTAAACTGAATGTGCTTTGGAAGTTTTGGTAGAATATGGGGCAACAATTGAGCTAACATAAAAATGACCAACCAGTGACATTTTTCAGAATTATCCTTTCGCGTTTGGCCAAATCATATTTGCCAAAAAAAATGCCAATTTAGTCCTCAGTCTAATGTATCTTCACACTTGACGAAATACTTAGAGAAAATTTGGACATTTTGGAGCTCATGGGTACAGAAATAATAGATAAGAAAAAAGTGAAAAAAAAATTTTTACAAAGAATTTTCCTAACAATTGTTTGTTCCCCCACTAAAGTGAGTCCCAGACAATTTTTTTCCATGAATAGACACCTGATGAGAGTAAAAACTGGATGTCTTTTGGGCATTTTTGTAAAAATTGGGGGGAAAACAATTGAGAAAAATAAAATGCCCAAAGTGCTTTTTTTCAAAATTTTTATGCATT
>CAJHNH020005076.1:0-26333 GCA_905116865.2 Candidula unifasciata | reverse complement strand
GAGTGAGAGAGAGACTGACAAGCACATAGACAGAAAGGCAGACGGACTGATGAAAAAATATATAAATATATACATAAATACACACATAAAGAGAGAAATGGACAGACAGACCGCAGTTTAGCCCGACATAAAAACAGCCGGTTTGACAGACAGATACACGGAGAGCATATTTGCCAGCACAAATCTGCAAATGAACCGCTGGCTGTAGAATGTTGTCATCGATTAGATTCTGTAATAGATAGTTGGGAAAACCTCCTGTGGGAATTGGCATAACATTGCACAATAAATAATGTATATCTATTGACTGACATTATCCTCGTGTAGTTGATAGGTGCTTGGGAAAAAAAAAATAGTCACATACAGCCAGTATCCCCAAAGGGGGATCTTTCATCATCATCATCAGTTCTCGTTATGCCTAGTGGCACATGAGGCTTCAGAGAGGACTTTCCATGCTTTCCTGTCCTGTGCAATCTTCAGTCCAGTTTTCCATGTCAAAGATGCCGCACTCAGGTCACTTTCCATCGTTCGTCTCCATGTTGTTTTTGGGCGCCCCTGTTTTCTCTTTCCCTCTGGTGTCCATGTGAGAGCTGTTTTAGCAGGCATATCAGAAGTCATTCTCATAACGTGGCCAAGCCATTTCCATCTTCTCTTGGTAATCATACTGTCTAAAGTTTCTTGGTTTGGGGCTTGAAGTAGTTTAGTGTTTGAGATTGTCTCTGGACAGAAAATTTTGATAATTCTACGTAGACATGTGTGGTGGAAGGTGGACAGCTTGTGTGCATCCTTTTTGGTCATTCTCCAGCATTCCGCTCCATAAAGAAGAACTGGCAAAAGGATGCTCTTGTAGAGTCGGAGTTTCGTTCCTCTGCAGTAATTGTTGGATTTCCAGATTTGTCTCATCCTTCCAAAAGCAGCACTAGCTTTGTTCAGACGTGACTGTGTGTCTTCCTCTGTCCCTCCCAGTAGGGACACCACACTGCCAATATATGTGAAATGTTCTACATTTTCAAGTGATTGGTTACTTATGGTCACTGGTTGTTGGTTTGGACTGTTAAAGCGGGAGCTTTAGGTTATATGTATGACTAGGTTATGTGAACCATTTAAAACGGCTTAGCACGGCACGCCACCGAGAGCACTAAAAATGACTCCTGCAGTGTTGAGGTGATCAAAACAGACAGACCCAAATTCTGTCCCGACCGGCGACGTGGTCGTCTGCCGGCGAGCCGATGGGCGACCAGGTCACCGATGTGATCCTTGTGTGGATCCCAGTTCCTATTTCACTAGGGGTTGGGGGAAAAGACCCACTTGCCCCTTCCAAGCATGCCGTAAAAGTAAACCAATTACGGGTGTTTTCTTAGAAGTCAGTTTGCGTCTGCCTGCGAAGCGAGGAACCAACATTCTGCGTACAAATAAGGCAGGTCTATAAAGCAGATTTGCATGCAAAATTCCAGTTTTTGAAGAGCACCGACGTCCATATGTGGACGAACAAACACAATTTTCCACTGGAATTTACAGCCGGTGAACACGGAGGAAAAAAAAAGGAGATTTATGCTGATAGAGGACATGAGAACTGGATATAAATTAGTGAGAAGCTATGACACTGTTGGAGAAAATCCCTTATTCCCTACTTCTTTCTATGAGTGCTAATCAGTTCTCGTATATCATCATCATTATCATCATCGGCCCTGCCAACTGGCGTAGGCGCTCATGCGTCTTCATAGATCTCTATCCCTGGTTGCCTGGAACAGCTCTCTTGATGAGATCCCTCCATGCCATCGTTTCAGCCCATCCATCATCGTCTCTCTTGATCTGCCTCTAGCCCCTTTTCCCACTGATCTTTCCAGTTGTCACGATGTTCTCCAATGTCTCTCTTTCCATTATGTGGCCAAAGAACAGTGTTTGTCTCTTTCTTATTGTTGCATATAGAGATCTAATTTCATTAGCTTCTTTCTAGCAATCGTTGTTAGTTACTCTGGCCGTCCAATATTTGTATATATGTATATAATATCTAAGGCCTCAGAAGTTTCCCGTCTAACCAGAGGATCAACTTCATTGCACAGGGCTATACCTTGTGGTTCGGTAACTCTGTACAGAAAGGATGACTCCCAGCCGCGAATGCCACACAAAGCACAAACTCCATAACTGCAGCGACGATCCCCAGCGATGTCCGTAAAATAACCCTTGAGAACTGAATGACCCATTCCGTGAAACGAACCCGCGACCTTTACACGCTGTTAGATGACAGTGACATTATATTAGAGGACACACATACGGGAACCTGTGACAACTAGAAATTTTGATTAACAAGAGATAGAGGATTACAATGATTATCCCCCCCCCCCCCCCCCAAAAAAAAATCATTTACACACAAACACGTATAGCCCGTTGTCGTCTTGTTAATTACTCGTCTTGTCCCCCCCCCTCCCCCCGCCCTGAGCCTCGAGTGGGTTCCAGAGCCTACTGACACTCTCACTTGCATCATTCTCTCCATGTATGTGTTTTATAATTTACAAACAAGAAAAAAAAAACAATAACGGAAATTGATTTCCGCCAAATATTTAGGTAGGTATGTAGTTGTATCCCACCAGGACATCACACAAGCGATAAACACCTGATGACACAAAGTGCCACCATGTGGATGATGATCACCCGTGGAGAGGTCCCTGAAACCCCATATCTAGCCTGGGTGGGGCTCAAAATAACTCAAAAAATTGCATCCCACATGGTGACGACTTTTAGCAGGTAAAAGCTGGGAAACGGTCTTTAATAGACTAATTAATTGACTAATACAAAATCTAATTAAAGCTTTATTATGAAACTTCCCGATCGATAACCTGTGCATATAATTTTGGTGATACAAAGAGTTTCTCGTTGGCTGATAAGATTGGGTTTATTATACTACTACAAAAAAAAAAAAAAAAAAAAAACCAGCACGCACAAGGAATGGGATGAATATGAAGCTAAATCAACATGGTGAATGAAGTATTTAGCACCTTGATAACAGCAGGTCATGGAAGAAGTTACCTGTATATCATTTACGTAACTAACTCCCTTCCTTGTTCTGACTACTTCTTCCTCCACATCGGCATCTTATTCTTCCGCTCCTCTATTCAAACGGTGCATTGGAACTTAAACAACTCACACCCAATATTATTTTGTAAAGATTTATGAAGAATGAGACAGATAGTCCCACGTGTTAGTTGTCTCCATGTAGGATACAAGTTTTCCTAATTTTGAAGCCCCATCCTGGCTCTTTCCAGGGGCAACAATATATATATAGTCTTTCCTCTTGTGTCGAGTGCGGCACATAGGGCAGAGGTCGTGACTCTCCATGCACGGCGGTCCGTTGCAATCCGTTGTAGGTCTTGGATGTGTCAAGATGGCGGGACGTGTTTCTCTCTAGCTCGGCGCATATCGGTTGATCGACGGTCCGACAAGCTGTCATCGCAAAACCACCAATTGTTATAGAATCAGATTTCTGACTCTAACTGCACGATGATTCGTTCTAATCTGCAACAATATAGCCAGGCCATAAATATGGTCTATTGGCTGAGCCTGGTTTCTGTGACCTCTCCACTGGTGATCCTCATCCACATAGTGGCACTTTGTGTCAACGGGTGTTTATCGCTCAGTGTGATGTCCTGTGGGGTAAAATGTACTTAATTACTTACTCCCACGTGTAACATCTTTCGTCGTCTTTTAGACATGCATTACATCTTGACTATTTTTTGCTTCCAGTTCATCTTTAACAACAAACGAGCGACATAAAGTCCTAATGAGGATTGATAGCGATTTGCGGGAGACAGGAAAGTCTGGAGAAACGACTGCAATATTCAAACACATATGAATGGCAGTAGAAGGCGCAACTATTGTAGAAACGACATAATTTCTCCCAGATAATTTATTTCTGTGACGGTAATAGTTCTCAGTATAAATAGGAAAAAAAAGGTGGCATTATTCTTCTACGTTTTCTTCTTTTTTTTCTATATTTGTCTTGCGTTTCTCGGGTGGCTTGGGTGATGGATTTGTTCATCTTTTCGCAGGTTTCGCAGCCACACCATTTATCCAGATTTTTCTTGGTCTTGCTCTCGCTTTCCTCCCAAATTTTCTACTGTAAAATATTTCATATACAGTTTGGTCTAGCTGTATTCTCACTAAGGGTGAACCCTTTCATTCTTTGTGTCAAAAAAATCCAGGCATGGTCTTATTCCAACTTTTTCTCTAATGCTGGTATTCGTAACCCTGTCTCTTCCAGTGGTGTATGCCCTAAACGAAATCAACAATTCTTGTGTGTTAGCAATCGGTTTCACCACTGCTGGCTTGCTAGGCCCGTCGCGCGGCGGAAAAAAAAATATCTCACCTGGTTGGTGCCGGTTTTCTTTCAGGCAAGCCATTGCCTCATTAGGCTGAAATATTATTACATCTTTGAATAGTCCTATCATAATCGCAATGTATTGATGCCCCGTGGTCGTAATGTGAGTTCCTCGGGGAATGGGGGGGGGGTGGGTGGGGTGGGGGGTGAATTAGCCTGCTGCCCGTTAACAAGTCTGTCGTAAAATTGTACTTATAAGGTTGGTATTTCCATGGAAGTCAAGGGGCATCTGCCCGAGACGTGTGGAACCAACCGTCTGCATACAAATAAACCAGAGTTTGCATGCAAAATTCATGTAATCCAACAAGACCAAAATCCAAAAGCGTACAAACAATCAAAACGTTCCGCTGGAGTTTACAGTCGGTAAATACTGAAAAGAAGAGGAGAAGAAGAGTGGTTCTATGTCTACCATTTCTCTCTCCTTGACACAAAACATTACAAGGTTACACGACTTCAGGCATACTGGGCACAGAGGATTATACCTATATTCATAGACCGATCGGTACTTTGTGGGTGATAAGGTCAACATCACGCCGGCCGTCTTTACTTCCCAGGACTAAATCTG
Organism: Candidula unifasciata; assembly: GCA_905116865.2. NCBI lineage: Eukaryota > Metazoa > Mollusca > Gastropoda > Stylommatophora > Geomitridae > Candidula > Candidula unifasciata. Next base: position 21,396 of record CAJHNH020005076.1, on the reverse strand, counting down.
GTACCCACTTTACGCTGGGTCGACCTTGGAGCCAAGGTCGTATTTTTAAGAAAGACCTGCCCCGTCAGGTCTCAAACTCAAGACCTTCCGATCTTCAAGCAACGTCGAGCCCCTACACCTCAGTGACCCCCAAAACAAATCAAAATTTACACGACCAGTTCTTATCACAAACGCGTCTGCAAAAAAGAAAGTTACTTCCCTTCCCATTTATGCCACAACGGGTCGCACGGCCTGTCCTATGTTGCAGGGGTGTAATGTATTCCCTTTTTTTTGTGTGGTTTAATCGTTGCCTCTTTTCTCGTGTTGTCAACACTCACTTGCGTGTTTATTTTCACGTTGAGCTACTTGTGCAACCGTTCGGGAGTATAGAAACTGATATTTTTCTTATTTCTTTGTCAGTGATTTATTTTTCGGTGGAGGGGAGGAGGGCACCGTGAACTAACGTAGAAATACAAACACATCTGAGTTTCAAACTCTCGACCCGTGCGGCTGTGGCACTTCCTCCTGCAGTACTTCCTACTTGTACAAAGGCGCACACAGCGCCTCAAAGAGACTAACGACAGCACAGCCTCTCACAAACGAGCGAACGCCGAACGAAGCCATGTCACAACACCCCCACAACATAGAACAGCTGTTTGACCTGCCGAGACATGAATGAGACGGGAAGTAACTATCGTTTTGCGGACGACATAGTGATTAGCTCCAAAACACCATTAAACGTCTTTAAAAAACACATCTACAACTTTGTTACCTTACATTTGATCAGAAATGAAACTCTTTGTACATTAAGTCATCGTTGTACCATTAGGTATTTTTTGCCCATTTTGTTATACAGTTTCTGTGGCGGCTTTCAGTTGATGCAATGTATGTTCTGGAGTAATAAGTATAATCTCGTTGATACGTCTATTGTTAGCATTCATTCGTCCCCATGAGGGATGCAATGTTTCGTTATTTGATGCTCCACCTTAACCTTTACCGGGGGCCCTATTTATAACCGGACCATAAATATGGCCTAACGGCTGAACGGGGTTTCTGAGACCTCTCCACGGGTGATCCTCATCCGCATGGTGGCACTTTGTGTCACCGGGTGTTAATCGCTTTATGTGATGTCCTGGTGGGGTTCAACTTACATACATTTTGTTAAAGTCTTCAAGGAAGAAGGATTTGTATTAAATCTCAATATTATTAATGAGAAAGAAAACTTAAACATACTACAACATCGGGTGTTGTACCCAAAGACCAGTTTAGCTGGGCATGGGTAAAATAGTACAAAATGTGTACGAAAGTACCAACTTCGGCCGCCCTGGCCTGGTGAAGCCTTTTTTGCGGGTGCCCTAGCTATAACTTATTGGATGCAGAAGAGCAAATCTGGGATTTCCCTATTTCCCCGAAGGAACGAACGAACAAACTTTATTTTCATAGTTATTCTCCCTCATCTTAAAACATGGCCGAAAAATGATGACTGTCTCCTTCTGGTGTGTCTGATTTTATAAAATGCAGTTTTTCCAGCCTGTCATATTCTGTTTTTTGCCTGTCATATTCTGTTTCTTATTTCAGTAATGCATCTTCCATCTGATATTATCCATGTGCCCAAATACTTAAATTTCTGTACTTGTCCCAAAATAAAACCATTGACTTTTATTACACATTTAGGAATAATTATTTTCTTTGATGCCACCATTACTTCTGTCTTCCCACTATGTCCATTCTTCCACTTCAGTGTATAAATTAGATCTAAAAAAAAAAAAAAAAGCATTGATGATGTCAAATGTACGGTGAAATTTTACATCACAAAATGTAATACAGAATAGTAAACATTTAAAAACATTTCATGTTTTGCATCCTTCAGTCAGTCAGTCTGTGGTAACTAATACCTAGGAATGAAAGTATTCTTAGTTTAATAACAAGTAACTAAACTTGTAAATTGTCACTGACAGCTTAGTTAATCCACGAAAGCGGCATTAGCTTAAAAAAAAAAAAAAACGCATTAAGCCAGCTTCTTGTCTCACTGAAGGTATTTCAAGCTAAACTAAACAGGCGTTCACTTAGTACGCTCGTAGGTGGTGCACACAAGATAACGCTTGACATGACAGTATGAACCAAGGTGGAAAATCTTGATATGTTTATTTTCCACCAGTCCAGAAACGGATGTAAGGTAATCACTATTCGTATTCGGCCAGACCGCAACTATTCGGCTGAATACCGAATAGTTATTAGGTCCACTATTCGCTTCGAAGCAAATAATAAGCGAATATTTGGTACAGCACTAGTAGTAACCCATAAGTGCTCCATTATTTCTTCTAACTCAAGTCCGAAGAAGCTCAGCACAGTGTACAGGCTCTATAGCACCTGCGAGGATCCTGAAATAAGTTGGGTAAATGTTTAACTCTACATTTTTGCCTGGGTAGCGCCGTAAAGCTACTCTTTTCGATTTCCAACAGGGATTTTCTAACGTGTGCAGCAATACACGCGGGTGTCTGACCTCACTACCTAGACACTAGGGGAAATTACTAGAAGTCCGTCCACGTGAAAGAATCCCTGCTCTCACAGGGGATTGAACCCAGAACCTCTAGCACTCGAGGCGGACAGTTTGCCTCGAGACCACGCAGCCGCCTTACTTCTTTCTATGAAAGTCAAACAATAGAGTATCTCAGTTTATTATAAATAAAGTCAAGTCAAGGTCAAATTCCCACGCCTTGCAGGGGTAATGGGTCTATATGATTAGACCTATATCTTATAGACCAGCGGCACAAGAGGGGCGATGTGGTCAGCATCACGCCGGCCGCATTTACTTCCCAGGACTGCACCTGGTACCCATTCAAGGCCTGGTCGATCTGGGAGCCAAGGTCATTTGTGACAATTCCGGCTCTGCCAGGGAGCGAACCCACGCCTTCCGATCCGCAGGCGAGTGTCTAGCCGCTACGCCACGATGACTCCCTTAGTTTATTATATATTAGTTTCAAAAGGTTAAGAACTGGACAGGCAGGCCCGACTATAATTCGGCCCTCCAAAATAAACGGACAACACCCTTAGAGCTAAGTCTATTAAAACAAAAATGGGAATGGCGTTGACGTAATGTGGGGAAGTCACCGTGTTCCCAGTTGTCTTTTCGATCAATGTTCACATTCCGTTCAAGTTATAACGCTGTTATACTAATTACTCCGTGCAACCTGCTGTTGCCATATAAAAATACACTTGAAATAGTATTTGTGAAAACCGTTGTCATCATAAATAATGACTTTTAGTTGTTGTAAAATACTTAACAAACCTGTCCAGAATAAGCAGGTGTTGACTGGGTTGTACTTGGTAAAGCAGCAACGGATGCCATAATTATAACTTTTTTTATAGGATGATTGACTTGACTTTTTACCCCGCCAGGACATCACCCTTTAGTAGTATGCTTGGCACGGGGGGGTACTTACAATGTGAATAAGCCATATAATAATCTTCCACCACACATGTCTACGTAGAATTATCAAAATTTTACTGGCCAGTCTATACAATCTCAAACACTAAACTACTTCAAGCCACAAACCAAGAAACTTTAGACAGTATGATTACCAAGAGAAGATGGAAATAGCTTGGCTACGTTATGAGAATGACTTCTAATATACCTGCTAAAACAGCTCTCACATGGATACCAGAGGGAAAGAGAAAACAGGGGCGCCCAAAAACAACATGGAGACGAACGATGGAAAGTGACCTGAGTGCGGCATCTTTGACATGGAAAACTGCACTGAAGATTGCACAGGACAGGAAAGCAAGGAAAGTCCTCTCTGAAGCCTCATGTGCCACTAGGCATAACGAGAACTGATGATGGAAGTAGCACAGAATAGTCATCTTCTTCTTTAGCGTTCTGAGCCCTTGGGGTTTACTGTTGCAGATATCCCTCGTCTCCATTCATCTCTCTGACTGGCCTTATCTTCACAATTTCTGACACCAGTTGTTTGCAGGTCTGGCTGGACATTATCTCTCGAACTTCTTTTTTGTCTGCCTCGTTGTCTATGCCCATTCCTCTCTCAGGTGTATACAGTTTTTACTTCTCTGTCATCTGACATGCTTTCAATATGCCCCAATCATTTTAGTCTGTTAGCTCTTATGATGCCAGTGAGCAATGGTGATTTAAACAGATTATGTGTTACGTTGTTGCTTCTCACTCTCCATTCCCCGCTATTAGTATCTTTGATGGGTCCAAAGATTTGTCGTAAGACTGTTTTCGAAAACCAGTAATAAGGCCTCATCTCTTTTATTTCTGCTTCAAGTTTCAGAGCCACATAAAACGACTGGTCTTATCAACGTTTTATATATTTTGATCTTGGTCTTGCGAGACAGACACTTTGACTTTAGCAGATGTTGAAGGGCATAGTATACTTTATTTATAGATTGTATTCTAGATTGTATTTCTTCTCTCAGGATGTTGGAGTTTTGAAGTTTGCACCCAAGTACTCATAATATGTTTCCGTTCGTTTGATTTTCATATTATCGACGTGGATGTGGCCGGAGTTTATATTCTTTCCATATTTAGTTAGTATTCGTACAGAATAGTAAACATTTAAAATCATTTTATGTTTTGCATCCTTCCGTCAGTCTGTGGTAACTAATAACTAGGAATGAAAGATTCCTGAGTTTTATTATAACAAGTAACTAAACTTGGAAATTGTCACTGACAACTTAGTTAATGCATGAAAGCTGCATTAGCTTTCAACAAAACCAATCGTTCCATGTTGACAGCATTAAGGCCGTGTATGCAGAAGCGGATGTAAGATAACTACTATTCGTATTCGGCCCGACCGCAACTATTCGGCCGAATACCGAATAGTCAGTAAGTCCACTATTCGGCCCCGAAGCAAATACGAAGCGAATAGTCGGTGCAGCCCTAATTATAATCTTAAATTCCACCTGAGGTCAGGTAAAGAAAATAAACAAGGCGTATCGTGTTGCTTTCTGATTATCTAGATGTCCGGAATAAACAGTCTGTCTTCTATTCTGAGAAAAAGGAAGCCAGACTGTATTTAAAGACATGTACGTGGCATTCTAGAACTGACAATACATATTGAAGGTAGTATGTTTTTTGTTTTGTTTCCTTGAATGATACTCCTTTTGCCTGTAATTTATGCAACCGATCTTTGATATGACAAAAAACAACATTACTAAAGTCCAGGAGTGAACGAACAACAAAAGCTTTTCACCGGAGATTACAGCTGGTGAGTGCTAAGAAGAAGGAGACTAGTGATACTATCACCAACGCTGCTGCAGCTACCACCAGCATCACTACCACTACTGCTGATTCTACCACCACCACCACGACAACTACTGATACTTGTACTACTACGACTTCTACCACCACTACTATCACCACAACAAACACCCTACTGATACTTCTTCTTCTTCTTCTTCTTCTTCTTCTTCTTCTTCTTCTTCTTCTTCTTCTTCTTCTTCTTCTTCTTCTTCTTCTTCTTCTTCTTCTTCTTCTTGTTCTTGTTCTTGTTCTTGTTCTTGTTCTTGTTCTTCTTCTTCTTCTTCTTCTTCTTCTTCTTCTTCTTCTTCTTCTTCTTCTTCTTCTTCTTCTTCTTCTTCTTCTTCTTCTTCTTCTTCTTCTTCTTCTTCTTCTTCTTCTTCTTCTTCTTCTTCTTCTTCTCTTCTTCTTCTTCTTCTTCTTCTTCTTCTTCTTCTTCTTCTTCTTCTTCTTCTTCTTCTTCTTCTTCTTCTTCTTCTTCTTTCTTCTTCTTCTTCTTCTTCTTCTTCTTCTTCTTCTTCTTCTTCTTCTTCTTCTTCTTCTTCTTCTTCTTCTTCTTCTTCTTCTTCTTCTTCTTCTTCTTCTTCTTCTTCTTCTTCTTCTTCTTCTTCTTCTTCTTCTTCTTCTTCTTCTTCTTTCTTCTTCTTCTTCTTCTTTCTTCTTCTTCTTCTTCTTCTTCTTCTTCTTCTTCTTCTTCTTCTTCTTCTTCTTTCTTCTTCTTCTTCTTCTTCTTCTTCTTCTTCTTCTTCTTCTTCTTCTTCTTCTTCTTCTTTCTTCTTCTTCTTCTTCTTCTTCTTCTTCTTCTTCTTCTTCTTCTTCTTCTTCTTCTTCTTCTTCTTCTTCTTCTTCTTCTTCTTCTTCTTCTTCTTCTTCTTCTTCTTCTTCTTCTTCTTCTTCTTCTTCTTCTTCTTCTTCTTCTTCTTCTTCTTCTTCTTCTTCTTCTTCTTCTTCTTCTTCTTCTTCTTCTTCTTCTTCTTCTTCTTCTTCTTCTTCTTCTTCTTCTTCTTCTTCTTTCTTCTTCTTCTTCTTCTTCTTCTTCTTCTTCTTCTTCTTCTTCTTCTTTCTTCTTCTTCTTCTTCTTCTTCTTCTTCTTCTTCTTCTTCTTCTTCTTCTTCTTCTTCTTCTTCTTCTTCTTCTTCTTCTTCTTCTTCCTCCTCTTCATCTACCTCTTCTTCTTCTTCTTCTTCTTCTTCTTCTTCTTTTTCTTCTTTTTCTTCTTCTTCTTCTTCTTCTTCTTCTTCTTCTTCTTCTTCTTCTTCTTCTTCTTCTTCTTCTTCTTCTTCTTCTTCTTCTTCTTCTTCTTCTTCTTCTTCTTCTTCTTCTTCTTCTTCTTCTTCTTCTTCTTCTTCTTTTTCTTTTTCTTTTTCTTCTTCTTTTTCTTCTTCTTCTTCTTCTCTTCTTCTTCTTCTTCTTCTTCTTCTTCTTCTTCTTCTTCTTCTTCTTCTTCTTCTTCTTCTTCTTCTTCTTCTTCTTCTTCTTCTTCTTCTTCTTCTTCTTCTTCTTCTTCTTCTTCTTCTTCTTCTTCTTCTTCTTCTTCTTCTTCTTCTTCTTCTTCTTCTTCTTCTCTTCTTCTTCTTCTTCTTCTTCTTCTTCTTCTTCTTCTTCTTCTTCTTCTTCTTCTTCTTTTTTTCTTCTCCTCCTCCCTCCTTCTTCTTCTTCCTCTTCCTCTTCTTCTACTACAACAGCAGCAGCAGCATTATCAACACCTATAAAAACTATTACTATTACGACTGCTACTGCTGTTACTTTCGTTGCTGCTGCTACGGCTTGCTGCTACAACAACTACTACAAATACTTAGAGTGCTTTTATTGTTAATACTACCACACCTGCTACTACTGCTGCTTTTACTACTACTACTACTACTACTACTACTACTACTACTACTACTACTACTACTACTACTACTACTACTACTACTACTACTACTACTACTACTACTACTACTACTACTACTACTACTACTACTACTACTACTACTACTACTACTACTACTACTACTACTACTACTACTACTACTACTACTACTACTACTACTACTACTACTACTACTACTACTACTACTACTACTACTACTACTACTACTACTACTACTACTACTACTACTACTACTACTACTACTACTACTACTACTACTACTACTACTACTGCTGCTGCTACTACTACTACTACTACTACTACTTCTATTGCTACTGCTACCGGTGTTGCTGCTTTGACAACAACTATTACTGCTACTACTTATATCACAATCACCACCACTACTACTAATACCTGGAGATGTTACAATAAAAAAAAGTTTATTAGTTGATAAAATTGCCAGCAGAAACAGTTGCAGGATTAAACAATCCTTGATTAATGTCTGTATGCATTACACGATCCTGCTGTGACGTTCACAAAGGACTTGCATTCAACAGGTCAGTTCAGTTCTATCTTGTATAATTTTAGGGAAATGGTGTCGGGAATCGAATCTGGCATATTCGACAACTTTCACGAATTTGAACAAAGAAGACACAACAGACTGTACAATTTATTGCCTATCATATCTAATCGGTCGGCTCTGTGGGTAAGTCGATGCGAACGCTTCGTAATGCCGGGATGCCGGGTTCGATCCCAGCTGCGGGCCATGCGCCTTGCGTTGGTTTCGACAGTGGTATCAAGAAAGTCGACCGGGGAGAAAGCAATGGGAAACTACTGTTTCAAATAAATATGCAATCGGTTGTTTGTGTCTTCTTTGTCCAAATTCACAACAGGAAACATTACTTTGGCTTTCACAAATGTTCACCGCTGGGTTTCTCTTGGGCATCTTATTTTATTCAATCGATCTGGTTCCTTGGAAATAATACTCTCTCCCATATAAGGCGCATTAAAAAAAAAAAAAAAAAATCCCCACCCGACCGTCTTTGAGGTTCCTTATAAAACCTAAAGGTTGAAAGGGATTCTAGGACTTGCGAGTTCTCATTCGAATCTTTGAGTCACCGGATGCTAATTCCTAGTGACCTTGGCTCTCATGTCAAGAAAGAAAAAGTGTCATTTTACAGTGTCTATTGTTATTTACATTTTCAGTAATGTATTAGTACCGCAGCAAATGTAAATCGATAGCTGTGTTTTTATTAAACAATATGTAGTAGCATGTTATTATCGAGAAACTTTACTGTTTGAAAATCTGTTCTAAATACAAGACGGTGAAGTTTTATAACACAACTCGTTCGCAGGGCTGTAAACATACATGTGTATAAATACGTACACTTTTCTGCATAAACTGAAGGACGACAGAGCTTTTATAGGAGAAGGACATCAAGCAATATAGGTGACCATAAGGGTATCTTCTGTTTGAATATGTTGTTTAGCAAATTATATACATCATCACCATTGTCGTGGTCGTCTTTATCACAATCATCATTATTATAATGTCATTATCATTTTCATTGTCGACATCGTCGTCTTCATCATCACCATTATCACAGTCAGCATCATCATTGATCTACCTTGCTAGATGAGGTAGGCGTTCTTGTCTCTTTACAAACCAGTCGCGTTTGTTTGTGTGGTGGGCCAGTTAGGTTGATAATACAGTAACACCTCTTACTTACTTAGACGATTGCCTCTTCTACCTTGGAGTGTAGGGGTTAACCAGAGAGATCGCCAGACTTCTTTTTTTGACTTTGCTTCATTTCAGCCTTCTGTCAGTTAGGGACTGTCAGGTAATGTCTTCTCAGCGAACCCTTTGTCGCCCTGGTGTTCTGGTTCCCTGGTTCTTGAGCTTCCATGCCTGTCGTGGTGGCCAATTCTTCGTGTCTGCAGCAAAGCGTCGCTATCCATGCCTACCGTGGTGGCCAATTCTTCGTGTATGCAGCAAAGCGTCGCTATCCATGCCTGCCGTGGTGGCCAATTCTTCGTGTATGCAGCAAAGCGTCGCTATCCATGCCTGCCGTGGTGGCCAATTCTTCGTGTCTGCAGCAAAGCGTCGCTATCCATGCGTGCCGTGGTGGCCAAATCTTCGTGTCTGCAGCAAAGCGTCGCTATCCATGCGTGCCGTGGTGGCCAATTCTTCGTGTCTGCAGCAAAGCGTCGCTATCCATGCCTGCCGTGGTGGCCAATTCTTCGTGTCTGCAGCAAAGCGTCGCTATCCATGCCTGCCGTGGTGGCCAATTCTTCGTGTCTGCAGCAAAGCGTCGCTATCCATGCCTGCCGTGGTGGCCTATTCTTCGTGTCTGCAGCAAAGCGTCGCTATCCATGCCTGCCGTGGTGGCCAATTCTTCGTGTCTGCAGCAAAGCGTCGCTATCCATGCCTGCCGTGGTGGCCAATTCTTCGTGTATTCAGCAAAGCGTCTCTAAGACTTTTCTAAGCGTCTAAAAAGTTGTTATGACCTTGGCTCCCAGGTCGACCAAGACTTGAGTGGGTACCGGGTGCAGTCCCGGGAAGTAGAGGCGGCTGACCACATCACCCATCTTGTGCCGTTGGTCTATAAAATATAGGTCTAGCCCTATATGCCCTATACGCCTTAAGGCGTGGAAAAGGGTACTTTACTTTTTACTTTTTTTAAAAGTTGTTACAAATCTTTGCTTACTGGGGACTGATAGAAGTATATTATGAATAATACATCCATGATGGAAGTAGCCGTGGTGTAGCGGCTAGACTCTCGCCTGGGTATCAGAAGGTCATGGGTTCGGGTCCTGACGGAGCTAGACTTTATTCAAAAATGACCATAGCTCCCAGGTCGGACCCAGCCTTGAATGGGTACCAGGTACAGTCCTGGGAAGTGAACGCGGCAAGCGTGATGCGGACCACATCAATTACCAAGTTCCAGTATTTCTAAAAAATATAGCTCTTGCCCTAAAACTCAATACGCGTGAAGGTGTGGAAAATAATCCTTTAATTTTTTTTTCACATTCCCGATGAAAAGAAACTGTTGGTCATGTCAATTATTGTTCATCTTAACCGAGTTCCTGCTCAGGAGGTTTTACTGTAGTATTGCACACAACCATCCTGGATCATTCAGCATAATTTTTCTCTCCCTGCCTCTTCTTCATCAACTGCTGACGTTTTTGAAGTTGTTAAAATATATATCCCCCCCCCCCCCTCTCTAACTACCCCTCCCCAACAAGCATATTTTAAACGTCTACTAATTAAAAATGCTGAACATGAAGTCGAAGTGCGTCTACCTGTTAGGCAAAAGCACCAAGAGTCTGCAACACAAAGGTCAGATCTGTGAAAAGGATATGCACGCCAAACTCAAGTTCTGGAACAGGACCAAAGTACTAAATTGGACGAAAATCAAGAACTCTCGGCCAGAATTTACAATTGGTGAACGCTATAAAGAAGAAGAAGAAGACGAAGAAGAAGAAGAAGAAGAAGAAGAAGAAGAAGAAGAAGAAGAAGAAGAAGAAGAAGAAGAAGAAGAAGAAGAAGAAGAAGAAGAAGAAGAAGAAGAAGAAGAAGAAGAAGAAAAAGAAGAAGAAGAAGCAGAAGAAGAAGAAGAAGAAGAAGAAGAAGAAGAAGAAGAAGAAGAAGAAGAAGAAGAAGAAAAGAAATAAAAGAAGAAGAAATTGGTCTATACAAATATAGGTCTAGCTCTACATGCCCAATGCGCCTAATGGCGTGGAAAAGGGTCCTTCACTTTACTTTTACTATTTATTACAAACACATCACTCGAGTTACTTCTCAAACGGCGAACACAAAAAAAAAAAAAAAAAAAAAAACGCTTATTATTTGCTTATGCCACTTTTTCAGAAACGTTAACTAATACTATTACTCCATTATTATCCGTGCAGTCATTTATCAACAGCGAACAGACGAGGAAAAATATAACTTGACATTTACTGCAGTGTAATCGTTACCTGCTAACGCTTACACAAGCGAGTCGATCACACCTCACCACTGACTTCTAGTATGCTGTACAAAGATTTTACTTCACACGATACGTTTATGAATGTTAATAGCCAATATTTTGCTTCTCAGATTGATTGAAAACACAAACTATGATGGCAATCAGCAGACACCATCTCGCTCCTCTACTGGTCATTGTGGCGGCACTAATGTTTGGTTCTGCCATTGTTCAGGTTTGTATTGTCTTTTATTTTCTTCCCCAACCCCCGGTTCATCTATCTTCTGTCTTCTGTCTATATTAATAAAAATGTTAATTTTCAGATGTTGTTGGCTAAAAACTCAGAAACTACTGAACCGATTGCTTTCAAATTTGCACACAGCGTTGCCTTTGACTCCAAACGTGATTTTTTTAAAGAAAATCGCACAAACCACGCAACGACGTAGCTCCAGCAACGGTCCAATCATTTTTTGTTTCGTTGCCGGCCCGGATTTGTTTTAGTTTATTTGACTGCTGAGCTCTTATTGAACTTTGCATTATTATATATTTTCATTTTCACTATTTGTTTGAGTGTTTGGTAGCGTAATTGGAAGCTATTCTGCCTATCATGCAGGTGACCCGCGTTCGATTACCCGCTAGGTGATATCATTTTTTCTCTTAACTGGGCGGCTGGCACGTTGTGTTGTGGTTTATGGCTAGGCTGCGATATCTACGCCTTTTTCGGTTTTGGGGTTTACAGCTAGCCTGCGTCAGCGGCGAAATGATGCTCAATGGTCATGTCACGGGTAATCTTCGTTCGCCCTCGAGAGGGCCGTTGGCACGTTGTGTTATGGTTTACAGCTATGCTGTGATATCTGACCTTAACTCTTCGGTAGTATAGTTGTACCTATGTCATCCTTCACGCGGGTGACCGGTGCTCGCTTCCCCGCTGGGTGATAATTGTTCTTTTCCCCCTAAAAGGGTGATTGCTACGTTGTGTTGTAGTTTACAGCTAGGCTGCGATATCTGCGCCTTTCGCCCAAAGACATCCAATTTCAGTTAAGTCCTAATTAGCCTCCGCGCGACGCTTCTCGATCAAAAACTATTCGGCGATGACAGAAACTGTTAACTAAGACGGCTTACAGTCCATTTTAGTTTGGGTGGACAAGGATGCCAAGGTCAGTTAAAAATCGTTCCCTCGGAGAGGGAGAGATGACGGGTGCGGGGTATTTTTCTCCGCTATTCGTGAGTATAGTGTACTTTTCACTGTGGGTTCCATCACTGGTTACGTGATGAAGTTTTTTGTTTTTTGTTTTGTTCCTATGTCCGGGGCTAAATCAAACTAAATAGTCCGTGGCGGCAGCATGCGGCGCTAACTCCTCTTTTCTACACCGACCTACACAGACTGTAGTGACAGTTTTTGTTGTTGTTGTGATGGTGGTTGTGGTTGTGGTTGCAGTAGCACTTGTACTGGATGGGTGATGTCATAGCTGTTACACTGGCTACATTTACTTCTCTGTACAAGTTAATGTTACCTATTTAAGTCTGGGTGGATACCGATGCCAAGCTAAATTTAGTTACAATATTTTGTTACACGGTGACTTTCCCATCCTTCGGAGAAGATGATATGATTGGGTGAGAGGGAGGGGGTTATGCCAGACACAGTTAGCTGAGAGAGCTTAAAATATGTTTTTAAAGTTCTCACTTCTAAACTATTTCTATTTTAATAATTTCGCCATGGATGATTTTTCAGTCCTTCGGAGAGGGAGATATGACTTTGCCAGGTGATGATTTTTCAATCTTTGGGAGAGGGAGATATGATTGGGGAAGCGGGGAGGGGGGGGGGTGTATATCAGACAACATTAGCTGAGAGAGCTTAAAATATTATTTTATTGTTCTCATTTCTTAACTGTTTCTATTTTAATAATTTCGCCAGGTGATGATTTTTCAATCCTACGGAGAGGGAAATGTTATTGGTGGGAGAGTGGGGGTGGGGTGGCACAAAGTGCCACTATTTAGCCGGGAATCGTCCGCGTGCAAGTCCCAGAAGACCGTTCAACCGTTAGGTTAAATTAGGGCTCTCGACTATAGCCGGGTGGGGCTTTAAAATAACCAAAAAGTTGCATCCCTTATTGGATCGATTCTTATATCCTTCCTTAAAGTTTTGTAACTTCCCCTCAAAGAAAGTTGGGCGTGAAAAAGGCTCCTTATTTCTTTCTTTTTTTTTTTTTTTTTTGCAAAATGTGTATCCATCCGCATGATCCAACATGTGAAGGTTACAGAACAATGGTCCAGTGAGTCACCACCAACTCAAAGTCCTACAAAACCAAAAGACAACTAAACTAGTCAATTCTATGACAAGAATTCATCTGACGATATGAACCAAAAAGCGATCACAAGAAGAAGAAGAAGAGGAAGAAGAAGAAGAAGAAGAAGAAGAAGAGGAAGAAGAAGAAGAAGAAGAAGAAGAAGAAGAAGAAGAAGAAGAAGGAAGAAGAAGAAAGAAGAAGAAGAAGAAGAAGAAGAAGAGAAGAAGAAGAAGAAAGAAGAAGAAGAAGAAGAAGAAGAGAAGAAGAAGAAGAAGAAGAAGAAGAAGAAGAAAGAAGAAGAAGAAGAAGAAAGAAGAAGAAGAAGAAGAAAAGAAGAATCAAGAAGAAGAAGAAGAAGAGAAGAAGAGAAGAAGAAGAAGAAGAAGAAGAAGAAGAGAAGAAGAAGAAGAAGAAGAAGAAGAAGAAGAAGAAGAAGAAGAAGAAGAAGAAGAAGAAGAAGAAGAAGAAGAAGAAGAAGATGGTTACCGGAAAATACTCTGGAAAGAAAGAAAGGCAGCCGACATGATAATATAACGCTTGCAAAATCTTACGAGCTACATAGAACTTATCCTAACTTAGGGAAGTAAATCATGGACTTTTAATGCGTGCATCTACTTGTATCTCTAGCAATATTACCTGATGTGGCCCTTCCACGGTGCGCCTCTTTTTCACTTTTTTCAAAGCCTTAACTTAACCTATTCTTTACTTTACTAATCCGCCACTTTGATATAGTAAAAGTCCCTTTTCCACGCCTTCAGGCGTATTGGGCATATAGGGCTAGACCTATATTTTGAATAGACTAAACGGAACTTGATGGTTGATGTGGTCAGCATCACGTCGACCGCCTTCACTTCCCAGGACTTTACCTGGTACGCACTCAAAGCTGATTCGACCTGGGAGCCTAAGTCATTTTTTGACAAATGTCTAACCCCTCTAAAGACCCGAACCCACGATATTCAGATCCGCAGGCTAGCATATGGCTGCTAGACCACGTCGACTTCCTTCACTTTTATATACCGTTAAATTTACGCATCCTTCTCCTTTCTTATGATTTACTTAACCAATTCTTGACTCATTCCTTATACATATTTTAACTTTTTTTCCCTACTTTACTTATCATTTCTTAGTTTGTTTACCTCTATATTAGTTTAAGTTTCGGCGGCTTAGGGGTTGCGAACTAGGATTTTAATGTTGAAATACCAGGTTCTATTGCAGCTGAAGGCGATTTGGCAGCAATTTTTCGACAGAATTATTCACGACCGACCGTTTAGTAGCAAGAACAAACTACTGAACAGGGAAAAGAAATAGAAGCTGCAGACTTCACTGTGATCAACAAATATTATTTCAAGTCTCTATAAGCCACAATCGACCTTTTTGAACAAGAAAATGTACCCCCTCCTCTTTTTTTGACCCCCCCCCCCCCCCCCCCCCCCCCCCCGACTCCCCTCCTTTCCACTACAAAAGCAGTCTATATATCAGCCGCCATCTTTTGAAACGTTTCAAAGTGAGGCCCTATTCTACTTCTTGCTGCAAATCTGCAACAGTTGTCAGAAACCTTCTAAGCTCCAGAATGCAAAACGTTACCATTGATTCGCTAAATGATCTTCTTATAAACCAGTGAGATCCACTTTTGCACACAGTCTTTGTGGATAGCATTGCAATTTAGTACAGTTTTATTCAATGTTTTGAGCCGTTATTCGTAGCGAAAGCCAGTGGAAAATCTGTAATGCAAGACAGCCTAGCATACGACATCACAACATCTAGTATGAGAATGGAGGTGGTAACTGCAGCTCTCCGGTGGCTAGAGAACAAGATGCATACACATGTCGTAATTGAAGACATGCTGAGAAAGGTAAAGACAGGGATGTTTCGTGCATAGTGGCAAGCTTTACTGGGAAGGTCACGGTTAGTGAGCATACTTTTGATCTTTTCTCCAGGTATGACAGCGTAGTGGGTAATAAACAGGCGGACGGATTGGCTGCATCTGCACCACTGGGTGGTCAATTAATACATGACAAGGCAGATGTGGTCAAGGACCTTTGGGAATATGCAACGGAATCAGTAAAGATGGAAGATTATTATAGCCTGGAGAGATTGAGGCCCCTGGGTGTAACCAGAGGGTCTGGCCAGCTCACTACACTCAGAGGAAAGGCACCAGTACCATCAGCATTGGAACTCTGCGCTGGCTGCTGAAGATGAGGACGGGACACGCATGGAAATGTCCCGAGTGCTGTGATGTCAATTCTCAACTCAACTCAACCTAATGTTTTGAATAGAAAATTTTTGGTTAAAGAGATATGGGATTTAGATAGTTAAAATGTATTTTTATTATAAGAAATACACGATATTTATTTTCTTTGTGTTCAAGTAAATATATGAGAAATCTTTGCTCTAAATTAGTCGCATTAACTATGTGGTGTAGTCAGAGACAATGAATCGACTGTTGGAATTCTTTCTCTCTCTCTCTCTCTCTCTCTCTCTCTCTCTCTCTCTCTCTCTCTCTCTCTCTCTCTCTCTCTCTCTCTCTCTCTCTCTCTCTCTCTCTCTCTCTCTCTCTCTCTAATTGTACCCCACCAGGACATCACACAAGCGATAAACACCCGGTGACACATAGAGCCACCATGCGGATGACGATCACCCGTGGAGAGGTCCTAGAAACCCTTTTCAGTCGTTTAGGCAATATCTATGGCTAGACCATATTTATGGCCTGGCTATATACAAAGCCCCTGGCAAAAGCCAGGATGTGGCTTCAAAATAACAAAAATTGTATCCCACGAGGGGACGACTTTATATATAACTTGCACAACTGTTGAAAATGGCTGTTAAACCAGGCGAGGACAAGCATGTAGAAATTGGTCACGGAACAAAGACAGAAGACATGTCAGTTAACTGCTACCGGATACGTTGAGCATGGAAACCCTGATATGGCAGCTGCATCGGAGGACAGAGCACGACGGGTGCTAGGATGTCAACATGGAACATAAGCAACAAATCAAAATAAAAATTGTTCGTGTTCCGTCTCTACAATGGGGGTTGGCTGCAACGTTTTTACTGCTAATTGTAAGGATATTACATAGTAAAGTTAGTTACGTATCCTTTACAGGATGTAGCAGAACCAACCCCAGCATTTTTTGTTTTTTTTGTGATTTTACTAAAAAAATTTACGTTCAGTATTTTACCATTGCTTTCTGGATGGTCGGCGTCTTGATACCACTGTCGAAACAAACGCAAGACGCAAGGCCCGCAGCTAGGATCGAACCCAGGACCCCTCATCACGAAGCACGTTCGCAACCCATAAGCCACAGACGCCGACTATTGCATTGTACCACTTTCTAAAAGCCACAAGAACAGTAATTTTCTTAGCCACCCACCACTTAAATCGAACCATGGTAAACGTGGAGAATTAAATTGTGAAACGACTTCACTAACCAAGGAACATCTCACGTTTTCAGGCTCATCGGGGTCAGCTCCGCCCATTTACACACTAGGTCACTTTTGATTGGTGCGTGGTCAGGCTCGTGAACTTTGCTCAAGGTTACAGGGGTGTACCGTTGTACCGTTTGTTCGAAAAGCTGTCTGTGTTGTCGTCTATTTATGTTTTCATTTTGAGAAAGAGAATGCGTCGAAAGTAGTCTGTAGCATTCTCGTAGGGGTGTTTGAGTTAGGGCCAGTTCTGCATGCTTTGGGAGAGGTAAAACCTCTGACATCCTGGAATAGACAACACGCGATATCACCGACCGGTTAAGAAAACACAGAAAGCGTTTCGAACAAAACAGTACACCGAGACACCCCTGTAACCTTCAGCAAAGTTGACGAACGTAACGAAGTATGAACGAAAAGTGACCTAATTTTTAAATGGACGGAGTTGACCCCGATAGGCCTAAAAAAGGTTCTCTAACATATAAGTCCCAGATGCATAATTGATTGAAAGATTACTTACTGTTAAAACAATAAATATTTTTAATGATTTTTAAAAAATAGTTTCCGCAGGTTTGTTCAACAGCAGTCTATGAACTGGAACAAACGCCTACCAATGTGAATCTCAATTCTACAAGCCTCCCGATCGTCATAAGGAGTCCTAACTTTCCAAATAACTACCCAAACAATATCAACTATACATTGTCTATTCGTTCCGAGTTCGATGTTTTACTTTTGGTCCTTTATTTCAGGTAAATTTAAGTAAATTTCAGGTAAAAATGTCATTCCATTTCAAGGAATTTTATTTCATGTAAATGTTCATATCTGCCTTGATGTAGGCGGATTTCGTGTATCCTCTATCAAGTAGGCATCATTATTGCTAATTAAGATGTGTTATTCAAGGGTTCACACATACACACTTATACGTATACATTCGTAAACACTACAGAATTACGCACTATACATATATTCATAATACATACATACTCTCTCTGACACAAAGTTCCACCACGCGGAGGAGGATCAGCCTTGGAGAGGTCCCAGAAAACCCTTTCAGCCGTTAAACCATATTTCTGGCCCGGCTATATTCAGGGCGTGGATTTTTGTCGTGGTATGGGACGTCGCAGGTCGACCCAGCCTAAAATGGGTACCAGGATGGGCTGTCCTGGGAAAGTAAAGACAGCCGGCGTAATGCTGACCACATTACCCACCGAGTGCTGATGGTCTGTAAAAATATGGGACGCTCTGCCCATGTGCCCAATGCGCCGAAAGGCGTGAAAAAGGATCTTTACTTTTTTTATTTTTATATTCAGGGCTCCCGGCAAAAGCTAAGGTGGGGCTTCAACTAACTAAAAATTGCACCCCACATGGGGATGAATAACATATACACATACATACGACACATTGCACACACACTTCATATGTATATACACTAAACACGCACACACAAAACACATACAATGAATTATTCAGTGCATTGAGAATTGACATCACAGTTCTGGGGACACTCCCACACGTGCTCCATCCCCATCTTCAGTAACCAACGAGGAGTCGATATGCTAATAGTACCAGTTGCAGCCTGATTAAAATCCCACCTATGTGTCCCCTTCTGTTGAATACCTTCCAGAACCTCTATTTACCCTTCCTTGAAGTAGTCTTTTAATGTATGAAATGGAAACTGTTTTATTGCACTGTCCATTTGATCCCTGAAAGTCCTCACCACGTCCGCTTTATAATAAAGTAGCTCTTCGTCCAGGGAAGCAACATCAGCTAATCTATCAGCATGATCGTTACCTCGCACACTTGAATATCCTGAACACGATATGCTCCTTATCTGACTCTCATCAAGTAAAATACGCCGCTCAGTGCACAGGACGCCAGTTTCCTTTTTCCAAAGCATGCTTCGTGAATCCGGTACCGTCACCACATGCTGGGATGTGATGCTCCCAAGGTACACACATTCCAGCTAAACTTAAACACACGTATTTAAACATAATATAATTCTCCCTCCTCCCTCTTCTTCTTTTTCTCCTTATCCTCACAAGATTCCTCCTACTCATCTCCTTCTCGTCATCGTCCTTTCCCTTCCCTCTCTCAAATTTTTTTGTTATTTGAAGCCCCACCCTGGCTTTTGCCAGGGGCCGCAATATAGGCGGGCCATAAATGTGGCCAATTGTCTGAACGCGGTTTCTGGGACCTCTCCACGGCGATCCTCATCCACAAGGTGGCACTTTGTGACATCGGGTGTTTATCGCTTGTGTGATGTCCTGGTGGGGTAGAAAGTAAGTCAGTCAGTAAAAACCTAACTCACATCACAAATCTGTTGCTTACTACATTGCATCAGACATGATTTCCATGAGCATGCACTACACGAAGAAGCTACTGCACCACATATTTGTTTTGTTGCAGACATTTCAACGTGGAGTTTGAAGACATCTGTACTTGGGACGCTCTCAGTCTGCAAGGGGTCAAATATTGTGGGACCTGGTTGACTGGTCTAGTGATTCCATTCTCTCTTCCTCGACTCCGGTCTTTCACTCTAGATTTCAAGACAGATGACGTTGTTCCCGATTCGGGTTTTGAGGTAAGAACTATACATATTTTCAGGGAAGTAAAATGTAAAAAATTACCACGAGCTTCCAAATAGGAGCCGCCATAAACGTTCGCCTGCGGACCCGAAGGTCGTGGGGCAAATTCGTGCAGCAGGTTTGATGCCCCCCCCCCAACCCCACCAATGACCTTGGCTCTCAGGTTAACCCAGTCTAAAATGAGTACCAGGTAAAGTCTTGGGAAGTAAAGGCGACCGCCGACCGAAATATTGATCTAACTCTATATGCCCAATTGTCGGTTCTGTGGCATAGTCGGTGCGAACGCTTCGTAATGCCGGGATGCCGGGTTCGATCCCAGCGGCGTTGGTTTCGACAGTGGTATCAAGAAAGCCGACTGTCCAGGAAACAATGGCAAATTCTTCTTCTTCTTCACTTTCTCTTTTACCGCTGTGGGTGTCGGGGGAGATATAAGGTTCTGTTTCTAGCTCTTCTGGCCGCCTCGACCATAGGCACATCGTGCTGTTGTAGAGTTTCTCTGATGTTATCCTTCCATCTTGTTCTTGGTCTACCTCTTGCTCTACGGCCTTCTTTCTTTCCATGTATGCTTTGTATGGTATGGTGTCACAAGGCATTCTCTCTAAGTGGGCAAACCATTTCACTTGCTGTCTTTGAATGTAATTTAGAATTGTCTTATGATCTCATTCCTGATCTTATCTCTTATGGTCACTCCTACAGCCCTTCTCAGACATCTAATTTCCACAGTTACTAATTTTCTTTTATGGTTTGTTGTGAGTGACCATGTCTGGCACTGGTAGCACAGAGTTGGAATAAATATGCTTTGAATAAGATGTCTCTTTTTGCTGATTGGGATTGTCTTATGCTGTAAGAGGGGTGCTAACTGTCCCAATACTTGGTTTGCTTTACTGCATCTAATGTTAATTTCTTTATCCAATTTCCCATCTTCAGTAAATGTAGTTCCCAAATATTTAAACTCAGATGCCTGTTTAATGCCTTTGTACTCTATTGCTATGTTTAGTTCTGTCTTCTTTTTTCCTATTGACATTACTTCTGTCTTTTCAGTGTTGATTCTCATATTAGCCTATTTGTTTTACATTCTTCATTCATGGATGTTAGATGTTGCAATTTCATGGCTGTATCTGCTATCAAGGCCTGGTCATCTGCAAAGAGTAATTCGTTGATCTTACTAACATTTTCATTCATGGGCTTGGCATTCTTGCATATACTGTCGATGTAGGCGATAAACAACAGTGGTGATAAGACACACCCCTGTCTTACTCCAAAAGTTACTGTGAATGGATGAGATGTTCCCTGATTTATTCTAACTACACTTGTACAATCCCTGTATAAACGTTTGCACACTTCGATGAGTGGCAAATTACTGGACGTTAATTTGCCTAGAAAAACCACACAACAGCCAGAGCCTGTTGGGGTTGGTTCTGCAACGCCCTGTAAAGGATACGCAACTAACCTTAACCTATATGCCCAATACGCCGAAGGGCGTGGGAAAGAGTTTTTTTTTAAGTTTTTTGCCAAGCTTTCAAATGATCTAGCATGCAAGGGTTACCATTACTGATTAAAAACGATTCATGCACACTGGGGACACCCATAGTGCCTCTCCGCAGCGAATGTCTTAAGCGTTGCACTAATTACACACAAAGTCGTTTTGTTCCCCTCATTTGCCCTCATCCCAATTCCCGTTCACCACCTTAACTTTTATTTCCCTCAATTGTGTCTTTGTGAGTAAGGGGGCATAATGGTCTTCAGAAAATTCCTTTGCCCGTCGAGTGTTTTCCCCTAGCTATCGCTTTTTTAACCAAAATTGCTCTTTCTTCCCCCTTACTCCTGCTTTCTGGTTTCCCTGAAATACCCCCAAAAAGGACAGCCCCCCCCGATATCAGTGATCCATGAAAATAAGGGCTTGCAAAAAACCCTTAAGAGCTTTATAGAACCCGTCCTAACCCATAAAATTAATCTCGGGGTTTTTTTAGTTAAGAGAAATTAAGTTTAGCTATAAATGTGGCTGTTTAGAAAATGGCGAGATGAATATTCAGGGTTTAAAGAGTTT
>CAJHNH020005075.1:0-11534 GCA_905116865.2 Candidula unifasciata | reverse complement strand
GCTCTTTTGGGCTCCCTTATTACATTTCACTCTTTCGGTGAAGGTGAGCACCAAGTCTGCATACGTTAGCAAAAATCGAAAAACGTATTGCGTCGAAATTCGGGAAAAAATGAAAAAAAGGGGGAGGGGTGCAATCTAAACGAAAACATGACACCCCTTTGGTTTCCAGGACCCCTGGGGGGGGGGGTGGGGGTGGGGCGAGGGGGGGATGTAGTGTCACCCACTTTCTCCTCAACAAGATTGCCGTAAAAGTCGACTAGTTAAAGGTGTCTCCTTTGAAGTCGGAGTACATCTGCGTGTGAAGCAAACAAATCTGCAGTCGGCATACAAATAATCCAGACTGTAACACTGATGTGCCCGCTAAAGTCCAAAATTAACGAACAACTATAACTTTGCCCCGGTTTCCCGGGCTGCGAACGGAACGGAATAAAATTATTTAAATGAACTGGGATTGTGTGCCCGGTAAAAAAACATCTTAGATCCCTTTTAAATTTTTTTTTTTTAAAACTTGCTGGGGGAACCTTGAGGCAATAGAAACAGCTCTTTTTGGCTTCTTGCTTCATCTTTGACCCCCTTCGAGTTTCCATTGAGATTTTAGGTTCTTCTTCTTGCTCCTATGGCCGACTTGAAAAAAGACACATAGTGTTGTTGAAACGTTTCTCTAGTGTTATCTCTCCATCTTGTTCTTGGTCTACTTTGTGATCTACCCTTTTTTTGGTGGGGCGCCCTAGCGTTTTTTTTCTCTCCATGGGGGAAAACCATTTTTTGAAGCTTCTTCGTAGTTTTAAAATTTTGTTGGTGTCGACATTTGTCTTTTATGACCTAATTTCTGATTTTGTCTTATCCTCTTCGCATAGATGCAGAGGAAAAAAATTACAGCAGACAACAGAAATTACACTGAAACGATTTCCAGGGCTAAAAGGGAAAACCCCCCCCCCCCAAAGGAAAAAGACCCTTGATACAGGAACAACTATACCTCCAGTGTCGTAAATCAGCTTTCCCTACCCCATAGGGGCTTCGCCCATGGGGGGAGGGTGGGGTGGGGGAGATTAAACGGGGGGGTTTTTCCCCTCAGTTCGAGTACGTCTCCCGAGAGGTGAGGAACCGCAGTCTGCATACAGTTAAGCTTTATCTTGAAAACGTATGTGCAGGACAAACTCAAGTTCTGGAACAAACCATGCTAGATACAAACGCCAAACATTCCGCCTGATTTTAAACTATGACGCAAAACATGGAATAAGTAAGCTCAACGTGCCGTTTGTTTAACCATGTTTTTGTTTTCATGCTATTTACGAGCCATTTAGAACAGAAAACAGTTGCATCTTTCATCTCAGTCTTCATAATGCAAGCCAGCGCTCTAAGAGTTCCTTGATGGGGTGGAACTCACGATCACCAGAATTCCCCCTCACCCCATGATCTTAACTGATTTAAAGCAATAAATTTTATACTTTGTTGTTTCTTCTTCTATGTTAAACTGGACTCTCCCGGAAAAGGAAAAAAAATTAGGGTTTCGAAAGTAAATTTACGGCGCCTTTTTCAATTATTTTTAAAAAATTATAAATTTTCCCCAAAAAAATATACAAACTTTCAGAAATCGGACCTCTCTTGGCATTGGTTAAAAGTCGCAACTACAGTTTTTTTGGGTTGGGGGACATATTAAATTTCAAGACTTACTTAAAGGAACAGGGAAGGGGGGGTTTGAAGAGGGAAGGCCAAAAAAATCCTGGAGATAACATCAAGAAATGGACAGGACTAAGTTATCATACTTATTCATCAAGCGGAAGGCAGAGTAAGATGGCGGGTTATATGTGCAAGTGCTTCCATCGACAGGATCTGGCAGCAGACGCCATACATTGATTTCGGCAGAGATATCAAGAGCCGAAAGTGTAGTACGAATGACAAACTAACCTCAAGTAAGATTGCCTTGTAAAAAACAAAAAAGCGAAAATTTAATCCCTTTTTTTTGGCCTTTGCAAAAACCTTTTAAAATTATGTTTTTCTCTCCTTGGGATTCCAAACCACCGGACCTGTGGGAAGAAAGGGGAAACCGACAGTCACAAAACCCCAACCAGGAATGTTAAAAAGGTGGGCCAGGGCCCAAAAACGGCCCCGGATGCTAGCAATGTTGGGAGGCTCCAGGCAACGACTGTTTTGTTTTTATTTGCTGGCCTCAGGGCCCCTGGCCATTGCGATCCCATTTTCTCATTTGGGCCCCTAATAAACTGGTTCCTACCTTAATTTTAAAAGGCGCTTCTGCGATGTTTGTTCCACTTTGTTTTGAGATACAACAGGCCGAGATTCTATCATGACAAAACATGGGCTCCTAATACGCCAAGCTTGTGCTATGGTACAGTTTTTCAAACCTTTGGGATTTTTCTTTTCCCAAACAGGGCGACGATCAGCCCAAAAAAGGGAAAACAAACCCCAAAAAATTTTTCGCAACCTACACGTGTTGAAAGATACCAAAGGTGCTGACATCTCCTTATCCTGCTGGTGCTGTTGGAACACACACACACACACACCACACACACACACACCTAACACACACACATCACGCCACCACACCACACACTGATGCCATGATAATGCAGAAGGTTAGTGCCTTGTGGGAGACCGTGTACAGTTCAGAGGAATAAGCACTGCGAATACCACAGTCTGGTGATATGTGATGCAGGGGGAAGTGACGAGGAGGTTTCTGGCAGATGATCGGGGCATCAGTGGAAAGTGGCAAACGGGAGTTTAATCAGAATTCTCTGCCTTCTTTTCCTCCACCTCCGTCGTTTTCTCCTTCTTTAGCTGCCAACCATTTCATTATGTATAGAAGAACTTTCATTTAGACATATATTCTTCTTCTTCTTTCGTTCGCCTGAAATAAGTTGTCTATATCAGCAGTTTTGTCTCTTGTATAAATTTCACTGTCGTTGTTAGTTTCGCTGTTGTTCTTTCTGGCCAAAAGGTTTGCCTTAATGTGTCAAAATCGTTGCAGTCCTGGAGTACATGCTCTGCTGTCTGGGGCACATTTCCACAGGTGCACATGGCTGATACACTATCTTGAATTTTGTGTACATGTGGTTACGTAGTCGGTTGTGCACTGTTCTGAGGCTGAGGATAATGACTTGTTCTGGTCTGTCCATAATAAAATAGTCGTCTTGTATATTTTTTGCCTTGCAGCATATTATTATTCTGATTAATATTTTTATTTTTATTTTATTATTATTATTGTGAACCACCTAAAAAGGTGGTTAGGTTCCTTGGATGTTCCCTCGGCTAGAAAATGTGTAAGCGGACTGACCACTTCCAACTGAGCCCCATCCGTCTGTAATCCGGCGCCCTAATATAACCTAACGGTTAAACGGGATTTCTAGGACCTCCCCACATGTGATCATCATCCGCATACTGGCACTTTGTGTCACCGGGTGTGTTATCGTTTGGTGGATGTCCTGGTTGGGTTCAATCTCATTCCTTCACCCCTTTCAATGTATTTTATTTGTCAGCGCCCCTGAGCATATCAGGTATAAAGCAGGAGACAAAAGTTTTTTTTTTTAAAAAGACCAATCGATTCGATGAAGGATGTTGTTAACTTCGTCGCCTTTACTTCGCGTGGCATTTCCCGGGAGCTCACTGTAGTCTGAGAGCCAAAGTCAATTACAAAAATACTTCTCCGTGCGGATTGGAACCCAAGGCAGTCCGGTCAGTCAATGAATTACAGTCTCGTGCCTTGAAGAAGTTATCCGCCACATCCGTTATCCGATCACGGAGCCTGGAAACAGCAGGCCACAAATATTGACTCCCTGGGGCAATGTTTTCTTCCCACTCGCAATGGTCCAGGAGGTTTTACTTGTGTGTTATGAAATAAAACAGAAAAAATTCGTTAAGTACACGACGTTGCAGAACCAACCCCAGCATTGACTGTTGAGGCTTTTCTATGGCAAATTTACGTCCAGTAGTTTGCCATTGCTTTATGGACTATCGGCTTCTCGATAACACTGTCGAAACCAGCGCAAGGCCTTCGGCTGGGATCGAACCCAGCTTCCCGGCATTACAAAGCCTGTGCGCAACATGTTATGGAAAAGGGCACCGTGATTCAACTACCGGCAAAATAAATGCAAACAGTAAATACAGGCAGCAAAGGCAGACAGTGAAGACAAAGAGTAAAGACAGGCAGTAAAGACAAACAGTAAATACAGCACAGTAAATATAGACAAAAGATAGCAGACAGAAGGCAGTAAGACACAGAAAGATAACAGTAAAGACAGACAGCAAAGATAGACAGTAAGGACAGGCAGTAAAGATAGACAGTAAAGATAGACAGTAAAGACAGGCAGTAAATAAATGCGGTGAAGATATACAGAGAAGATATACACTAAATGCAGGCAGTAAAGATAGACAGTGAAGATAGACAGTAAAGATAGACAGTAAAGACAGGCAGTAAATACATGCAGTAAAGATAGACAGTAAAGATAGACAGTAAAGACAGGCAGTAAATACATGCAGTAAAGATAGACAGTAAAGACAGACATTAAAGACAGGCAGTAAAAACATGCAGTAAAGACAGGCCGTAAAGATAGACAGTAAAGAAAGACAGTAAAGACAGGCAGTAAAGACAGGCAGTAAAGACAGGCAGTAAAGACAGGCAGTAAAGACAGGACAGTAAAGACAGACAGTAAAGACAGGCACCGTAAAGCAGTAAAGATGGACAGTAAGGCAGTAAAGACGGGCAGAGATAAAGTAAACAGAACAGTAAACAGACAGGACAGTAGAGACAGACAGCAATGACGGTAAAAGACAGACAGTAGAGAGGCAGTGACAGCAGTAAAGACAGGCAGTAGAGACGGACAGTAAAGACAGGCAGTAGAGACGGACAGTAAAGACAGGCGGACAGTAAAGACAGGCAGTAAAACAGACAGTAAAGACAGGCAGTAGAGACGGACAGTAAAGAGAGGCAGTAGAGACAGACAGTAAAGACAGGCAGTAGAGACGGACAGTAAAGACAGGCAGTAGAGACGGACAGTAAAGACAGACAGTAAAGACAGGCAGTAAAGACAGGCGGTAAAGATAAACAGTAAAGACAGACAGTAATGACAGGCAGTAAAGATAGAAAAGACAGACAGTAAAGACAGGCAGTAGAGACAGACAGTAAAGACAGGCAGTGAAGATAGACATTAGAGACAGACAGTAAAGACAGGCAGTAAAGACAGACAGTAAAGATAGACAATAAAGATAGTAAAGATAGACAGTAAAGACAGACAGTAAAGACAGACAGTAAAGACAGACAGTAAAGACAGGCAGTAAAGATAGACAGTAGAGACAGTCAGTAAAGATAGACAGTAAAGACAGACAGTAAAGACAGACAGTAAAGATAGGCAGTAAAGACAGACAGTAAAGATAGGCAGTAAAGATAGACAACTAAGACGTAGAGTAAAGACAGACAGTAAAGATAGACAGTAAAGACAGGCATTCAATACAGAGAGTAAAGATGGACAGTAAAGATAGACAGTCTATAGAGAGAGTGAAGACAGACAGTAAAGACAGACAGTAAAGACAAGACAGTAAAGACAGTCAGTCGATAGAGAAAGTAAAGACATACAGTAAAGATAAGCAGTAAAGATAAACAGTAAAGACAAGCAGAAAACTCAGAGAATAGGTCTAAGAAACTAGGTAACTAAGGAAGCTATGGGTATTTGTGTACAGAGAAACTTGGCAAACAACCGATACCAATACTGTTAGTTGAAACGATAACTCGATTAGTCAGTTGACACGTCTGTCCGCCAGACTTGCCACAAACGGCACGCGCGACTGCAGTGCACGGTATCAGGTTGCGGTGAGTAGAAAGTCCCTTGTTGACCGTTACCCAGGCTGTTGTGAAAGGTGGCTAATTTGGCGCCAATTTGAGCGCATTAGTGGCTACCGCCCGCCGATTGGCCCAGCAGCCTGGGGTCACGTGATATGTTGATTCTCTCCAGGAAAACCAACAAGAATCTCACAAAAGTTGACCCTTCCCAGAAGAAAACGAAGTCCCGTGCCATCCAGCAACGATCCGGGAGACTTCACTATGGAAATTGGCCAACGAATGTCACTGACAGCAATTGAATTAACTGCCGAAACGGGTAAATTTCCAGTCGCAGCTTAGAGACAACAGTGATCTGAGTGGATTAAACGACATAGTTGAGACTGTGGTATGAAGACCGTGTCCATTTTCATGTTGGACTAATGAAATGACTTTGAATGTACTCCATAGTGTAGTGTTGGTATACACAAGGCCGAGTATGCAGATTGGTTGAAGCTGATGGTTGGCCTGTCTCTGTATCCATAGACGCTGGAACCTCACAGGCTCAGTCTATATATACCTCACGCGACTGAGTATATCTATACCAGCTTTTAGGTTTTCTCTAATTCAACCCTGTCGAAGTGGTTAAACCCATGACCGCTGGTCTGAAAGTTACGGGTTTGATTTCGAACTCTGGTTCTTCAGTATAGATGTTGCGGAAATCCCTAATGGTCATTGCAGGTTAGTTACGTATCATTTACAGGACGTTGCAGAACCAACCCTATCAGCCCCTGGCTGTTGTGTGGTTTCACTAGGCAAATTTACGTCCAGTAGTTTGCCATTGCTCTGCACGGTCAGCTCCCTGTCACCACTGTCGAAACCAACGCAAGGCGTATGGCCTGCAGCTGGGATCGAACCCGGTACCCCGGCATTACGAAGCGTTCGCATCGACTTAGCCACAGAGCCGACACCAGGGCATTACTAGAGTTAAAACTAAGGCGACCATATGTCCCGTTTTCATCCGGAGAACCTCGTACGCTAAGTGCGTCTCGGCCTTCCCATCGATACTCCAAGAAAGAAAAAAGCGCCAGTTGTCACGTTTATAAAGATCTAGGAATAAGATAATAACTTATAGTTATGTCTATTGACCGTATTAGATTTCATAGTTTTTAGATAATTGTAATGTTTGAAATGTGTTGAGCAGAAATGTTCATGTAGCTTGTCTTTTTTATTGATGTTAACGAAACTTATTGTTTCTTTTTTCTCTTGGCGGCAATGATTCAGGTTTTAATAACATTGTCGAACGAGGATTTATCCTAAGGTCGGGTGTGTGTGTTGGGGAGGGCGGGGGGAGGAGGGGGGCTGAATTGCTTTGGTTGTCCGTTTCAGCTCAAATTGATAGTGAATTTTAGTGGGATGTCCCGTTTTCATTCAGTTCGAGATAATAGTAGGATGTCCAGTTTTCAGCACAAGATAATAGTGGGATGTCCCGTTTTCAGCACAAGATAATAGTGGGATGTTCCGTTTTCAGCACAAGATAATAGTGGGACGTCCCGTTTTTAGCACAAGGTAATAGTAGGATGTCCCGTTTTCAGCACAAGATAATAGTGGGATGTTCCGTTTTCAGCACAAGATAATAGTGGGATGTCTTGTTTTCAGTTCAAGTTACTATGGTCAACCTAAATAAAGAGCTTGTGTTTTGTGCACTCATCTCTCATTTGAAACGGCAACTCATCGCTGAGATAAACAAGCAATATGAGATACCACTGACCCTTTCCTTTTCAGACTTGACCAGCCTAAGGGTTTAATGTCGCATAGCTAGTACACACGACACTAGATGTCCAGGACATGATTTTAATTTGACCCCGAAGGAAACACAGTCTTTATCCTCTACCGAGAATCGAACCTCAATCTCGCGTTTGAGTGCCCAGCCTTTAAACTATTCAGCCAGTAGCTAGTAAATATAAAAATTGGAGGACCCTCTTACGCGCCTTCAGGCAAATCTGGCATACAGAGCAAAACCTAAATTGTATAGACCAGTTGGCACTCGATGCGTGATGTGGTCAACCTCAAGCCGGCCGCCTTTACTTTGTAGAACTACATCTAGTACCCACTCAAGGCTGGTTTGAACTGGGAGCCTAGGGGTTTGAAGAAAACCGCTTCCGTTAGGATCAGAACCTAGGATCTTCCCATCTTCAAGCGAGCGTCTAGCCGATACACCACGGCGGCTGCCGGCTAGTTAATGTAGTGACTACAATATATTTACGGGAAATGTATATGCTTAAACAAAACTATTGACTTGTAACGGGGCATACAATATATACTGAGATAATTTTCAAATATTGTCCGATTTGATTCGCCGTGGAAGACGGTTCTAAAGGGTATCTGCGCCGTGCACTAAGCTTGTTTTGTTCTTTTTCTTCCCCTTCTTCCTTTTTCCTTCTTAATTTATCATTCTTCCTTATTCCTTCATCCTTCATCCTTCTTCCATCTTCCTTCTTCCTTCATCCTTCTTCCATCTATCGTTTTCCTTCTTTCTTCTTCCTTCTTTCTTCTTTCTTTTTTCTTCTTTTTTCTTCTTTCTTCTTCTTCTTCTTCTTCTTCTTCTTCTTCTTCTTCTTCTTCTTCTTCTTCTCTTCTTTTTCTTCTTCTTCTTCTTCTTCTTCTTCTTCTTCTTCTTCTTCTTCTTCTTCTTCTTCTTCTTCTTCTTCTTCTTCTTCTTCTTCTTCTTCTACTTCTTCTTCTTCTCCTTTTTTTCTCTTTCCCCTTGTACCTCAGTGAAGTGTCGGGGGGAGATGTTACATTCTTTGATGAGCTCTGTCAAAAGCACTATTAGGATTGATGTTCATTTCTGTAAGGCTTTTCTTAATGCCGTCACTCCATATTTTCCGAGGTCTTCCCCTCGCTCGATACCGGTTGTAACGTTTCAATATGGCTCGCCGTGGCAGATAGTGCCAGGGCATTCTTGTTAGGTGTCCAAACAACTTCATTAATTGTTCTTTGATGACCTGTAAGACTGGCTTTATTCCTAGCATTGGTCTGATTTCGCGATTTCATATCTGCTTTTTCTTGAAAATCCTGCAGCTCTTCTAAGGCATTTCATCTCTGTTGTCACAATTTTACGTTATTTAGAGGATGTAAGTGTCCACTATATAATACAGGGTTATTCAAAATAATTGATACTTTTTCATTCACGTATACGTACAAGACAAAGGTAGGTCTAAAGTAAACAACAATATAATAGAAACTATAGATGTTCAATATGGCCGCCGAATTCTTCTTCTTCTTCTTTGCGTTCGGTTTCGTATGCTCAGATCAGACCATCAGGTGGGTTGCCTCTATGAACTCGCATGTCAGCTGCAGGTCCTGCATGGTTCCCCATAGCTTGCTCTACACACTTTGCTCTTGAGGCCAGGTGTCTTTTCCAAGTTGCAGGTAGAGTGGGTAGGTCTGCAGACTGTGCTGAGGTGTTTGGGGTCCTGTTTGACAGTCACACTGAGGGGACTGTACAATTTTTTTTTTACGCATGTGGTAGTTGAGCCTGCAGTGTCCTGTTCGTAAACGGAAAATTGTTGTATTTTGCTTTCTGTTGAGTCTGCTGATAGGGTCTTGTGGATGTTTACTGCCGCCGAATTCAAGAACGCAGAAAACCTTTTGGCTGCACAGTGGTCATCTTTTGAACGGAAGGGTCTTTGGTGGCACGAGCATGCGCATTCGGGTGGTTGGTTCCAATGGCCCTCTAGCGGTAGCTTTCGAGACTTTAGACCTTCTCCTCTCTCTTGCATGTATATTAATATTATGTAATGTACATGCTAGGAAGTGCAATGGAACTAACGTGTACCATCATTTTGACTAGCCCTGTAATAAAAAGTAGGCTTTTCTAAAGAGGTGATAGCATAAAACTTTTATATAGTTTCTGAACAGCCTTTCCCAAAATTTACTGATTAAATGTACAAAGCGTTTTTTTAAGCGATTTAGCTCGTTTGATGTTTGCACTGTGGTGCAATTTTCGGTATGAATGTGAGAAGTCAACATATCTTTCCTGTGTTTCTATAAAGGAAGTTTTGATTATTTGCGATTTAATTTACTTTTTAAAAAAAATAAATAACGCATTTCAAACAACCATTACAGTAGACATCTTTTTTTACACAATAACAGAAGGTATACAACTACAGCAGCAACGGAGCGGCCATACATTGAAAACGCCCTTTAAACATAATGAAAAGTTATACAATCATTGCAGCCCAAACACCATTCGATGCCAAAGAACTGCAGTTGGCTTACTGGTTCAGATCTCGAAATCTTTCAAATGCTTCCCCCCCCCCCAACCGCACCCCATCAGCAATGTTTATACCTATATAATATAATGAAATAACAGTCAACCTATGATTTGTATTTCAGTCTTATAGACTTCGAATTTTAGTAACAACCATACTGTAAGGTGTTTATTGTGCATGAAGAGAAGGAATCATTCATTGCAACCCGCACACCATTCGCTTAAAGAGTACGCGTTTCCTTATTGGGTCATATCACGCAAGCTTTCTCAAACCCTAACCGCCATATGTTCAAAGAAAAGCATCGGGGGGAATCATGGTTCACATGGGTGTCGCATTAACACTGGTTATCTCCGCGTCCATCGATACTTCACTCATATAATATATCTGTCTTTCCACACTTATCGGGTTTCTCATTCACGCCTATCTTCATCTTTCATCGCCAGAATAGTTTATGAGGTTGTTACCTACCGCTTGTACTTCTAGACTCAAATGAAATCAAGCTACAGTATGCACAATAAGGTTTCAGAAATGAAAGCAACAGAAAAATTAGTGTTAGAACGCCTCGCATATGGCCGTGTGACATGGGGTGACAATGTTTATTGCGAATATTCGTGACGAATTTCTTGCCGTGCAACAAAGCTTTGATACGTTTCTGTAAGCAAATCACGTCAGGGAGTTATGTGGTGAAGTGGCGCAGCCGGTTGTCTTCCAGTCTAAGAATTAAAGGTTTGATTTCGGACGCTGTCGTTCTCTTCGCAAGTGCTGATATTTTCGGAGACCACAAGATCGACGAAGGAGCTACCGAGTTTGTACTTTTTCGATGCTCTCTTGGGCGCAGAGAGAGAGAGAGAGAGAGAGGAGAGAGAGAGAGAGAGAGAGAAAGAGAGAGAGAGAGAGAGAGAAAGGGAGGGGGGAATGGAAGATGAGAGGGGGAAGGGGAGAGATAACATCAGGTACAATTTAGTTATTCTGCTCTTTTTTAAACACCCATTTTTTTTTTAGTTAGTAAGACATCATAGTTTAAATTGTATGTTTTCTTCTGCATTTCAATTCACAATACAGACTGTCGCAGCCTAACTCACCCCAAGACTATTCTAATTTGTTCATGATATACTGGTGTTAGTAGTTAACATTTTTTACGCGATGAGACCGTGAATCCCTGTAACTCCATTTATTTGAAAGTCTTGAAAAAAAATGTTTAGTAACACATGGTACGTTTTCCGTTAACTTCATGTATTCCGAAGATCCCCACTGTGCCTGCATCATGTTGTTTTTTTATTAACTGTAATTTAGTCGTCTCCACAACAGAGTTGCGTCTTTTTCGCAACAATTCGTCACGGGAACAGTCGAATATTTTATAGGGTGGTAAGACTGGGTTTCCCGGCTCTCTGATACTTTTAACAACCCCGGAACATCTAGAACTGAACTAGACCTAACCCCAACCCACCTAAGTGCCACGAGAGAGTACAGCCTTGGTCCCACGACTGCAT
>CAJHNH020005074.1:0-26335 GCA_905116865.2 Candidula unifasciata | reverse complement strand
TTGCCTCTGTTGTGTGTGCTGGTACTCGCTGGATCTGGTCACATCATGAGGAGGGGTGGCTCTCAGATCGCTTTCCCCGGTTCTGGTTATGAACTGCTTCACAAGTCGCTGGACCTTGTCGTCGCAGCTTACACTGAGGCAGTTTTTCAGTTGTCATAGGTCGGTTTGAGGCTCTGAAGTGCAGCACGAGCTCTTGTCTCTCTAGTATCGTGGTGTTTGCAGTTTAGTAGGAAGTGCTCCATGGAGTTGGGGGCCCTGCATTCCTCGCACACAGGAGTGCGGAATCGGTCTGGCCAGCACCCTAGTCGCATCTTCCACAGTTTTTCGGAGGCCGGAATTTTGGTCGGTTTAGTCACTTGATTCTTGAGACTGGTTGTTTGAGTAGTTTGTAGGCAGCTCTGCCTTTGTCGCTGGTCGACCACTGTTGGGACCACTCTCGCATATTCTGCTTTTGAGTAATCGCTTTTAGTTCAGTTTTGCACAGTCCGCGAAATATTGTGTTGTGGCTAACCGTGCCTCTCTTCGCCGCCCTGTCTGCTGCTTCATTGCCCTCAATGCCTATGTGTGCTGGGATCCAACCAATGGTGGTTTGGCATCCCAGGCTTCTGAGTCGGGTGGAAATTGTCAGGATTTCCTCTTTGATGTCTTGCCGGCTCACTTTCGAAAAGTCCCTCAGGGCTTGTACTGCTGATAGTGAGTCAGAAAGGCATCACCACAAAACTTGATTTATCTTTTCGTCACAGTATAGCTCTTCTATATGAAAAAAAAAAAAAATCGACTAGCTTATTAAAACCAACAATTATTAGAGATCCATTTCTGAAACCTGCAGAGATGTGGTTGTATAGACAACACACGGAACACACCGACATATCGATTGCGCAATGGAGATGTCTTTATAAACAAAACAAAAACTTACCAAATAATAGACTGCAAGAAGACAGTATTTACTCACTTAATTAGAAGTGTACAACTAGACTGTGTAGTGACAACAAAACACGTGGAGGATAACAGCCTTTAAGGGAGACCAAGAAAGGTGATGATTTAGAAGTTTGAAATCCTGGCCTAACCGAGCATCTCTATAAGTGATGATTGACAATACACCGGACAGAAGGCTGCGGTAGGGGGACACGATTACAAATGTAACATGGCATAAACTGTAACAGGAAGCACATCTAGCAGGCACAGTTTATGGTGACTGCACTAGACACAAGACCCTACACTCAAAGACTGAAGAACTACTGTTCTAAAGAGTGGAAGCATAGGGGCAGCTGGGAAGTCTAATACAATGTACAAGGAAAGTGCATTCCTAACAGAATCGCTGTCGTCTCTCATCGCAGGCGATCGTAGAAAACAGATTCGCATTATCATTCTGCTTACCTTTTCTTGCAAACACATACAGGCACTGAGCACAAATTTATATACAGCCTTTTATGAAAACTCACCTATGCAAACGAATAAAGAGACCAAAAAATGCTTTATTAACGGTCAACTGGCCACAGAGCTGAAACATATCCAACCGCTTTAACGGACTAAAAAGAAGTGACGTATATATTTCTAGTGCCTAACTACGACAGTTGGGGTGAGAAAATGGTTTAAGCACACAGTGAAGCGGTCAAACTATTAGCTTGAACAGGCGCAGAAAATTTGTCCTATCATACACATTGACATCATTGACATAATACGCCAAGAAGTATCAACGCATGAGCGATTTATATAGGTTTCTCCCCAACAACAAACGAACTATATCTCTACGGATGGACTATCCGAGATCATAGATACACCAGTCAAAATGCGGACCTCCGAGACAGCTGTCTAAAAAACGCGGACCTCCAAGAGAGCTGTTTACAAAATATTCGGACCTCCGAGACAGCTGTCTAAAAAACGCGGACCGCTAAGAGAGCTGTCTACAAAAAAATGCGGAATTCCGAAAGAGCTTTCTACAAAAACGCAGACCTCCTAGCGAGCTGTCTATTAAAACGCGTACCTCTGAGACAGCTGTCTAAAAAACGCGGACCTCTGAGATAGCATTTTCCAATTCCAATTCCAATTCGTCCAACAAAAATTTCAAATTTGATCCTCTTTCAGCCGCCCGGAGGCTTGCTATATCGAAGAAGGTTCCTCAGCTGTCTTAAATCATTTATAAAAATGCGGACCTTTAAGGCAGCTTTTAAAAAACGCCGACCCCCGAGAGAGCTGTCTACAAAAGCACGGACCTCCGAGAGCGCTGTCGAAAAAACGCAGACCTTAGAGAAAGTTGTCTACAAAAATGCGGACCCCAAAAAGAGCTGCCTTGCCATTGCCAGTTGTCCAAGAAAAATTCCAAATTTGATCCTCTTTCAGCCGCCCGAGGGCCTGCTATATCGAAGAAGGGTCCTTTGCTGTCTTATGTGGTTTCCTTTTATTTGTGGTGTGTAGACACACCTGATATTATTGTGTTTGCTTCCTTGCTGTGCTGCGTTGTTTGCGGTTTTGGGTTCTGGTGTGTGCCAGATCTCTTTGCGGTGATATTGATGGGTATTAGCTGACTGTTGCTGGTGCTTGGTTTGCCTCGTGCTGGTCGCTGTG
The DNA here is from genome assembly GCA_905116865.2 of Candidula unifasciata. Lineage (NCBI taxonomy): Eukaryota > Metazoa > Mollusca > Gastropoda > Stylommatophora > Geomitridae > Candidula > Candidula unifasciata. Next base: position 23,770 of record CAJHNH020005074.1, on the reverse strand, counting down.
CTGGTGCCCTGTTGCTGCTTGGTAGCCGATCTAAAAGCCGCCGGAAAAAGCCAAACAAATATCCGTTGCGCCGTCGATACGAACAATGTTCCTTTTCAGGACAAACAGGGCCGTCACAATCTGTTGTTGTGATCGGCCCGAAAAAAAAACAAAATTTTTTTTTTTTTTTCCACGGAGTGTGGAGAAGTAGTGGAGGTGAGATAGACTGCAAATGAGAGGTCAGTTTGCCCGAATGTGCCAGTAGATGTGATAGTGAGGTCGGGAGAATGAGAGTGACAGATAGAGGCAGGATCCATCCCGGTCGGCTGAGGTCACTTGGTCTGAAATAAAAGTGAAAGACAATTGTTAACATGCGCGTGGGGTGGGGGTGGGGTGGCATGTCGGTGACTGGAATTCCCAAGTGCTGGTCCCCTTAGGTGCAATGCCCTCGGCTGTCTGCTTCGGGGCGTCGGGCGGCCTGTGGTATTTTCCGTTGTCTTCTTTTTTTCTGAAAATAAACTAGATTTAGATTTTGGTTAGTTCAATGGTGATTACGCGGTTATTTGCCAGTGGGGCGGAGCGGGTGGGAGTGGCTCCGGTACGTCGACCCGCTGTCCGGTTGGAGGTTGTTTGTTTTAGGCTGTCCTTAAAGATGGCGGCTTGTTCGGTGGGCTCTTTCTGTGGCTATTAGAATTGGCGGCGGCCTCGTCTTCTGGGAGTGCCGTTATTCCAATTTCTCTTGCGAATTTGGATCAGGGCCGCATTAAATTCGTCATAGAATTTGTCAAGTAGTCGGCCCGCTTCTGTTTCTTCTGGTGTTTTGTCTTTTTTCAGGATGGTTTCATAGTGGTACTCGACGCAGTAGCGCCTACTTTCTTCGTCGTACGACAGCTTGTGCGGGACAATATGCTCGTTGTATTCTTCAAGCAATGCGTCGAGTTCAGCCTCGCAGGTTGCGTCAGATACTGCTTTCAGGCTGCTGAGTGGCTGCCTGGTGGCTGTCTCATCGCTTGGTTCTTCGTTCATATCGGGGTCTGTCATCTGTTCCTGGTGCTGCATCACTACCGCTTCGGTAAGTGTGCTTTTGTTGGTATTTGGTTGTTTTACAGTTTTGCTGGAGGCCTCTCTTGCTTTCTCTAGCAGGGCGCGCTCTGTTCTTGCCGCCAGCACTGCAGCTTCTGCTTCTGCTTTTGTCTGGATCATAAGAGTGACTTCTTTGTAAGTGCTCTCGCGGGCTTCCCTAAGTGCGTCGGTTTCTTTTCGTCTCTCCTCCCTTTCTTCCTGTCGGCGGGTCTCGTCTGCAGTTTTTTCTGTTTGTAATTTTAGTGTCATTTCTGTCAGGTTGTCTTGCATTCGTGCAGCCTCTGCTAGCCACTTTGTTTGCTGCGATACCTGTTCTCGTCTGTCGTCTTTCAATGCTTTGATTTCGTCACGCATCTGCGAAATCAGGTCTAGCATCTGCGTTCTGTCAGCGTCGGTGTCGGACTTGTCTTGGCGGAGAGCTCTGATTTCCGCTAAAATTTCAGAAATTTGTAGCGAGATTACAGGGTCCATTACGGCCGTGATCGTTCTGTCGGTTTGTCTGTCTGGTGTCCGTTGTGCTGGCTTCACTCTTCGTTGCTTTGGTGCTGCTGAGAGCCTGGGTGCCACGTATCTCTGTCCGGCTGCTTCGTGGGCGGTTCTAAGTGACCTTTTGCACTGCTGGAGATACGGGCAGCCCATGTATCTCGCGCCGTGCGCACCGGAACAGTTTGAGCACTTGCGGTTGCTGTTCGGTCTTTTAAAGTTAGTGTCAATTTTAGCCAGCGGGCACTCCTTGAATTCGTGCGCACCAGAACAGTATCTGCACGAGAGGCTGCTGCGGCAGGACGAAGCTGTATGCCACGCCTTATTGCAGCGCGAGCACTGCATGATGTCTGGTGTGCTGGTATCAGGCTGCCGCTGCTTGCGTTGGCGAGGGGGTCCTTGCGTCGCTACTGAGGCGGCATCAGGCACCCCTGAAGGGTCGGCTCCCGAGGGAGCGGTCCCCTGTGCTGGTGATTCAATCGTAATGGGCGCAGTGTCCATTTTCTACGACGATTATAAAAAGTTCTCGAATTTATTTAGAGGTTAAACGCACGCCCTAGGTCTCGGTTTAGAAAGTTTATAATGTAAATTATAATTACCTAGGGCGTTGTTCCTTCCTCTGTTGATTCTTGTAGATCTTTGTTGCTGGTGGTTGTCGTTGGCTAGGTGCGTACACGGGCTGCTAATGACCCACCCGCAGCCGATTCCGATAGCTCAGTCGAGACAGACTCAGCCGATTATCAAGCGATTCTGTCCAGTAGCTGGCTATCGATAATCAGGCAACGAATGGATAGTTAGCGGGGCAACGTGTTCAGGCGAGGCGGGCTTGCGCGTTCAACGTCTTGCTCCTGCGAAGGCTGTAAGCGAAGTGTTGTTGTTGAAGAGCTGCCTAGAAAAACGCAGACCTTTAAGAAAGCTGTCTTTAAAATGCGGACCACCGAGACAGCTGTCTCAAAAACGCGTACCTCCGAGAGAGCTGTCTACTAAAACGTGGGCCTCTGAAACAGCTGTCTAAAAAATAACGCGGACATCTGAGAGAGCTACCTACAAAAACGCAGACCTCTGAGAGAGCTGTCTAAAATGCAGACCTCTGAGAAAGCAACTACAAAAACGCGGACCTCCGAGAGAGATGTATACTAAAAAGTGGACCTCTTAGACAGCTGTTTACAAAAACGCAGACCTCTTAGAGAGCGGTCTACAAAAATGCGGACCTATGAGATAGTCGTCTGAAAAATTTGGACCACTGGGACTGCTGTCTAAAAAATGCGGACCTCCGAGAGAGCTGTTCACAAAAATATTGACCTCTGTGACAGATGTGTAAAAACGCGGAACTCTAAGAAAGCTGTCTACAAAAATCCAGACCTCTGAGACAGCTATCTAAAAAACGCAGATCTCAGAGAGAGCTGTCTAAAAACCCGGTCCTCTGAGGGTGCATTTACAAAAATGCGGGCCTTTGAGACAGCTGTCTTAAAAAGGGGGCCTTCTGAGACAGCTGTTTATAAAACGCGGACCTCTAAGAGAGCTGTCCAAAAACGCTGACCTCCGAGAGAGCTCTCTACAAAAATGTGAACTTCGGAGAAAGGTGTCTAAAAAACGCGGACAACTGAGAGCGCTGTTTACAAATAATGCAGACCTCCGACAGAGCTGTCTACAGAAACGCGGACCTCTTAGGGAGCTGTCTACAAAAAACGCGGACCTCTGTGAGGGCTGTTTAAAAATGCAGACCTCCGAGACAGCTGTCTAAAAAACGCGGACCTCCGTGAGAGGTGTCTGAAAATGCGGACCTATGAGGAATCTGTCTACTAAAACGTGAACCTGTCTACTGAAAAGCAGATCTCTGAGACCACTGTCTAAAAAACGCAGACCTCCGAGAGAGCTGTCGGAAAAACGCAGACCTCCAAGAGAGCTTTCTATATAAATGCTGAAACCAAAAGAGTTGTCTAGAAAAACGCAGACGTCTAGGACAGCTGTGTAAAAAACTCTAACCTCCGAGTGATCTGTCTTATAAACAAGTACCTCCAAGAGATCTGTCCAATTGAGCGCGGACCTAAAAAACGTAGACCTCTGAGAAAGCTTTCCATAAAAATGCGGATCTCCGTGAGAGCTGTTTAAAAACGTGGACCTCTTAAAGAGCTGTCTACACAAACTTGGATCTCAGAGAGAGCTGTATACTAAAACGCGGACCTCTGAGAGAGCTGTCTAAAAAGTTAGACCTCAGAGAGAGTGATCTACTAAAACGCGGACCTCCGAGACAGTTGTCTAAACGCTGACCTCTAAGAAAGCCGTCTACAAAAAAGTGAACCTCCGTGAGGGGTGTCTATAAATGCGGACCTATGACAAAGCTGTCTACTGAAACGTGAACCTGTCTACTAAAAAGCGGATCTCCGAGACAACTGTCTAAAAAACGCTGCGATTGAAAAACCAAAAAAAAGGAAAAAATTGGACAGCTTCAACCTGCCTCAGGGGCTTGGTTATATTTGTGTCCTGGTTTCTTTGCGGTTTTTGATTTACTGCTTTGGTGTGACGTTGTCTCTCGTCTGGTTGTAGGATTCCTTGCTGTTCATGCAACTGTGGCTTGAGTCGGGCTTGGTGGTTCGCTAGTCCTGAGAAGGACTAGAGGGGTATGCCTGGCACGGCCTGTGAGGTGGTGGGTGGGCGTAGGTCTGGCTGAGGGAAGTGGGCGGGACTGTTGCGCAGGTGGGCTTTCCGGTCCGGTGAGCTGGGTTTTGGCAGGTGTCATGGCGGCTAGGTCAATTCTGGTTGGCTGATGGCTTTAATCGGTCGGTTCGTCTGCTGGGCTTCGTCGGCAATCACAACTATTTGGTCGGTTCTTGAGGTTTTTTCGCCTTACATAGTTGCGCAGGGCTGCATTAAGTTGGTCGCGCATAACCAGGAAACTCAGGCGTCTGGGTCCAAGTGGTCCGACCGGTAATCGGCCCTCCTTTTGCATTGTTTCATAGCAGAACTGTACTCTGTATTCGCCCTGGACAAAGTTTATTGCGTGAGGGTGCATGATCTGGTTGTACCTCTGTCGCATTTCCTGGATGCTGGCCTCGCTGACTTCTGGTTCCTCTGGGACTTCTACCTTCTTTACGTCGGATTTAGTGGTTTCTGTCTCCTTGTTCTTAGCCGCTTGTAATTGGTTTCTTCTGACTGCACTCTTCCTTGCATCTTCTCTAGCTTCCATAACAATATTTGTGGATGCTATGTCTTTTTCCAGTTGTATGCTTTCTTTGCTGAGTTTTGAAATCTTCGCTTCTAGTGCTGCGAGTGCTTTCTTTGTATTTGCCGCTTCGGCCTGACTGGTCTCGGCGCTTTCTTCTTTTTGTTTTTTGAGATCGGTAAGGACTGCTAGGAGGTCGCACTTGAATTTCCCCATGTCTGCTAGCTCGATCTCCTGCCGTTTCTGGGTTTCTAGGGATTCTTGAAGCAGTCTCCTTATTTCGATGTTTTCATCTCTGTCTAGATCCTGCTTTGTTTTGATGGTGGCGTTTTCTTTTCGTAGGGCCTCGATCTCTTTTTTTAAGGTAGAGATTTCGGCCTGGACTTGGTTGGTTTCTGTGTGGTCTCGCGGCCTGGGCACCTGGTAGCTCTGTCTGTCCCCTGGGCGACAATAGTGTCTGGTGGTGGTTGCTGTCCGGGATCTCTTACAATCCTTGATGTACGGGCATCCCTGGTATCTCGCGCTATGGGGGCCTGAGCAGTTTGAGCACCTTCTGTTCAAGTTGGGCTTTTTGAAGTCGGTATCTTTCTTTGCTAGGCTGCACTCATTGAAGTTGTGAGGTCCGGCGCAGTAGCGGCACAATGGGCTGCTGCGGCAGGTTGCGGCGGTATGCCACGCCCTGTTACAGCGTGAACACTGGGTGATCTCGGGTGAGTAGGTACCGTTCTGCTGCTTCTTCTGTGGCTGACTTATTCTCCCTCTCTGCGTCACATCTGGGGTGGTCTGAGTAACTGGCGTCATCTCAATAGGAGTCTGCGCCTCGGCTGGGGTCGCTTCTAGGGTTGGTAGAGCCTGGGTCCCTTCTGCTGGTGCTTGGGTAGCCGTCCCCTGCGTCTCAACTGGGTCGTCTGAAAGTGTCGGCTCCGTCTTCTCTGGAGAGGTCGGTGCCTCGCTGTGTGAGTTTTCCTCTTTCGCTGGCTTGGAGCGGGTGATGCGGTCTGGCTGGGGCTTCTTCTGGCAAGTTTTACCTCGGGCCATAGTTGTGGTAGTAGCTGGCGCTGAACGGGCGGCAGTTGATTGCTCGGCTGCTGTCGAAAGCTAGGTCCCTTCGGAGTAGGCAAGGCTTGTTAGAGTATTCTGAAAAGAACACCCAAGCGTGCTTCCTCCTCAGTTCACTAGACAAACGAGTAACAGCTGGCTGGTACGACTGCGGTATCGGGCGGTAGAGCGAGCGAGAGCTGTTTGCGGCTTGGCTATCGGGCTGCGAGTGTGTAAAAAACGCTGACCTGCGAGAGAGCTGTCTATAAAAACACGGACCTCCGAGAGAGCTGTCGGAAAAATGCAGACCTCCAAGAAAACTGTCTACATAAATGCTGACCCCAAAAGAATTGTCTAGAAATACGCACACCTCCGGGACAGCTGCGTAAAAAACGCGGACCTCTGAGTGATCTGTCTCATAAACACGTATCTCAAAGAGAGCTGTCTACTGATACGAGGACCTTCGAAACAGCTGTCTAAAAAACGCAGACCTATGAGTGAGCTTCCTACAAAAATGGGGATCTCCGTGAGAGCTGTCTGAAAACATGGACCTCTGAGAGAGCTGTCTACACAAACTTGGACAGCCGAGAGAGCTGTATACTAAAACGCGGACCTCTGAGAGAGCTGTCTAAAAAGGAAGACTTCAGAGAGAGTGGTCTACTAAAACGCAGACCTCCGAGACAGCTGTTTACATAAATGCAGACCTTCGTGTAAGCTGTGTAAAAAACTCGGACCTCCGAGACAGCTGTTTACAAAAACGCGGACCTCCGAGCGAGCTGTCTACAAAAATGCGGACCTCTTAGAGAGCTGTCTACTAAAACGCGGACCTCCGACACAGCTGTTTAAAAAACGCGGACCTCTGAGATAGCTGTCTAAAAAACCCGAAATTCTGAGAGAGCTGTCTTAATACAAGGACCTCTGAGAGGACTTTGTACTAATACGCTGACCTCCAAGACAACTGTCTACTAAAACGCGGACCTCTAAAATAGCTGTATACTAAAACGCGGACATCTGAAAGAGCTGTTTACGAAAACGCGGACCTCTGAGATGGCTGTCTAAAAAATGTAGACCTTTGAGAGAGCTGTCTACAAAAACGCAGACCAATGAGAGAGCTGTTTTAGAAAAACGCGGACCTCTGAGAGAGCTGTATAAAAAATGCAGACCTCTGAAAGAGCTGTCTACAAAAAAGGCGGAAATTCGAGACAGCTGTCTAAAAACGCGGACCTTCGAGAAAGCTGTCTACAAAAATGCGGACCTCTGAGATAACCGTCTAAAAAAACGCGGACCTCTGAGCGAGCTGTTTACAAAAACGCGGACCTCCTAGACAGCTGTATTAAAAATGCAGACCTCTGAGAGAGCTGTCTTTAAAAACGCTGACCTACTAGAGAGCTGTCTACAAAAACATGCACCTCTGAGATAGCTGTCTAAAAAACGCGGACCCCTGAGAGGGCTGTCTGAAAAGGCGGACTTCCGAGACACTCGTCTAAAAAACGTGGACCTCTGTGAGGGGTGTATATAAATGCGGACCTATGAGAAAGCTGTCTACTAAAACGTGAACTTGTCTACTAAAAAGCGGGTCTCTGAGAAAACTGTTTAAAAAACGCTGAATTTCATGAGAGCTGTCTTTAAAAACACGGACCTCCGAGAGAGCTGACGGAAAAACGCAGACCTCCAAGAGAGCTGTCTACATAAATGCTGACGCCAAAAGAGTTGTCTAGAAAAACGCAGACCTCCTGGTGATCTGTCTAATAAACACATATCTCTAAGAGAGCTGTCTACCAAAACATGCACCTCTGAGAGAGCTGTCTAAAAGACCCGAAATTCCGAGAGAGCTGTCTTAATACGCTGACCTCTGAGAGGGCTTGCTACTAAAACGCTAACCTCAAAGACAACTGTCTACAAAAACGCGGACCTCTGTGTGTTCTGTCTAAAAATGCGGACCTACGAGACACCTGTATAAAAAAACGTGAACCACCTTGAGGGGTGTCTATAAATGCGGACCCACGAGAAAGCTGTCTACTAAAGCGTGAACCTGTCTACTTAAAAGCGGATCTCCGAGACAACTGTCTAAAAAACACTGACCTCTGAGAGAGCTGTCTACAAAAACAAGGACCTCTGAGAGAGCTGTCGGAAAAATGCAGACCTTCAAGAAAACTGTCTACATAAATGATGACCCAAAAAATTGTCTAGAAATACGCAGACCTCCGGGACTGCTGTGTAAAAAACGCGGACCTCTGAGTGATCTGTCTCATAAACACGTATCTCAAAGAAAGCTGTCAACTGATACGAGGACCTTCGAAACAGCTGTCTAAGAAACGCAGACCTGTGAGAGAGCTTCCTACAAATATGGGGATCTCCGTGAGAGCTGTCTAAAAACATGGACCTCTGAGAGAGCTGTCTACACAAACTTAGACAGCCGAGAGAGCTGTATACTAAAACGCAGACCTCTAAGAGAGCTGTCTACATAAATTCTGACCCCAAAGGAGTTGTCAAGAAAAACGCAGACCTCAGGGACATCTGCGTAAAAAAACGCGGACCTCCGAGTGATCTGTCTCATCAACACGTATCTCCAAGAGAGCTGTCTACTTATGCGCATACCTTCGAAACAGCTGTCTAAAAAAAGGAGAGATATGAGAGAGCTTCCTACAAAAATGCGAATCTCCGTGAGAGCTGTCTAAAAACGTGGACCTCCGTGACATCTGTGTACAAAACGCGGACCTCCGAGACAGCTGTTTACAAAAACGCAAACCTCCGAGCGAGCTGTCTACAAAAATGCGGACCTCCATGAGAGCTGTCAAAAACTCATACCTCTTAGAGAGCTGTCTACTAAAAGGCGGAACTCTGAGAAAGCTGTCGAAAAAACCCGAAATTCCGAGAGAGCTGTCTTAATACGCGGACCTCTGAGAGGACTTTCTACTGAAACGCTGACCTCCAAGACAACTGTCTACTAAAACGCGGACCTCTAGATTAGCTGTATACTAAAACACGGACCTCTGAGAGAGCTTTTTACGAAAACGCGTACTTCTGTGAGGGCTTTCTGAAAAATGCAGACCTCTGAGAGAGATGTCTACAAAAACGCGCACCTCTAAGAAAGCTGTTTACAAAAACGCGGACCTTTGAGAGAGCTGACTAAAAAATGCAGACATTTGAGAGAGCTGTCTACAAAAATGAGGAAATTCGAGACAGCTGTCTAAAAAACGCGGATCCTCGAGAGAGCTGTCTAAAAAATGCAGACCTCTGAAAAAGCTGTCTACAAAAACGCGGACTTTGAGAAAGCTGTTTACAGAAACGCAGACCTCTAAGAGAGCTGTCTAAAAAATGCAGACCTCTGAGAGAGCTGTCTACAAAAATGCGGAAATTCGAGACAGCTGTCTAAAGAACGCAGACCTTCGGGAGAGCTGTCTACAAAAATGCGGAACTCTGAGATAGCTGTCTAAAAAAGCGAACCTCGGAGCGAGCTGTTTACAAATACGCGGACCTCCGAGACAGCTGCATGAAAAATGCAGACCTCTGAGAGAGCAGCCAACAAAAACGCTGACCTACGAGAGAGCTGTGTACTAAAACATGCACCTCTGGGACAGATGTCTAAAAAACGCGGACCCATGAGAGGGCTGTCTAAAAATGCGGACTTCCGAGACACCCGTCTAAAAAACATAGACCTCTGTGAGGGGTGTCTATAAATGCGGACTTATGAGAAAGCTGTCTACTAAAACGGGATCTTGTCTACTAAAACGTGATCTTGTCTACTAAAAAGCGGATCTCCGGGACAACTGTCTGAAAAAACGCTGAACTCCGAGAGAGCTGTCTTTAAAAACAGTGACCTCCGAGAGAGCTGTCCGAAAAACGCAGACTTCCCAGAGAGCTGTCTACGTAAATGCTGACCTCAAAATAGTTGTTAAGAAAACGCAGACCTTCAAAACAGCTGTCTAAAAAACGCAGACCTGTGAGAGAGCTTAATTCAAAAATGCTGATCTACGTGAGAGATGTCTAAAAGCGTTGACCTATGAGAGAGCTGTCTACACAAACTTGGACATCCGAGAGAGCTGTATACTAAAACTCGGATTCTGAGAGATATGTCTAAAAAGAAAGACTTCAGAGAGAGTGGTCTACTAAAACGCAGACCTCCGAGACAGCTGTTTACATAAATGCAGACCTCCGTGACAGCTGTGTAAAAAACGCGGACCCCTGAGACAGCTGTTTACAAAAACGCGGTCCTCCGAGCGAGCTGTCCACAAAAATGCGGACCTCCATGAGAGCTGTCAAAAACTTGTATCGTATCGTATCGTATAAAATCAAACAAAAATTTCAAGCTTAGTCCTTTTTTAGCCGCCTGATGGCCTGCTTTTTCAAGGACGGTTCCTTTGCTATCTTATTTTATTTATATTCCTTGTGGTGAGCACTTTCACCTGAGTTTCTTCATTTGTTGCCTAAGTTCTGGTTCTGAGGGGCCTGGTTCCTGTTTAATTGGCTTATTCGCTAGCTTTTGCATCGTCCATCTGTGTTAGCACCAAGTCAGTTCGAAGTCACACCACCACGAAACAAACAGTTCCGCATACTGAGCGCCCTAAAACACGGCCCCCACAGGACGACTGTCACAATCTTGTTGTTGTGTGCAGCCGTTAGATAAGTAGAGGAGGTAACAAAGGTTGCAAAAAAATTGGAACGCCCGAAGGTGCAAAGATATTGGATAGCTAGATCGGAAGATGGAGAGAGACAGATAGCTTGCTAGGTTGAGGAAGAGGTCCTTGGTGAGTTGAGTCCTGCACACTGCCTGCTCTGCCTGGGTTGATCTGAAAATAGACTGATTTACATTTTAGATACATAGGGGAAGGGACGGGTGAAGTTATCAGAGTAGCGTAGTAGCCCTGGAATTCCACAGGTGCTGGTCCCCTTATTGTGCAATGCCCTTTTAGCTGGTTTGCCTCAGGGCGTCGGGCGGCCTTTGGTGGGTTTCCTCGGTTTTTAGCTGAAAATGAGTTTATTAACATTGAAACATATGTGGGAGGGGCGGGGAGTTTACAAAATGAAATGCATAACAGACTGAAATCCACGAGTGCTGGTCCCCTTCTTGTGCTATGCCCTTTAGCTGGTTTGCCTCGGAGCGTCGGGTGGCCTTTGGTGGGTTCGGTCGTATTATTCTTTCTGAAAATATACTATGAGAAAATATGTTAGTTGAATTTTTTAGTCTGGTTGATTCGCCTGTGGCGGAGAAGGAGTGGAGGTGGTACAGGCTGAGGGGCAGGAATGCTTTTGAGAGGACATACAGTGAGGTCGGAAGAGTGAGTGAGAGGTAAAGTTGCCTCTGTTGTGGGTGCTGGTACTCGCTGGATCTGGTCACATCATGATGAGGGGTGGCTCTCAGATCGCTTTCCCGGTTCTGGTTATGAACTGCTTCACAAGTCGCTGGACCTTGTCGTCGCAGCTTACACTGAGGCAGTTTTCAGTTGTCATAGGTCGGTTTGAGGCTCTGAAGTGCAGCACGAGCTCTTGTCTCTCTATATCGTGGTGTTTGCAGTTTAGTAGGAAGTGCTCCATGGAGTTGGGGGCCCTGCATTCCTCGCACACAGGAGTGCGGAATCGGTCTGGCCAGCACCCTAGTCGCATCTTCCACAGTTTTCGGATGGCCGGAATTTTGGTCGGTTTAGTCACTTGATTCTTGAGACTGGGTTTGTTGAGTAGTTTGTAGGCAGCTCTGCCTTTGTCGCTGGTCGACCACTGTTGGGGACCACTCTCTGCATATTCTGCTTTTGATAATCGCTTTTAGTTCAGTTTTGCCCAGTCCCGCGAATATTGTGTTGTGGCTAACCGTGCCTCTCTTCGCCGCCCTGTCTGCTGCTTCATTGCCCTCAATGCCTATGTGTGCTGGGATCCAACCAATGGTGGTTTGGCATCCCAGGCTTCTGAGTCGGGTGGAAATTGTCAGGATTTCCTCTTTGATGTCTTGCCGGCTCACTTTCGAAAAGTCCCTCAGGGCTTGTACTGCTGATAGTGAGTCAGAAAGGACGAGGAGTTTTATGGGGGGCCGTTCGCAGGCTAGCTCCAGTGCTTTCAGAATCCCTACCAGCTCAGCTGAGCAGACTGCCATATCGTTAGTGAGTCGGTATTCGTGTGTGGTCTTCCAGGTCGGTATGTAAACACCGGCCCCGACTTCTCCCGTGCTGGTTTTTGAGCCGTCGGTGTATATCATCATAGTGTCAATTTCTGCGTCACGGATGTACTGTTCGACTCTCGACCTTGCATCGAGTATGTCATGGTTTCTGTCTATCACGTGAGCGAGGCTTTCGTCGGTGAACGGTGTCTTAAGCTCCCAGGTGGGGATGGTCGGGTGGTATTTCTTACCGCTGGTTTGTGGTGGTGGTGTCAATTTCGGATGCCGTTTTCCAGGCGGCCGGTCTCTGGAATGTTTGCATTGGAACGCTGACCTTTGACCAGGGGTATTCATTGACAGCAAGTGCCTGGATGGCAGGGTGGCGTGGGTCAAGTGCCGCTTGGGACCAGTAGCCGTGTCTAAGTTGTTTTCTGCGTAGTTTTAGTGGTATGACGCCCAAGGCTACTTCCCATGGCTTCTTGACTAGTTCCTTTCCCTGCCCCCAGGATGATTGCCATCGCCTGGTTCTGAATTGTGTCTAGTGTCTCTTTTTTTGGCATCAGAAGCAGCATCGTATACGATCGAACCGTATTCAATTTTGCTTCGGATAAATGCCTTGTAAAAATTTAGTAGTGTCTTTGTGTGTGCGCCCCAGCCGGATCCTTTGATAATTCGTAGCAGGTTGTTATTGCTCTTGCATCTTGCGACAGTTTGTTCAATGTGTCGACCCCAGCTCATTTGGGAGTCGAGCAGCATTCCCAGAAATGTCGTTTGTATCTTTCTCTGTATTCTTTGACCGTCTATTTCTATGCGGGTGTCAAAGTCTTCGTACGTTCGTACTCTTTTCCAGTTGAAAATCATCTGGGTGGTCTTGGTTGGGTTGATACGAAATCCCCACTTCTCCATCCACCTTGTAACGTTGTTGGTTGCCCTCTGCAGCTGATTTCTGGCTAGCTCCAGGTTGGAATCGGAGCACCAGATGGCGCAGTCGTCGGCGTACTGTGATAACATGACGTTTTTTTCTCCTATGGCCTCCGCCAGGTCATTCACGAGGATGGAGAAGATCACCGGGGAAATCACCGAACCTTGGGGAGTGCCGTTCTCTTGCGAGTGGGTTGCCGATTTTGCGTTTCGCACTATCACTGAGTAGGTTCGGTCTTGGAGGAAACTCTTGATGTAATTGAGCGTTTTCCCCACAATTCCTACTACACTCAGTTTCCTGATGGCGGCTTCCCTCCAGCAAGTGTCAAAGGCACTGGTAAGGTCAAGAAAAATGGCGATTGTTTTCTCTCCTTTTAAGAAACCTCTCTTGACGTGATCCTCGAGTTTGATCACCTGGTCAATCGAGGATCTATTAGCTCTGAATCCGGACTGGGTGCAGCTGTACTTGTTGTTTTTTTTCGAGATGGAAATTGATTCTTCTAGTGACCACGGTCTCCATCAGTTTTCCTAGGTGGGAGGTCAGCGAGATAGGTCTGTATGAGTCCAGTCTCTGCGTGTCCCTTTGAGGCTTGGGTACTGATATGACCGTGGCGTGTTTCCATTGTTGTGGGATTGTCCCTTCTGTCCATACATCGTTGAACAGCGCCGTTAGCACTTCGAGTGTTTTTCTAGGGAGCATTTTGATTAGTTTGTAACTCAGAATGTCTGCCCCTGCTGCTGTGTCTTTTTTCGCCCGAAGCGCTGAGGTGACCTCGTCGACTGTGATGTCGGTGTCGAGGTAATAATCTGTGATGTCTGGTTCAGGCTTAAGTTCTCCAGTTTCAAGAAGTCGTTCTCGTCTCCCCCTCTCTGTTGGGCCGAGCATCTCTGTTGAGCTGATCTCATAAAAGAATTGTCCAAACATGTCGGCCTTTTCTTTGTCTGTGATCGCCAGGCTCGGTGTCTTAATTGTGGGGATTCGAGACGACTTTTTGTTCCCTTTGATGGCCTTGATTTGGGCCCACACTCTGCTCACAGGGGTGCTAGGATTCAGACTCTGACAGAATGTTTTCCAGTGGGCCTCTTTTGATCTCTTAATGATTCTGTTGGCCGCGTTTCTCTGGATTCTGTAGTCTTCAAGATTCGCATTGGTCTTGTTGCGTCTGTATCTCCGCAGAGCCCTTTTTCTTTCATCTGTGGCCGCCGTGCACTTCTCGTTCCACCAAGCTACAGGCGTTTTTTTTCACTGTTGTGTGAGGTCTGACCGCTCTGTTTGCTCGGCTGCACAGGTGTGGCGGCATGTTTTTACTTGGGATGTTTCTGATGGCTGCTACCAGTATAGTGTTCGTGAGCCTTTCTGAATAGGCTGATAGGCTTTCGCCTAGGTCACGTTCTATGGTGGTTTCGGCTAGCTCTTTCTGAAACGCTTCCCAGTTGGCCTTTCTAAAATTGAAGTTGGGTCGGAGACTGTCTTCGTTTGTGAGCGCTTGTGCGTTTAGGAACACGAAGATCGGGAGATGATCGGAGTTGCTGTCTTCGGATATCACCCATTGGCAGCCCGTGAGTTCGGTCGTGACCATGGTGACGTCGACCACTGTGTCTCTCATCCTCCGGTTGGGGTTGATTCTGGTAAAAGAACCGTCGTTGAGGATGGCGAGTTCGTTTTCCTCAGCGAATTCCATTAGCCGGTTACCTCCACTGTTGGCTGTGAGGCTGCCCCACGCCGGATGATGGCAGTTCATGTCTGCTAGTATTATCGAGTGTGGTTGAAGTTTAGTTTTAATTTCATCAGTGTCTGCTGCCTCTAGTTTCCCAGCTGGGCAGTAGACGTTGATAAGTTTGATCTGTTTGCCTATGCCGGCGATTGTTACCGTTATGGCCTCACAGTTTTCGGTGTCAAAACATTCATGGCAAATGACTTTTATTGTGTGCGGTACGAGGATAGCCACTCCTCCACCTCGTGTGTCTTTTGTTCGGTCGTGTCTGTAGGTGATGTAACCTTGCTGCTTGAAGTGATCGGCGGGTTTAAGAAGTGTCTCCTGCAGGGCTATGATGGAGCAGTCCCCTTCTAGTTGATTCATAATCCCTAGAAGGTTCTTGATTCCCCTGCAGTTCCACTGAACAATTCTGATGTTGGTGTCTTTCATTGTTTGGTTTTTAGTCTGTTGGGTCATTTGCGTTTTTGGTTTTGTGGTTTGGTTATTGGGTGTCTGGTTGGCTTTCACAGTCGGACAGGCTGCTGCTCAAGGTGCTGGTGTCGGTTGTCGCGTCCTCCTCCTCGGTTTCAGTGCGTGGGGATTCGGAGCCCCGAGCTTCCAGCGCCCTGTTAACAATTTTAAGAATCCTGTCGTCGATGTTCGAGCTGAATTTATTGAAAGCTTCGTGTATTTCGTTTGCTGTAGTTGTAGTGGTTTTTTGCACATCGATTTGTTTGGTGAGCTCGTCTACGTGCGTTTTCGTTTCTTCGATTCTCCTGTTGGCCATTGCCAGAGTCTCGGTGAGGCTATTAATTTGTGCTTGGAACTCTTCTGCGGTTTTCTTGCTCTTGGCCTTTTCTTGGTCAAGGGCTTTTCTAGCAGCGGTAAGTTCTTTTGTTAGTTCGCCGATTTTTTTACTTTCGGCTGTGTCGGCTATTGGCTGAATACGGCTTACAGCCGCCTTCTGATTGGTTGCCTGGGCCGTTTGAAGGTTTGCCACACTCGCGCTTATGATTCTTAGGTCGGATTGTATTTCCTTGTCAGTTTTTTCTGAGACTGGTGGAATCTGGCTACCTTCATGGGAATGTTGGTGAGCTGGGATTCACGCCAGGCCATTTTTGCGTCTCTGAATGATTGGCAGCCCTGGTATTTGGCGCTGTGGTTGCCTCCACAGTTGGCGCATTTTCTTTCCAAGTTGCCGACTTTGTAATTACTTTTGTTGGCATTGGCTTTCTCACAGTCGCGGTGCCAGTGGTTCATGCTGCAGTACTTACAGACCGGAAGTTCTTTCCGGCAGCTGGTGTGGGAGTGCCCGAAGACCTGACATTTCCGGCATTGAATCAGGGGTGGAATGAACTTCTCAAAGTATTTTTTTCTTCCTTGGAAGTTGATACAAGCGGGGATTTGTGTTCCTGCTATGGTGATCTTAACTAGCCAGGTGGGGTCCCCGTTGCCTTTCTTGATCCGTTCTACTTGAATGAATTCAAGATCTGGATTTCCGCTTTTCATTTTTTCGGTGATTTGATCTGCGTCGAATTTTGGGTTAATGCCCTTGACGGCAATGGCGACGGAGTCCTTAGCAAGTTCTACCGCGATTTTAATGTTGTTCATACACTTGAAAATTTTCTTTTCTGTCGTGTTCTTGAAGCCTTCGATCAGGTCTTTTGTGGCCGCCGTGCAATTTAAAATTACAATCAGGAGTGTTTGGTGGATTATCACTCTGGCATATGATTTGAGACCGACTTTGAATCCATAATCCAGGATTTGTTTTGCCTCGCCTGGTTGTGCGTTAAAGATTGACATTTCTGGAGCTTCTAATTGCGTAATGTTCAATCTGACAGTTGTTCGGTTGGCTGGCGCAGGGACAGGAGCTTCGGGGATGATTGGCAGGCCCTTGCCCCTCCCTTTGGTGCGTGGCTCTTGAGGAATGGCCACTCCTCGCGACACTTTGTCGGCATAGCTTGGCGTCACGATCGCCTCACTGGGCGCGGCTACCGATGTCGTAACAGGAGGAGCGGCTTCCTGCACCGGCGGATCTACAATTGTTTCTTTATTAGCAGTGATCGGCGGGTCCTTAACAGCGGGCATCTCTGCGAACTTTTCAGGTTCGGTCGATTTGGCCCGCGAGCTGGCCCTCGTGTTCCGAGTCATAATTGCTTTTAAATTAATTGACGATTGTTTTTTTGGAGGTTGAACGTACGCCCTAAGTCGCGGTTTAAAGCGTTAGTGAAGTAGTTTATATTTACCTAGGGCGTTGTTCCTTCCTCTGGTGATCCTCGGCTCGGTATGTTCCAGTATACCGAGACTTCTTGTGATGTCCTTGGAAAATATAACACTAGTCACCTGTGTAGATCGTGTTGCCGGCAGCTAACCAAGCCCGACCGTTCACCGAACCAATTCAAGCGATCGATACCTTTCCTCGAGTAGCCAGCCGGACAGATCAAGCCGTGTAGGAACTCAGCGATCTATGTCCGTGCAATGGCGTACCGATTCTGGCAGATTCAGCCGAAAAGGTCTGAGCGACTGAGTCTGGATGGTAAGCAAACCTTGCTACTTGATCACAGAGACTATTACTAGTAGCAGTGGGGCAACGAACTCCCACTACTACAATCGATTACAAAATGGTGCTGTAACTGGCTACTGAAACTCCACCCGCAACGCCGAATGTCAAACAACCAGTCAAGACTGACTCAGCCGAATATCAAGCGAATCGGTGTGGCAAGTATCTGATTATCGAGAATCGGGCTACGAATGGAGAGTCAGCGTTCAAGCGTAAACGAGAGGTTCTACAAAACGCGCGTCTGAGAGGGCGCTGTTTACAAACAAACTGCAGACCTCTTAGAGAGCTGTCTCTGCGCTCGAATGTGGAAACCTTGTCTAACAAAAAAAACGCGGACCTCCGACACAGCTGTCTAAAAAAAACGCGGACCTCTGAGAGAGCTGTCTACTAAAAATGCGGACCTCCAAGACAACTGACTAAACGTGGACCTCTAGCTGTCTAAAAAAACGCGGACATCTGAGAGAGAGTGTTTACGAAAACGCGGACCTCTGAGAGAAAAAATGCAGACCTCTGAGAGAGCTGTCTACAAATATGCGGAGCTCTTGAGACAGCTGTTTACAAAAAGGCGGACTCTGAGAGGGGCTGTCTAAAAAAATGCGGACATCTTTGAGCTGTCTAGCGGTCTACAAAAATGCGGACCTAGATAGCCTAGCCCCCTGAGACTGTCACAAATATGCGGAGCGTGAGAAAGGGAAAATGCGGACATCCTTCTACTTAGACCTAGCCCTTTTTTTTAATTTTTTGTTTATCACAATTAATAGACACATTTATTTGCACCTGACAAAAACTCTAAAGAGTCAAAACTGTGAAATTGAAAAATTACATGACTGACTGACTTTCTACCCCACCAGGACATCACACAAGCGACAAACACCCGATGACACAAAGTGCCATCATGCGGATGAGGATCACCGTGGAGAGGTCCCAGAAACCGCGTTCAGACAATAGGCCATATTGATGGCCTGCCTATATTGCGGCCCCTGGCAAAACCCAGAGTGGGGCTTCAAATAACAAAAAATTACATCTGTAAGTGATATATACATTACATGATTAACTGTCAGACATGTTTGCTCGATTATTGCAATAAATATGTGTTGCGATGCTGTCTATCAAGTTGCAGTATGCATACCACAACTAAAGTGATTTAACTGAATTCCAAGTAGATTTTACTGAATTATTCGTGCTGTTGGCATAAAGGAATGGATGCATTTATAATGGTACATTCATTTATCACAAACAATATCTTTATCTTCACCGTTGATCATTTTCAAAACAAAGATTATGTAGTTTCCCTTGTTACTGTGTCCACCGACTGTGTTTGCCTCCCCTGCTCACCATTAACACAAATTAGCAATAGTTCGTCACTGTTATATGTGTATGTTTTCACTAAGTATTCCAACGAATGAACACTTACTGTCTAGTGTCTCCTAGTCAGTAGCACCGTTTTCGACGACAGCGTGTGTATCGCAGAGTATATATCACATATTGCCTACCCAAATAATTAAAAAAAAAAAAGTAATTTTCTTTCGAAAAAAGCAGTTAATGTGCCTGCCACAAATAATCAAGACTGATTAATCTCATAGTTACTGCTACTTTCTTGTTGTACCCCACCAGGACATCACACAAGCAATGAACACCCGGTGTCACAAAGTGCCACCATGTGGATGAGGATCACCCTAGGAGAGCTCCTAGATACCTCTTTCAACAGTTATGGCCACAGTTGCGACCCAGCTATATTCAGGGCTCCCGGCAGAAGCCAGGGTGTGGCTTCAGATAACGACACATATAACTACACTAACTCATATCTATCACCACCATACAGTCTATGACTTGTTTTTGGTTATCAATGCCACACTTGTAGGACATTTCTAGAACATATCATAAGTGTTCGAAATCTCAGATTCACACAGGAAACATGTTTAGTTTATAAAAGCTGGCTTGTAAATCTACAGATATGATATTTTTCAACTACAATGTAAGGTATGTCTACAACATACCGCTACGTCAATCTGTAATTATTGCTCTTGGATTCTATTTATGTTTTGGTCGACGGTTGTTACTGAGGTGTCGTGAAAACAGCTGCAGAGTTCCAACATTCCGGGGCTTTATTGGATTAAACGAAATTTGAGAGCAAGCCGATTTGCCTCAATTATGATACGGGATGAGCGTCGACCATTAAAGAAGAAATGACACACTGCTAAACGTAAAAGTGTCAAATAACCCTATCCAACAGTTAACAAATGTTTTGGTTGGTCAATTCGCTACGTCAAGTTGTTACACGATATGGAACTAAGGTGATGCTGACCACATCGTCCATCTTATGCCGATTGGTCTATAAAAATATAGGTCTAGCCCTATATGCCCTATACGCTTAAAAGACGTGGAAAAGGGTCCTTTACTTTTACTTTTCCTTACTATAGAAAGAAGTAGAAAAATAAAAAAATAAAAACACTAAATTAAAAATTATAATTAAAAGATATTGTTACAGTGGCCAAGTCTATCGTACAGATTGAAATCCGCAACCATGAAATATGGAGGTAATTAATCTCAAACCATTAAAATTGCGCCCTAGGTTACATAAATTTAAATTAAAGAAGCATATGTCAAATAGCAAACACAGCAAAGATTTACAAACACAGCATTTGAATTGTAGTTTCCATTGTGCACACGTCATTCACACAATGAACAGGGGGGAAACCTTGAGGTGGTATAAATATTACATGTAATAAACAAGCAATGTATTGATTGACACTCATAGAAAAATGTAGAAAGATAGAAGAATACACTGGACAACTTACAAATCGAAAGCTATAGTTAGCGTGCCGGAAATCGAACCTGTTACATCCAGATGGTATGTACGCCTCGCTAAGGAAACAAGTGCACTAAGAACATGGTCAACTTGGCACCCCCAATTCGCCCCTTTCCCCAGAAAAAAAAAAAAAAAGTTTTAATTGGTTATGTCCATCGTACATTGTGTTTGTTTATGTGAGTTCCATCCCAGTGTTATCAGTAGCAGTCAGATTACATATCCGTCTCACATTTCACTGGAGTTTTGATCGTCACCAGATCCCCTGTTTACCTATCGAAGTAATATTCTCTACCGAACGGGATGATTGATCTGTGCCTCCACACTGTTCACTCGCTCCCAAAGGGCCGCTTTGATTTGGCTAGTGGATACTAGAATAATAAGAGCGTCCTTTAGAACATCGAAACGGAAGGTGAACCAGTCGGTAATACAGTTTTATAATAGTGTTTAGTGATTAGGAAGGATTATCATCACATCACTCCGGACGTGCGTTTGAGCTTAGATCATCTTCCACAGATATGTGATACTGATGCACATATTAAAAGGATGACGCGCAGAAAATAGAGTTATGTACCAACAAATGATAAGGATGCATCAGTTACGGAGGCATTTTTAAATGCAGCTTCAAACTATTATCAATAATGAAAGAAAGTGCAAAATCAAAAATTGATGGGTGACCTGATTGCTAATAATGAATCAGCATTTTTTACGATGAGATTATGGGAAAACATGGACAAGGAGTAATGAATGAAAAGAGAGAATTGTTCAGAAAGATTAAAAGGGAAAACAAGTGACTCAGTAATGACAGGACTAGAACACATAACCACCAATACCACCCCATCACTGTGATGATAGCAAAGGTTGGTAACATGATACACATAGTCCCGGCAAAAGGCAACGCTAGAATCCAGCAAGACGGCAACAACAAGAAATGACTGAATGGCCTCCCGCCCCCTTTTCCCTTACCCTTCCCTAACTTTCGGATGCACTATGAGTTTAACTCTCCAACCCATTCCCACAGAGAGCACTTTAGTTCGTTGTCCAACATGCCACAGCAATTCTCATCGCCGAACATTTGGATCTCAAAGCGTGAGCTGGATGCTCCGGTTATATGGTATATACGTACACCGGAGCTTAGCCATCAACACAACCCGACCACATAATAACAGATGACGACTGTACCCGCTTAAGTCTCCACATAAACTCTCACATACATATCCATTACATGACTAACCCGTTCATATTACAGGAAGACAACTATAAGACCACTATGGTCACACGCGGAAAATTTTCACATTTCGGAACTATTCAAATTTAAAACTGTTTTCAGTACTTTTTGGCAAAATTAAAATACTCAAAATTTTAAAACAAAAAATGGTGGTCCAAAGGACGTTGTGTATGGAAGCTCGCTCTCCTTACGAGATACGCCTAGCCAGATCAAAGGGAGACAGAACAGACAGGAAACACCAAGAAAGAAGAAGGAAGACATGCACCAGTGACAACAGGACGAGCGGTTTGATTCGGATGGAAGCATCAAGCCCAGAAATGGCACAAACACTTAAATTCAGTCACGAAAGTGACGCAAATAACCCAGACCACAAATATAGGCGGAGACTGCTAGTAGCCTAGGCTAGCTAGCAGCAGTCTGAACGTGGTCGAGCTTTTCTTTTTTTTTTCTCAAAAGGACTTGGACTTGGACAGAATCCACCAAAGGCCACCCGACGCTCCGAAGCAAACCAGATAAAAGGGCATAGCACAAGAAGGGGACCAGCACTCGTGGATTTCAGTCTATTAAGCATTTTATTTTGTAACTCCCCCGCCCCTCCCACATATGTTTTAATGTTAATCAACTTATTTACAGCTAAAAACCGAGGTAACCCACCAAACGCCACCCGACGCTCTGAGACAATCCGGCTAAAAGGGCATTGCACAATAAGGGGACCAGCACTCGTGGATTCCAGGCAATCACGCTTCTCTGATAACTTCAGCCGTCCCTCCCCACATATATCTAAAATGTAAATTAGTCTATTTTCAGATCAACCCAGGCAGAGCAGGCAGTGCGCAGGACTCAACTCACAAAGAACCTCTTCCTCAACCTAGCAAGCTATCTTTCTCTCTCCATCTTCCGACCTAACTATAAAATATCTTTGCACCTTCGGGCGTTCTAATTTTTTTGCAAACCTTTGTTACCTCCTCTACATATTTAACGGCTGCACACAACAACAAGATTGTGACAGTCGTCATGTGGGGGCCTTGATTTAGGTCGCTCAATGTGCGGGACTGTTTGTTTCGCGGCGGTGTGACTGGGGACTGACTTGGTACTAACACAGATGAACAGTGCAACAGCTAGCGGATAGCCAATTAAACAGGAACCAGGACCCTTCAGAACAAGAACTTAGGCAACAAATGAACAAATTCAGGTGTAATTGCTCACCACAAAAGAAGATATATGAAATAAGATAGCAAAGGAACCATCCTTGAAAAAGCAGGCCATCAGGTGGCTAAAAAAGGACTAAGCTTGGAATTTTTGTTTGATTTTATACGATACGTACGCATTCTTGTAGACAGCTCTCGCATAGGTCCGCGTTCTTATAGATAGCTTTCGGAGAGATCCGCGTTCTTTTAGACAGATCTCATGAAGTCCACATTCTTGTAGACAGGTCTCACGAAAGTCTACGTTTTTGTAGAAAGGTCTCGCGGATGTCTGCGTTCTTGTAAACAGATCTCGGGAATGTCCACATTCATGTAAACAGGTCTCGCGAATGTCCACGTTCTTGTAGAAAAATCTCGCAAATGTCCACGTTCATGTAGACAGGTCTCGCGACGGTCCGTGTTCTTGTAGACAGGTCTCGCGGAGGTAAGCATTCTTGTAAACATTCTTAAGACAATATCCATGTTTGACATTGATAGTATATCGTTGGTAATAATATTGTGTTGAACAGCGCTCTTTTAGTGTTGTATGCACATACTTACATTTCAATTTCAACATTAGTGCCATTCGGCCTAAAACTTGATCTATTTTTTGCATGCATTATAGTCTATGATATGAAATAAATGCATTCTTTATGTTTTATAGTATATAATTGCAATGACATGTTCGTCTTCAGCATTGACTTAAATTGCATTTTATTGTTTTATTTCGACAAATCAAGCAAATATGGGAAAACATTAGGCAACGATTAATTTAATTTGTAAAACAGTATCCTTCATTTTCAAATATATGAATTTGACTTATATAATGTTAAATGTTGTTTGTCAGTCCTGCCTAAACCAACTGTATACATATGTCAAAGCTAAAAAAAACCAATTGAGGGAGCTGTAGGGTAGTCCGATATATTTAGATAGAGCCTTGTCTAGAGTGTGAGATATTGTCAACATCATGCAGGTCTCTCTGCTTCCCTAGACATCTCTAGGTGCCATTATTAGCCACGACATCTCAGTTCAATTTATGATATCTACCAAATGCAGATCTCCCGACCAGTCCCCCGCAAATGTCACAAATCCGCCTCCATGGTCAAGAGATTAAGATTGTACTGTGAGGCTGGTAGGTCAGCTAGCTAGCAACTGTCCTACTGCAGCACCCCCATGCCTGAAGGTTAACTTTTTATGTGGAGCAGAAGTCGATTGTCCCGGGAAACCAACAAATGTGGCTTCTTGGGAGCAACGGACGATAACAATATGTGTTTATAGGTACTATAAACTCTCAATTCAGTTAATGAAATTTAAAAAAAAAAAAAGTAACATTTAATTATAGCTCATATGTGACCATTTACTGAAGTATATAACGCTGTCATTATTATACAAGGTGAGCTGTATTTTGTAACATTTAATTTAACATTGTTTTTATCGTGTTTATAAAATATTATGCAGCGATTATTTATACTTATAATAAAATTCTCCAGCTATGCTCAGACGAAAAGTAAAACGTCCAGGGGTACTGTTTCGAATATTT
>CAJHNH020005073.1:0-26359 GCA_905116865.2 Candidula unifasciata | reverse complement strand
TTTTTCATTTTTATCTTTATATTTTTTTTCCCCTATGGCCCCAAAAGGCCCAATTTATCATTAAGTATCCGTAAATGTGAAACGATAGACTGAGAAATTGGAAATTTTTTTGAAAATTTTTTTTTGGCCAAACGGGAAAGGCTAAATCTCAAAATTGTCACTTGTGGTCTTTTTGTTATCTCAATTGTTCCCCCCCCTTGTCCAAAATCCCAAAATCAACATTCATTTTAATACTCGCATCTAGCGTGTCCTATTCATGTGTTAAAATTGTCTGGGCCCTGAGGGGTTACCAAAAAAAGTTGTTAGGAAAATTTCTTCGAAAATTTGTTTTTCATTTTATTTTATATATTTTTCTGTCACCTATGACCCAAAAGTGTCCAATTTATCATCTAAGTTCTCGTAAGTGTGAAACGGATGAGACAAAATTTGGAAACTTTTTTTGCAAATATTTTTTGGCCAAACGCGTAAGGGCCTAAATTCTCAAAATTTTCCCTTTGGTCATTTGTAGTTATCTCAATTGTTGCCCCTAGATTGTAAAAAAAATGCCAATCAAACATCCTTTTAACTACTTTGCTCACGTGTCTTTCATGTTTAAAATTTGTTGGACTCCTTTTAGTGTTGACCAAACAAGTTGTTGGAAAATTTTTCTTGGTAAAATTTTTTTTTTTCATTTTTATCTTACTATTTTTCTGTCACCTTGATCTCCAAGTGTCTACTTCCTCATCTAAAGATCTCGTCAAGTGTGAAGTGATAGACTGAGACTAAATTGGCAACTTTTTTGTCAAATATTATTTTTGGCCAAACGCGTAAGGCATAAATTCTTCTGGAAATTGTCACTTGTGGTCATTTTTATGTTATCTCAATTGTGTTGCCCCAGATTGTACCAAAATGCCAAATCAGACATTCCAGTTAACTACTCTGCATCTAGCGTGTCTATTCATGTGTAAAATAATTGTCTGGGACTCACTGTTTAGTGGTAGGAAGACACAAACAAAGTTGTTAGGAACAATTCTTCGTAAAATTTGTTTTTTCACTTTTATCTTATTTATTTTTTCTGTCACCAATGAGCTCCAAAGTGTCCACTTTTCTCATCTAGAGTATCTCGTCAAGTGTGAAATGAATAGACTGAGACTAAATTGGCAACTTTTTTGGCAAATATTATTTTGGCCAAACGCGTAGGCATAAATTCTGCAAAAATGTCACTTGTGGTTCATTTTTATGGTTATCTCAATTGTTGCCCCCCAGATTGTACCAAAATGCCAAATCAGACATCCAGTTTAACTACTCTGCATCTAGCGTGTCTATTCATGTGTAAAATAATTGTCTGGGACTCACTGTTTAGTTGGTAGGACACAAACAAGTTGTTTAGAACAATTCTTCGTAAAATTTGTTTTTTCACTTTTATCTTATCTATTTTTCTGTCACTCTATGAGCTCCAAAGTGTCCAATTTCTCATCTAGAGTATCTCGTCAAGTGTGAAAATGATAGACTGAGACTAAATTGGCAAACTTTTTTGCAAATATTATTTTGGCCAAACGCGTAAGGCATAAATTCTGTAAAAATTGTCACTTTTTGGTCATTTTTATGTTATCTCAATTGTTGCCCCCAGATTGTACAAAAATGCCAAATCAGACATCCAGTTTAACTACTCTGCATCTAGCGTGTCTATTCATGTGTAAAATAATTGTCTGGGACTCACTGTTTAGTGGTAGGACACAAACAAGTTGTTAGGAACATTTCTTCGTAAAATTTGTTTTTTTTCACTTTTATCTTATCTATTTTTTCTGTCACCTATGAGCTCCAAAGTGTCCAATTTCTCATCTAGAGTATCTCGTCAAGTGTGAAATGATAGACTGAGACTAAATTGGCAACTTTTTTTGCAAAATATGATTTTGGCCAAACGCGAAAGGCATAAATTCTGCAAAAAATGTCACTTGTGGTCATTTTTATGTTATCTCAATGTGTTGCCCCAGATTGTACAAAATGCCAAATCAGACATTCAGTTTACCTACTCTGCATCTAGCGTGTCTATTCATGTGTAAAATAATTGTCTGGGACTCACTGTTTAGTGGTAGGACACAAACAAGTTGTTAGGAACATTTCTTCGTAAAATTTGTTTTTCACTTTTATCTTATCTATTTTTCTGTCACCTATGAGCTCCAAAGTGTCCAATTTATCATCTAGAGTATCTCGTCAAGTGTGAAATGATAGACTGAGACTAAATTGGCAAACTTTTTTGCAAATATTATTTTGGCCAAACGAAAAATTGGTGAAACTTTTTGGAAATATTTTTGGCCAAACGCGTAAGGCATAAATTCTGCAAAATTGTCACTTGTGGTCATTTTTATGTTATCTCAATTGTTGCCCCCAGATTGTACCAAAATGCCAAAATCAGACATCCAGTTTAACTACTCTGCATCTAGCGTGTCTATTCATGTGTAAAATAATTGTCTGGGACTCACTGTTTAGTGGTTAGGACACAAACAAGTTGTTAGGAAACATTTCTTCGTAAAATTTGTTTTTCACTTTTATCTTATCTATTTTTCTGTCACCAACGATGAGCTCCAAAGTGTCCAATTTATCATCTAGAGTATCTCGTCAAGTGTGAAATGATAGACTGAGACTAAATTGGCAACTTTTTTGCAAATATATTTTGGCCAAACGCGTAAGGCATAAATTCTGCAAAATTGTCACTTGTGGTCATTTTTATGTTATCTCAATTGTTGCCCCCAGATTGTACCAAAATGCCAAATCAGGACATCCAGTTTAACTACTCTGCATCTAGCGTGTCTATTCATGTGTAAAATAATTGTCTGGGACTCACTGTTTAGTGGTAGGACACAAACAAGTTGTTAGGAACATTTCTTCGTAAAATTTGTTTTTTCACTTTTATCTTATATATTTTTCTGTCACCTATGAGCTCCAAAGTGTCCAATTTCTCATCTAGAGTATCTCGTCAAGTGTGAAATGATAGACTGAGACTAAATTGGCAACTTTTTGGCAAATATGATTTTGGGCCAAACGCGAAAGGCATAAATTCTGGGAAAATTGTCACTTGTGGTCATTTTTATGTTATCTCAATTGTTGCCCCCAGATTGTACCAAAAATGCCAAATCAGACATCCAGTTTACTACTCTGCATCTAGCGTGTCTATTCATGTGTAAAATAATTGTCTGGGACTCACTGTTTAGTGGTAGGACACAAACAAGTTTGTTAGGAACATTTCTTCGTAAAATTTGTTTTTCACTTTTATCTTATCTATTTTTCTGTCACCTATGAGCTCCAAAGTGTCCAATTTCTCATCTAGAGTATCTTCACTTGTGGTCATTTTTATGTTATCTCAATTGTTGCCCCCAGATTGTACCAAAATGCCAAATCAGACATCCAGTTTAAACTACTCTGCATCTAGCGTGTCTATTCATGTGTAAAATAATTGTCTGGGACTCACTGTTTAGTGGTAGGACACAAACAAGTTGTTAGGAACATTTCTTCGTAAAATTTGTTTTTCACTTTTATCTTATCTATTTTTCTGTCACCTATGAGCTCCAAAGTGTCCAATTTCTCATCTAGAGTATCTCGTCAAGTGTGAAATGATAGACAGAGACTAAATTGGCAACTTTTTTGCAAATATTATTTTGGCCAAACGCGTAAGGCATAAATTCTGCAAAATTGTCACTTGTGGTCATTTTTATGTTATCTCAATTGTTGCCCCCAGATTGTACCAAAATGCCAAATCAGACATCAGTTTAACTACTCTGCATCTAGCGTGTCTATTCATGTGTAAAATAATTGTCTGGGACTCACTGTTTTAGTGGTAGGACACAAACAAGTTGTTAGGAACATTTCTTCGTAAAATTTGTTTTTCACTTTTATCTTATATATTTTTCTGTCACCTATGAGCTCCAAAGTGTCCAATTTCTCATCTAGAGTATCTCGTCAAGTGTGAAATGATAGACTGAGACTAAATTGGCAACTTTTTTTTGCAAATATTATTTTTGGCCAAACGCGAAAGGCATAAATTCTGCAAAATTGTCACTTGTGGTCATTTTTATGTTATCTCAATTGTTGCCCCCAGATTGTACCAAAATGCCAAATCAGACATCCAGTTTAACTACTCTGCATCTAGCGTGTCTATTCATGTGTAAAATAATTGTCTGGGACTCACTGTTTAGTGGTAGGACACAAACAAGTTGTTAGGAACATTTCTTCGTAAAATTTGTTTTTTCACTTTTATCTTATCTATTTTTCTGTCACCTATGAGCTCCAAAGTGTCCAATTTATCATCTAGAGTATCTCGTCAAGTGTGAAATGATAGACTGAGACTAAATTGGCAACTTTTTTGCAAATATTTTTTTGGCCAAACGCGTAAGGCATAAATTCTGCAAAATGTCACTTGTGGTCATTTTTATGTTATCTCAATTGTTGCCCCCAGATTGTACCAAAATGCCAAATCAGACATCCAGTTTAACTACTCTGCATCTAGCGTGTCTATTCATGTGTAAAATAATTGTCTGGGACTCACTGTTTAGTGGTAGGACACAAACAAGTTGTTAGGAACATTTCTTCGTAAAATTTGTTTTTTCACTTTTATCTTATATATTTTTCTGTCACCTATGAGCTCCAAAGTGTCCAATTTATCATCTAGAGTATCTCGTCAAGTGTGTGAAATGATAGACTGAGACTAAATTGGCAACTTTTTTGCAAAATATTATTTTGGCCAAACGCGAAAGGCATAAATTCTGCAAAATTGTCACTTGTGGTCATTTTTATGTTATCTCAATTGTTGCCCCCAGATTGTACCAAAATGCCAAATCAGACATCCAGTTTAACTACTCTGCATCTAGCGTGTCTATTCATGTGTAAAATAATTGTCTGGGACTCACTGTTTAGTGGTAGGACACAAACAAGTTGTTAGGAACATTTCTTCGTAAAATTTGTTTTTCACTTTTATCTTATCTATTTTTCTGTCACCTATGAGCTCCAAAGTGTCCAATTTATCATCTAGAGTATCTCGTCAAGTGTGAAATGATAGACTGAGACTAAATTGGCAACTTTTTTGCAAATATTTGATTTTTGGCCAAACGCGAAAGGCATAAATTCTGCAAAATGTCACTTGTGGTCATTTTTATGTTATCTCAATTGTTGCCCCCAGATTGTACCAAAATGCCAAATCAGACATCCAGTTTAACTACTCTGCATCTAGCGTGTCTATTCATGTGTAAAATAATTGTCTGGGACTCACTGTTTAGTGGTAGGACACAAACAAGTTGTTAGGAACATTTCTTCGTAAAATTTGTTTTTCACTTTTATCTTATATATTTTTCTGTCACCTATGAGCTCCAAAGTGTCCAATTTATCATCTAGAGTATCTCGTCAAGTGTGAAATGATAGACTGAGACTAAATTGGCAACTTTTTTGGAAAATATGATTTTGGCCAAACGCGAAAGGCATAAATTCTGGAAAAATGTCACTTGTGGTCATTTTTATGTTATCTCAATTGTTGCCCCCAGATTGTACCAAAATGCCAAATCAGACATCCAGTTTACCTACTCTGCATCTAGCGTGTCTATTCATGTGTAAAATAATTGTCTGGGACTCACTGTTTAGTGGTAGGACACAAACAAGTTGTTAGGAACATTTCTTCGTAAAATTTGTTTTTCACTTTTATCTTATATATTTTTCTGTCACCTATGAGCTCCAAAGTGTCCAATTTCTCATCTAGAGTATCTCGTCAAGTGTGAAATGATAGACTGAGACTAAATTGGCAACTTTTTTGCAAATATTTTTTTGGCCAAACGCGTAAGGCATAAATTCTGCAAAAATGTCACTTGTGGTCATTTTTATGTTATCTCAATTGTTGCCCCCAGATTGTACCAAAATGCCAAATCAGACATCCAGTTTAACTACTCTGCATCTAGCGTGTCTATTCATGTGTAAAATAATTGTCTGGGACTCACTGTTTAGTGGTAGGACACAAACAAGTTGTTAGGAACATTTCTTCGTAAAATTTGTTTTTCACTTTTATCTTATCTATTTTTCTGTCACCTATGAGCTCCAAAGTGTCCAATTTATCATCTAGAGTATCTCGTCAAGTGTGAAATGATAGACTGAGACTAAATTGGCAACTTTTTTGCAAATATTTTTTTGGCCAAACGCGAAAGGCATAAATTCTGCAAAATTGTCACTTGTGGTCATTTTTATGTTATCTCAATTGTTGCCCCCAGATTGTACCAAAATGCCAAATCAGACATCCAGTTTAACTACTCTGCATCTAGCGTGTCTATTCATGTGTAAAATAATTGTCTGGGACTCACTGTTTAGTGGTAGGACACAAACAAGTTGTTAGGAACATTTCTTCGTAAAATTTGTTTTTCACTTTTATCTTATATATTTTTCTGTCACCTATGAGCTCCAAAGTGTCCAATTTATCATCTAGAGTATCTCGTCAAGTGTGAAATGATAGACTGAGACTAAATTGGCAACTTTTTTGAAAATATGATTTTGGCCAAACGCGAAAAATGTCACTTGTGGTCATTTTTATGTTATCTCAATTGTTGCCCCCAGATTGTACCAAAATGCCAAATCAGACATCCAGTTTAACTACTCTGCATCTAGCGTGTCTATTCATGTGTAAAAATAATTGTCTGGGACTCACTGTTTAGTGGTAGGACACAAACAAGTTGTTAGGAACATTTCTTCGTAAAATTTGTTTTTCACTTTTATCTTATCTATTTTTTTGTCACCTATGAGCTCCAAAGTGTCCAATTTATCATCTAGAGTATCTCGTCAAGTGTGAAATGATAGACTGAGACTAAATTGGCAACTTTTTTGCAAAATATTTTTTTGGCCAAACGCGAAAGGCATAAATTCTGCAAATTGTCACTTGTGGTCATTTTTATGTTATCTCAATTGTTGCCCCCAGATTGTACCAAAAATGCCAAATCAGACATCCAGTTTAACTACTCTGCATCTAGCGTGTCTATTCATGTGTAAAATAATTGTCTGGGACTCACTGTTTAGTGGTAGGACACAAACAAGTTGTTAGGAACATTTCTTCGTAAAATTTGTTTTTCACTTTTATCTTATATATTTTTCTGTCACCTATGAGCTCGAAAGTGTCCAATTTATCATCTAGAGTATCTCGTCAAGTGTGAAATGATAGACTGAGACTAAATTGGCAACTTTTTTGCAAATATTTTTTTTTGGCCAAACGCGAAAGGCATAAATTCTGGAAAAATGTCACTTGTGGTCATTTTTATGTTATCTCAATTGTTGCCCCCAGATTGTACCAAAAATGCCAAATCAGACATCCAGTTTAACTACTCTGCATCTAGCGTGTCTATTCATGTGTAAAATAATTGTCTGGGACTCACTGTTTAGTGGTAGGACACAAACAAGTTGTTAGGAACATTTCTTCGTAAAATTTGTTTTTTTCACTTTTATCTTATCTATTTTTTCTGTCACCTATGAGCTCCAAAGTGTCCAATTTATCATCTAGAGTATCTCGTCAAGTGTGAAATGATAGACTGAGACTAAATTGGCAACTTTTTGGAAAATATGATTTTGGCCAAACGCGAAAGGCATAAATTCTGGAAAAATGTCACTTGTGGTCATTTTTATGTTATCTCAATTGTTGCCCCCAGATTGTACCAAAATGCCAAATCAGACATCCAGTTTAACTACTCTGCATCTAGCGTGTCTATTCATGTGTAAAATAATTGTCTGGGACTCACTGTTTAGTGGTAGGACACAAACAAGTTGTTAGGAACATTTCTTCGTAAAATTTGTTTTTCACTTTTATCTTATATATTTTTCTGTCACCTATGAGCTCCAAAGTGTCCAATTTATCATCTAGAGTATCTCGTCAAGTGTGAAATGATAGACTGAGACTAAATTGGCAACTTTTTTGCAAATATTTTTTTTGGCCAAACGCGTAAGGCATAAATTCTGCAAAATTGTCACTTGTGGTCATTTTTATGTTATCTCAATTGTTGCCCCCAGATTGTACCAAAATGCCAAATCAGACATCCAGTTTAACTACTCTGCATCTAGCGTGTCTATTCATGTGTAAAATAATTGTCTGGGACTCACTGTTTAGTGGTAGGACACAAACAAGTTGTTAGGAACATTTCTTCGTAAAATTTGTTTTTCACTTTTATCTTATATATTTTTCTGTCACCTATGAGCTCCAAAGTGTCCAATTTATCATCTAGAGTATCTCGTCAAGTGTGAAATGATAGACTGAGACTAAATTGGCAACTTTTTTGCAAATATGATTTTTTGGCCAAACGCGAAAGGCATAAATTCTGCAAAAATGTCACTTGTGGTCATTTTTATGTTATCTCAATTGTTGCCCCCAGATTGTACCAAAATGCCAAATCAGACATCCAGTTTAACTACTCTGCATCTAGCGTGTCTATTCATGTGTAAAATAATTGTCTGGGACTCACTGTTTAGTGGTAGGACACAAACAAGTTGTTAGGAACATTTCTTCGTAAAATTTGTTTTTTTTCACTTTTATCTTATATATTTTTCTGTCACCTATGAGCTCCAAAGTGTCCAATTTATCATCTAGAGTATCTCGTCAAGTGTGAAATGATAGACTGAGACTAAATTGGCAACTTTTTTGCAAAATTATTTTTTGGCCAAACGCGAAAGGCATAAATTCTGCAAAAATGTCACTTGTGGTCATTTTTATGTTATCTCAATTGTTGCCCCCAGATTGTACCAAAATGCCAAATCAGACATCCAGTTTAACTACTCTGCATCTAGCGTGTCTATTCATGTGTAAAATAATTGTCTGGGACTCACTGTTTAGTGGTAGGACACAAACAAGTTGTTAGGAACATTTCTTCGTAAAATTTGTTTTTCACTTTTATCTTATATATTTTTCTGTCACCTATGAGCTCCAAAGTGTCCAATTTATCATCTAGAGTATCTCGTCAAGTGTGAAATGATAGACTGAGACTAAATTGGCAACTTTTTTGCAAATATTATTTTGGCCAAACGCGAAAGGCATAAATTCTGCAAAAATGTCACTTGTGGTCATTTTTATGTTATCTCAATTGTTGCCCCCAGATTGTACCAAAATGCCAAATCAGACATCCAGTTTAACTACTCTGCATCTAGCGTGTCTATTCATGTGTAAAATAATTGTCTGGGACTCACTGTTTAGTGGTAGGACACAAACAAGTTGTTAGGAACATTTCTTCGTAAAATTTGTTTTTTCACTTTTATCTTATCTATTTTTCTGTCACCTATGAGCTCCAAAGTGTCCAATTTCTCATCTAGAGTATCTCGTCAAGTGTGAAATGATAGACTGAGACTAAATTGGCAACTTTTTTGCAAATATTTTTTTGGCCAAACGCGAAAGGCATAAATTCTGCAAAATTGTCACTTGTGGTCATTTTTATGTTATCTCAATTGTTGCCCCCAGATTGTACCAAAATGCCAAATCAGACATCCAGTTTACTACTCTGCATCTAGCGTGTCTATTCATGTGTAAAATAATTGTCTGGGACTCACTGTTTAGTGGTAGGACACAAACAAGTTGTTAGGAACATTTCTTCGTAAAATTTGTTTTTCACTTTTATCTTATCTATTTTTCTGTCACCTATGAGCTCCAAAGTGTCCAATTTATCATCTAGAGTATCTCGTCAAGTGTGAAATGATAGACTGAGACTAAATTGGCAACTTTTTTGCAAATATTTTTTTTGGCCAAACGCGAAAGGCATAAATTCTGCAAAAATGTCACTTGTGGTCATTTTTATGTTATCTCAATTGTTGCCCCCAGATTGTACCAAAATGCCAAATCAGACATTCAGTTTACCTACTCTGCATCTAGCGTGTCTATTCATGTGTAAAATAATTGTCTGGGACTCACTGTTTAGTGGTAGGACACAAACAAGTTGTTAGGAACATTTCTTCGTAAAATTTGTTTTTCACTTTTATCTTATCTATTTTTCTGTCACCTATGAGCTCCAAAGTGTCCAATTTATCATCTAGAGTATCTCGTCAAGTGTGAAATGATAGACTGAGACTAAATTGGCAACTTTTTTTTTTGCAAAATATTTTTTGGCCAAACGCGAAAGGCATAAATTCTGCAAAAATGTCACTTGTGGTCATTTTTATGTTATCTCAATTGTTGCCCCCAGATTGTACCAAAATGCCAAATCAGACATCCAGTTTAACTACTCTGCATCTAGCGTGTCTATTCATGTGTAAAATAATTGTCTGGGACTCACTGTTTAGTGGTAGGACACAAACAAGTTGTTAGGAACATTTCTTCGTAAAATTTGTTTTTCACTTTTATCTTATCTATTTTTCTGTCACCTATGAGCTCCAAAGTGTCCAATTTCTCATCTAGAGTATCTCGTCAAGTGTGAAATGATAGACTGAGACTAAATTGGCAACTTTTTTGCAAATATTATTTTGGCCAAACGCGTAAGGCATAAATTCTGCAAAATTGTCACTTGTGGTCATTTTAATGTTATCTCAATTGTTGCCCCCAGATTGTACCAAAATGCCAAATCAGACATCCAGTTTAACTACTCTGCATCTAGCGTGTCTATTCATGTGTAAAATAATTGTCTGGGACTCACTGTTTAGTGGTAGGACACACACAAACAAGTTGTTAGGAACATTTCTTCGTAAAATTTGTTTTTTTTCACTTTTATCTTATCTATTTTTCTGTCACCTATGAGCTCCAAAGTGTCCAATTTCTCATCTAGAGTATCTCGTCAAGTGTGAAATGATAGACTGAGACTAAATTGGCAACTTTTTTGCAAATATGATTTTTGCCAAACGCGAAAGGCATAAATTCTGCAAAATTGTCACTTGTGGTCATTTTTATGTTATCTCAATTGTTGCCCCCAGATTGTACCAAAAATGCCAAATCAGACATCCAGTTTAACTACTCTGCATCTAGCGTGTCTATTCATGTGTAAAATAATTGTCTGGGACTCACTGTTTAGTGGTAGGACACAAACAAGTTGTTAGGAACATTTCTTCGTAAAATTTGTTTTTCACTTTTATCTTATCTATTTTTCTGTCACCTATGAGCTCCAAAGTGTCCAATTTATCATCTAGAGTATCTCGTCAAGTGTGAAATGATAGACTGAGACTAAATTGGCAACTTTTTTGCAAATATTATTTTGGCCAAACGCGTAAGGCATAAATTCTGCAAAAATTGTCACTTGTGGTCATTTTTATGTTATCTCAATTGTTGCCCCCAGATTGTACCAAAATGCCAAATCAGACATCCAGTTTAACTACTCTGCATCTAGCGTGTCTATTCATGTGTAAAATAATTGTCTGGGACTCACTGTTTAGTGGTAGGACACAAACAAGTTGTTAGGAACATTTCTTCGTAAAATTTGTTTTTCACTTTTATCTTATCTATTTTTCTGTCACCTATGAGCTCCAAAGTGTCCAATTTATCATCTAGAGTATCTCGTCAAGTGTGAAATGATAGACTGAGACTAAATTGGCAACTTTTTTGCAAATATTTTTTTGGCCAAACGCGTAAGGCATAAATTCTGCAAAATGTCACTTGTGGTCATTTTTATGTTATCTCAATTGTTGCCCCCAGATTGTACCAAAATGCCAAATCAGACATCCAGTTTAACTACTCTGCATCTAGCGTGTCTATTCATGTGTAAAATAATTGTCTGGGGACTCACTGTTTAGTGGTAGGACACAAACAAGTTGTTAGGAACATTTCTTCGTAAAATTTGTTTTTCACTTTTATCTTATATATTTTTCTGTCACCTATGAGCTCCAAAGTGTCCAATTTTATCATCTAGAGTATCTCGTCAAGTGTGAAATGATAGACTGAGACTAAATTGGCAACTTTTTTGAAAATATTTTTTTGGCCAAACGCGAAAGGCATAAATTCTGGAAAAATGTCACTTGTGGTCATTTTTATGTTATCTCAATTGTTGCCCCCAGATTGTACCAAAATGCCAAATCAGACATCCAGTTTACTACTCTGCATCTAGCGTGTCTATTCATGTGTAAAATAATTGTCTGGGACTCACTGTTTAGTGGTAGGACACAAACAAGTTGTTAGGAACATTTCTTCGTAAAATTTGTTTTTTCACTTTTATCTTATCTATTTTTTCTGTCACCTATGAGCTCCAAAGTGTCCAATTTATCATCTAGAGTATCTCGTCAAGTGTGAAATGATAGACTGAGACTAAATTGGCAACTTTTTTGCAAATATTTTTTTGGCCAAACGCGAAAGGCATAAATTCTGCAAAATTGTCACTTGTGGTCATTTTTATGTTATCTCAATTGTTGCCCCCAGATTGTACCAAAATGCCAAATCAGACATCCAGTTTAACTACTCTGCATCTAGCGTGTCTATTCATGTGTAAAATAATTGTCTGAGACTCACTGTTTAGTGGTAGGACACAAACAAGTTGTTAGGAACATTTCTTCGTAAAAATTGTGTTTTTCACTTTTATCTTATCTATTTTTCTGTCACCTATGAGCTCCAAAGTGTCCAATTTATCATCTAGAGTATCTCGTCAAGTGTGAAATGATAGACTGAGACTAAATTGGCAACTTTTTTGCAAATATTTTTTTTGGCCAAACGCGTAAGGCATAAATTCTGCAAAAATGTCACTTGTGGTCATTTTTATGTTATCTCAATTGTTGCCCCCAGATTGTACAAAAAATGCCAAATCAGACATCCAGTTTAACTACTCTGCATCTAGCGTGTCTATTCATGTGTAAAATAATTGTCTGGGACTCACTGTTTAGTGGTAGGACACAAACAAGTTGTTAGGAACATTCTTCGTAAAATTTGTTTTTTTCACTTTTATCTTATATATTTTTTTGTCACCTATGAGCTCCAAAGTGTCCAATTTATCATCTAGAGTATCTCGTCAAGTGTGAAATGATAGACTGAGACTAAATTGGCAACTTTTTTGCAAATATTTTTTGGCCAAACGCGAAAGGCATAAATTCTGCAAAAATGTCACTTGTGGTCATTTTTATGTTATCTCAATTGTTGCCCCCAGATTGTACCAAAATGCCAAATCAGACATCCAGTTTAACTACTCTGCATCTAGCGCGTGTCTATTCATGTGTAAAATAATTGTCTGGGACTCACTGTTTAGTGGTAGGACACAAACAAGTTGTTAGGAACATTTCTTCGTAAAATTTGTTTTTTCACTTTTATCTTATATATTTTTCTGTCACCTATGAGCTCCAAAGTGTCCAATTTATCATCTAGAGTATCTCGTCAAGTGTGAAATGATAGACTGAGACTAAATTGGCAACTTTTTTGCAAATATTTTTTTGGCCAAACGCGAAAGGCATAAATTCTGCAAAATTGTCACTTGTGGTCATTTTTATGTTATCTCAATTGTTGCCCCCAGATTGTACCAAAATGCCAAATCAGACATCCAGTTTAACTACTCTGCATCTAGCGTGTCTATTCATGTGTAAAATAATTGTCTGGGACTCACTGTTTAGTGGTAGGACACAAACAAGTTGTTAGGAACATTTCTTCGTAAAATTTGTTTTTCACTTTTATCTTATCTATATTTTTCTGTCACCTATGAGCTCCAAAGTGTCCAATTTATCATCTAGAGTATCTCGTCAAGTGTGAAATGATAGACTGAGACTAAATTGGCAACTTTTTTTGCAAATATTATTTTGGCCAAACGCGAAAGGCATAAATTCTGCAAAATTGTCACTTGTGGTCATTTTTGTTATCTCAATTGTTGCCCCCCAGATTGTACCAAAATGCCAAATCAGACATCCAGTTTAACTACTCTGCATCTAGCGTGTCTATTCATGTGTAAAATAATTGTCTGGGACTCACTGTTTAGTGGTAGGACACAAACAAGTTGTTAGGAACATTTCTTCGTAAAATTTGTTTTTCACTTTTATCTTATATATTTTTCTGTCACCTATGAGCTCCAAAGTGTCCAATTTATCATCTAGAGTATCTCGTCAAGTGTGAAATGATAGACTGAGACTAAATTGGCAACTTTTTTGCAAATATTTTTTTTGGCCAAACGCGTAAGGCATAAAAATCTGCAAAATTGTCACTTGTGGTCATTTTTATGTTATCTCAATTGTTGCCCCCAGATTGTACCAAAATGCCAAATCAGACATCCAGTTTAACTACTCTGCATCTAGCGTGTCTATTCATGTGTAAAATAATTGTCTGGGACTCACTGTTTAGTGGTAGGACACAAACAAGTTGTTAGGAACATTTCTTCGTAAAATTTGTTTTTCACTTTTATCTTATATATTTTTCTGTCACCTATGAGCTCCAAAGTGTCCAATTTATCATCTAGAGTATCTCGTCAAGTGTGAAACGATAGACTGAGACTAAATTGGCAACTTTTTTGCAAATATTTTTTTGGCCAAACGCGAAAGGCATAAATTCTGCAAAATTGTCAGTTGTGGTCATTTTTATGTTATCTCAATTGTTGCCCCCAGATTGTACCAAAATGCCAAATCAGACATCCAGTTTAACTACTCTGCATCTAGCGTGTCTATTCATGTGTAAAATAATTGTCTGGGACTCACTGTTTAGTGGTAGGACACAAACAAGTTGTTAGGAACATTTCTTCGTAAAATTTGTTTTTCACTTTTATCTTATATATTTTTCTGTCACCTATGAGCTCCAAAGTGTCCAATTTATCATCTAGAGTATCTCGTCAAGTGTGAAATGATAGACTGAGACTAAATTGGCAACTTTTTTGCAAATATTTTTTTGGCCAAACGCGCGAAAGGCATAAATTCTGCAAAAAATTGTCACTTGTGGTCATTTTTATGTTATCTCAATTGTTGCCCCCAGATTGTACCAAAATGCCAAATCAGACATCCAGTTTAACTACTCTGCATCTAGCGTGTCTATTCATGTGTAAAATAATTGTCTGGGACTCACTGTTTAGTGGTAGGACACAAACAAGTTGTTAGGAACATTTCTTCGTAAAATTTGTTTTTCACTTTTATCTTATATATTTTTCTGTCACCTATGAGCTCCAAAGTGTCCAATTTATCATCTAGAGTATCTCGTCAAGTGTGAAATGATAGACTGAGACTAAATTGGCAACTTTTTTGCAAATATTTTTTTGGCCAAACGCGAAGGCATAAATTCTGCAAAAATGTGTCACTTGTGGTCATTTTTATGTTATCTCAATTGTTGCCCCCAGATTGTACCAAAATGCCAAATCAGACATCCAGTTTAACTACTCTGCATCTAGCGTGTCTATTCATGTGTAAAAAATAATTGTCTGGGACTCACTGTTTAGTGGTAGGACACAAACAAGTTGTTAGGAACATTTCTTCGTAAAATTTGTTTTTTTCACTTTTATCTTATATATTTTTTTCTGTCACCTATGAGCTCCAAAGTGTCCAATTTATCATCTAGAGTATCTCGTCAAGTGTGAAATGATAGACTGAGACTAAATTGGCAACTTTTTTTTGAAAATATTATTTTGGCCAAACGCGAAAGGCATAAATTCTGCAAAAATTGTCACTTGTGGTCATTTTTATGTTATCTCAATTGTTGCCCCCAGATTGTACCAAAATGCCAAATCAGACATCCAGTTTAACTACTCTGCATCTAGCGTGTCTATTCATGTGTAAAATAATTGTCTGGGACTCACTGTTTAGTGGTAGGACACAAACAAGTTGTTAGGAACATTTCTTCGTAAAATTTGTTTTTCACTTTTATCTTATCTATTTTTCTGTCACCTATGAGCTCCAAAGTGTCCAATTTATCATCTAGAGTATCTCGTCAAGTGTGAAATGATAGACTGAGACTAAATTGGCAACTTTTTTGCAAATATTTTTTTTGCCAAACGCGAAAGGCATAAATTCTGCAAAAATGTCACTTGTGGTCATTTTTATGTTATCTCAATTGTTGCCCCCAGATTGTACAAAAATGCCAAATCAGACATCCAGTTTAACTACTCTGCATCTAGCGTGTCTATTCATGTGTAAAATAATTGTCTGGGACTCACTGTTTAGTGGTAGGACACAAACAAGTTGTTAGGAACATTTCTTCGTAAAATTTGTTTTTTCACTTTTATATCTTATTTTTTCTGTCACCTATGAGCTCCAAAGTGTCCAATTTATCATCTAGAGTATCTCGTCAAGTGTGAAATGATAGACTGAGACTAAATTGGCAACTTTTTTGCAAAATATTTTTTTGGCCAAACGCGAAAGGCATAAATTCTGCAAAAATGTCACTTGTGGTCATTTTTATGTTATCTCAATTGTTGCCCCCAGATTGTACCAAAATGCCAAATCAGACATCCAGTTTAACTACTCTGCATCTAGCGTGTCTATTCATGTGTAAAATAATTGTCTGGGACTCACTGTTTAGTGGTAGGACACAAACAAGTTGTTAGGAACATTTCTTCGTAAAATTTGTTTTTTTCTTTTTATCTTATATATTTTTTGTGTCACCTATGAGCTCCAAAGTGTCCAATTTATCATCTAGAGTATCTCGTCAAGTGTGAAATGATAGACTGAGACTAAATTGGCAACTTTTTTGCAAATATTTTTTTGGCCAAACGCGAAAGGCATAAATTCTGCAAAATGTCACTTGTGGTCATTTTTATGTTATCTCAATTTGTTGCCCCCAGATTGTACCAAAATGCCAAATCAGACATCCAGTTTAACTACTCTGCATCTAGCGTGTCTATTCATGTGTAAAATAATTGTCTGGGACTCACTGTTTAGTGGTAGGACACAAACAAGTTGTTAGGAACATTTCTTCGTAAAATTTGTTTTTCACACTTTTATCTTATATATTTTTCTGTCACCTATGAGCTCCAAAGTGTCCAATTTATCATCTAGAGTATCTCGTCAAGTGTGAAATGATAGACTGAGACTAAATTGGCAACTTTTTTTGCAAATATTTTTTTTGGCCAAACGCGTAAGGCATAAATTCTGCAAAATGTCACTTGTGGTCATTTTTATGTTATCTCAATTGTTGCCCCCAGATTGTACCAAAATGCCAAATCAGACATCCAGTTTAACTACTCTGCATCTAGCGTGTCTATTCATGTGTAAAATAATTGTCTGGGACTCACTGTTTAGTGGTAGGACACAAACAAGTTGTTAGGAACATTTCTTCGTAAAATTTGTTTTTCACTTTTATCTTATCTATTTTTCTGTCACCTATGAGCTCCAAAGTGTCCAATTTATCATCTAGAGTATCTCGTCAAGTGTGTGAAATGATAGACTGAGACTAAATTGGCAACTTTTTTGCAAATATTTTTTTTGGCCAAACGCGAAAGGCATAAATTCTGCAAAAAATGTCACTTGTGGTCATTTTTATGTTATCTCAATTGTTGCCCCCAGATTGTACCAAAATGCCAAATCAGACATCCAGTTTAACTACTCTGCATCTAGCGTGTCTATTCATGTGTAAAATAATTGTCTGGGACTCACTGTTTAGTGGTAGGACACAAACAAGTTGTTAGGAACATTTCTTCGTAAAATTTGTTTTTTCACTTTTATCTTATCTATTTTTCTGTCACCTATGAGCTCCAAAGTGTCCAATTTATCATCTAGAGTATCTCGTCAAGTGTGAAATGATAGACTGAGACTAAATTGGCAACTTTTTTGCAAATATTTTTTTGGCCAAACGCGTAAAGCATAAATTCTGCAAAATTGTCACTTGTGGTCATTTTTATGTTATCTCAATTGTTGCCCCCAGATTGTACCAAAATGCCAAATCAGACATCCAGTTTAACTACTCTGCATCTAGCGTGTCTATTCATGTGTAAAATAATTGTCTGGGACTCACTGTTTAGTGGTAGGACACAAACAAGTTGTTAGGAACATTTCTTCGTAAAATTTGTTTTTTTCACTTTTATCTTATATATTTTTCTGTCACCTATGAGCTCCAAAGTGTCCAATTTATCATCTAGAGTATCTCGTCAAGTGTGAAATGATAGACTGAGACTAAATTGGCAACTTTTTTGCAAAATTTTTTTTGCCCAAACGCGAAAGGCATAAATTCTGCAAAAATGTCACTTGTGGTCATTTTTATGTTATCTCAATTGTTGCCCCCAGATTGTACCAAAAATGCCAAATCAGACATCCAGTTTAACTACTCTGCATCTAGCGTGTCTATTCATGTGTAAAATAATTGTCTGGGACTCACTGTTTAGTGGTAGGACACAAACAAGTTGTTAGGAACATTTCTTCGTAAAATTTGTTTTTCACTTTTATCTTATCTATTTTTTTCTGTCACCTATGAGCTCCAAAGTGTCCAATTTATCATCTAGAGTATCTCGTCAAGTGTGAAATGATAGACTGAGACTAAATTGGCAACTTTTTTGAAAATATTTTTTTGGCCAAACGCGAAAGGCATAAATTCTGCAAAAATGTCACTTGTGGTCATTTTTATGTTATCTCAATTGTTGCCCCCAGATT
This sequence comes from Candidula unifasciata, assembly GCA_905116865.2. Classification (NCBI taxonomy): domain Eukaryota; kingdom Metazoa; phylum Mollusca; class Gastropoda; order Stylommatophora; family Geomitridae; genus Candidula; species Candidula unifasciata. The sequence goes on along the minus strand of CAJHNH020005073.1, from coordinate 7,939 downwards.
GTACCAAAATGCCAAATCAGACATCCAGTTTAACTACTCTGCATCTAGCGTGTCTATTCATGTGTAAAATAATTGTCTGGGACTCACTGTTTAGTGGTAGGACACAAACAAGTTGTTAGGAACATTTCTTCGTAAAATTTGTTTTTCACTTTTATCTTATATATTTTTCTGTCACCTATGAGCTCCAAAGTGTCCAATTTATCATCTAGAGTATCTCGTCAAGTGTGAAACGATAGACTGAGACTAAATTGGCAACTTTTTTGCAAATATTTTTTTGGCCAAACGCGTAAGGCATAAATTCTGCAAAATGTTCACTTGTGGTCATTTGTATGTTATCTCAATTGTTGCCCCCAGATTGTACCAAAATGCCAAATCAGACATCCAGTTTAACTACTCTGCATCTAGCGTGTCTATTCATGTGTTAAATAATTGTCTGGGACTCACTGTTTAGTGTTAGGACACAAACAAGTTGTTAGGAACATTTCTTCGTAAAATTTGTTTTTCACTTTTATCTTATATATTTTTCTGTCACCTATGAGCTCCAAAGTGTCCAATTTATCATCTAGAGTATCTCGTCAAGTGTGAAACGATAGACTGACTAAATTGCAACTTTTTTGCAAATATTTTTTTGGCCAAACGCGAAAGGCATAAATTCTGCAAAATTGTCAGTTGTGGTCATTTTTATGTTATCTCAATTGTTGCCCCCAGATTGTACCAAAATGCCAAATCAGACATCCAGTTTAACTACTCTGCATCTAGCGTGTCTATTCATGTGTAAAATAATTGTCTGGGACTCACTGTTTAGTGGTAGGACACAAACAAGTTGTTAGGAACATTTCTTCGTAAAATTTGTTTTTCACTTTTATCTTATCTATTTTTCTGTCACCTATGAGCTCCAAAGTGTCCAATTTATCATCTAGAGTATCTCGTCAAGTGTGAAATGATAGACTGAGACTAAATTGACAACTTTTTGGAAAATATGATTTTGGCCAAACGCGAAAGGCATAAATTCTGGAAAAATGTCACTTGTGGTCATTTTTATGTTATCTCAATTGTTGCCCCCAGATTGTACCAAAATGCCAAATCAGACATTCAGTTTACCTACTCTGCATCTAGCGTGTCTATTCATGTGTAAAATAATTGTCTGGGACTCAATGTTTAGTGGTAGGACACAAACAAGTTGTTATGAACAATTCTTCGTAAAATTTGTTTTTTCACTTTTATCTTATCTATTTTTCTGTCACCTATGAGCTCCAAAGTGTCCAATTTCTCATCTAGAGTATCTCGTCAAGTGTGAAATGATAGACTGAGACTAAATTGGCAACTTTTTTGCAAATATTATTTTGGCCAAACGCGTAAGGCATAAATTCTGGAAAAAATGTCACTTGTGGTCATTTTTATGTTATCTCAATTGTTGCCCCCAGATTGTACCAAAATGCCAAATCAGACATCCAGTTTAACTACTCTGCATCTAGCGTGTCTATTCATGTGTAAAATAATTGTCTGGGACTCACTGTTTAGTGGTAGGACACAAACAAGTTGTTAGGAACATTTCTTCGTAAAATTTGTTTTTCACTTTTATCTTATATATTTTTCTGTCACCTATGAGCTCCAAAGTGTCCAATTTATCATCTAGAGTATCTCGTCAAGTGTGAAATGATAGACTGAGACTAAATTGGCAACTTTTTGCAAATATTTTTTTGGCCAAACGCGTAAGGCATAAATTCTGGAAAAAATGTCACTTGTGGTCATTTTTATGTTATCTCAATTGTTGCCCCCAGATTGTACCAAAATGCCAAATCAGACATCCAGTTTAACTACTCTGCATCTAGCGTGTCTATTCATGTGTAAAATAATTGTCTGGGACTCACTGTTTAGTGGTAGGACACAAACAAGTTGTTAGGAACATTTCTTCGTAAAATTTGTTTTTCACTTTTATCTTATATATTTTTCTGTCACCTATGCAAAATTGTCACTTGTGGTCATTTTTATGTTATCTCAATTGTTGCCCCCAGATTGTACCAAAATGCCAAATCAGACATCCAGTTTAACTACTCTGCATCTAGCGTGTCTATTCATGTGTAAAATAATTGTCTGGGACTCACTGTTTAGTGGTAGGACACAAACAAGTTGTTAGGAACATTTCTTCGTAAAATTTGTTTTTTCACTTTTATCTTATCTATTTTTCTGTCACCTATGAGCTCCAAAGTGTCCAATTTATCATCTAGAGTATCTCGTCAAGTGTGAAATGATAGACTGAGACTAAATTGGCAACTTTTTTGCAAATATTATTTTGGCCAAACGCGAAAGGCATAAATTCTGCAAAATGTGTCACTTGTGGTCATTTTTATGTTATCTCAATTGTTGCCCCCAGATTGTACCAAAATGCCAAATCAGACATCCAGTTTAACTACTCTGCATCTAGCGTGTCTATTCATGTGTAAAATAATTGTCTGGGACTCACTGTTTAGTGGTAGGACACAAACAAGTTGTTAGGAACATTTCTTAGTAAAATTTGTTTTTCACTTTTTATCTTATATATTTTTCTGTCACCTATGAGCTCCAAAGTGTCCAATTTCTCATCTAGAGTATCTCGTCAAGTGTGAAATGATAGACTGAGACTAAATTGGCAACTTTTTGCAAATATTGATTTTGGCCAAACGCGTAAGGCATAAATTCTGCAAAATGTGTCACTTGTGGTCATTTTTATGTTATCTCAATTGTTGCCCCCAGATTGTACCAAAATGCCAAATCAGACATCCAGTTTAACTACTCTGCATCTAGCGTGTCTATTCATGTGTAAAATAATTGTCTGGGACTCACTGTTTAGTGGTAGGACACAAACAAGTTGTTAGGAACATTTCTTCGTAAAATTTGTTTTTCACTTTTATCTTATCTATTTTTCTGTCACCTATGAGCTCCAAAGTGTCCAATTTATCATCTAGAGTATCTCGTCAAGTGTGAAATGATAGACTGAGACTAAATTGGCAACTTTTTTGCAAATATTTTTTTTGGCCAAACGCGTAAGGCATAAATTCTGCAAAAAAATGTCACTTGTGGTCATTTTTATGTTATCTCAATTGTTGCCCCCAGATTGTACCAAAATGCCAAATCAGACATCCAGTTTAACTACTCTGCATCTAGCGTGTCTATTCATGTGTAAAATAATTGTCTGGGACTCACTGTTTAGTGGTAGGACACAAACAAGTTGTTAGGAACATTTCTTCGTAAAATTTGTTTTTCACTTTTATCTTATCTATTTTTCTGTCACCTATGAGCTCCAAAGTGTCCAATTTATCATCTAGAGTATCTCGTCAAGTGTGAAATGATAGACTGAGACTAAATTGGCAACTTTTTTGCAAATATGATTTTTTGCCAAACGCGAAAGGCATAAATTCTGCAAAATTGTCACTTGTGGTCATTTTTATGTTATCTCAATTGTTGCCCCCAGATTGTACCAAAATGCCAAATCAGACATCCAGTTTAACTACTCTGCATCTAGCGTGTCTATTCATGTGTAAAATAATTGTCTGGGACTCACTGTTTAGTGGTAGGACACAAACAAGTTGTTAGGAACATTTCTTCGTAAAATTTGTTTTTCACTTTTATCTTATCTATTTTTCTGTCACCTATGAGCTCCAAAGTGTCCAATTTCTCATCTAGAGTATCTCGTCAAGTGTGAAATGATAGACTGAGACTAAATTGGCAACTTTTTGCAAATATTGATTTTGGCCAAACGCGAAAGGCATAAATTCTGCAAAAATGTCACTTGTGGTCATTTTTATGTTATCTCAATTGTTGCCCCCAGATTGTACCAAAATGCCAAATCAGACATCCAGTTTAACTACTCTGCATCTAGCGTGTCTATTCATGTGTAAAATAATTGTCTGGGACTCACTGTTTAGTGGTAGGACACAAACAAGTTGTTAGGAACATTTCTTCGTAAAATTTGTTTTTTCACTTTTATCTTATCTATTTTTCTGTCACCTATGAGCTCCAAAGTGTCCAATTTATCATCTAGAGTATCTCGTCAAGTGTGAAATGATAGACTGAGACTAAATTGGCAACTTTTTTGCAAATATTTTTTTTGGCCAAACGCGAAAGGCATAAATTCTGCAAAATGTCACTTGTGGTCATTTTTATGTTATCTCAATTGTTGCCCCCAGATTGTACCAAAATGCCAAATCAGACATCCAGTTTAACTACTCTGCATCTAGCGTGTCTATTCATGTGTAAAATAATTGTCTGGGACTCACTGTTTAGTGGTAGGACACAAACAAGTTGTTAGGAACATTTCTTCGTAAAATTTGTTTTTCACTTTTATCTTATATATTTTTCTGTCACCTATGAGCTCCAAAGTGTCCAATTTATCATCTAGAGTATCTCGTCAAGTGTGAAATGATAGACTGAGACTAAATTGGCAACTTTTTGGCAAATATTTTTTTGGCCAAACGCGAAAGGCATAAATTCTGGAAAATTGTCACTTGTGGTCATTTTTATGTTATCTCAATTGTTGCCCCCAGATTGTACCAAAATGCCAAATCAGACATCCAGTTTAACTACTCTGCATCTAGCGTGTCTATTCATGTGTAAAATAATTGTCTGGGACTCACTGTTTAGTGGTAGGACACAAACAAGTTGTTAGGAACATTTCTTCGTAAAATTTGTTTTTCACTTTTATCTTATATATTTTTCTGTCACCTATGAGCTCCAAAGTGTCCAATTTCTCATCTAGAGTATCTCGTCAAGTGTGAAATGATAGACTGAGACTAAATTGGCAACTTTTTTGCAAATATTTTTTTGGCCAAACGCGTAAGGCATAAATTCTGCAAAATTGTCACTTGTGGTCATTTTTATGTTATCTCAATTGTTGCCCCCAGATTGTACCAAAATGCCAAATCAGACATTCAGTTTACCTACTCTGCATCTAGCGTGTCTATTCATGTGTAAAATAATTGTCTGGGACTCACTGTTTAGTGGTAGGACACAAACAAGTTGTTAGGAACATTTCTTCGTAAAATTTTTTTTTTCACTTTTATCTTATCTATTTTTTCTGTCACCTATGAGCTCCAAAGTGTCCAATTTATCATCTAGAGTATCTCGTCAAGTGTGAAATGATAGACTGAGACTAAATTGCAACTTTTTTGCAAATATTTTTTTTGGCCAAACGCGAAAGGCATAAATTCTGGAAAATGTCACTTGTGGTCATTTTTATGTTATCTCAATTGTTGCCCCCAGATTGTACCAAAATGCCAAATCAGACATCCAGTTTAACTACTCTGCATCTAGCGTGTCTATTCATGTGTAAAATAATTGTCTGGGACTCACTGTTTAGTGGTAGGACACAAACAAGTTGTTAGGAACATTTCTTCGTAAAATTTGTTTTTCACTTTTATCTTATATATTTTTCTGTCACCTATGAGCTCCAAAGTGTCCAATTTATCATCTAGAGTATCTCGTCAAGTGTGAAACGATAGACTGAGACTAAATTGGCAACTTTTTTGCAAATATTTTTTTGGCCAAACGCGTAAGGCATAAATTCTGCAAAATTGTCACTTGTGGTCATTTTTATGTTATCTCAATTGTTGCCCCCAGATTGTACCAAAATGCCAAATCAGACATCCAGTTTAACTACTCTGCATCTAGCGTGTCTATTCATGTGTAAAATAATTGTCTGGGACTCACTGTTTAGTGGTAGGACACAAACAAGTTGTTAGGAACATTTCTTCGTAAAATTTGTTTTTCACTTTTATCTTATATATTTTTCTGTCACCTATGAGCTCCAAAGTGTCCAATTTCTCATCTAGAGTATCTCGTCAAGTGTGAAATGATAGACTGAGACTAAATTGGCAACTTTTTTTGCAAATATTATTTTGGCCAAACGCGTAAGGCATAAATTCTGGAAAAATTGTCACTTGTGGTCATTTTTATGTTATCTCAATTGTTGCCCCCAGATTGTACCAAAATGCCAAATCAGACATCCAGTTTAACTACTCTGCATCTAGCGTGTCTATTCATGTGTAAAATAATTGTCTGGGACTCACTGTTTAGTGGTAGGACACAAACAAGTTGTTAGGAACATTTCTTCGTAAAATTTGTTTTTCACTTTTATCTTATATATTTTTCTGTCACCTATGAGCTCCAAAGTGTCCAATTTCTCATCTAGAGTATCTCGTCAAGTGTGAAATGATAGACTGAGACTAAATTTGGCAACTTTTTGGAAAATATGATTTTGGCCAAACGCGAAAGGCATAAATTCTGCAAAAAATGTCACTTGTGGTCATTTTTATGTTATCTCAATTGTTGCCCCCAGATTGTACCAAAATGCCAAATCAGACATCCAGTTTAACTACTCTGCATCTAGCGTGTCTATTCATGTGTAAAATAATTGTCTGGGACTCACTGTTTAGTGGTAGGACACAAACAAGTTGTTAGGAACATTTCTTCGTAAAATTTGTTTTTCACTTTTATCTTATCTATTTTTTCTGTCACCTATGAGCTCCAAAGTGTCCAATTTCTCATCTAGAGTATCTCGTCAAGTGTGAAATGATAGACTGAGACTAAATTGGCAACTTTTTTTGCAAATATATGATTTTTGGCCAAACGCGAAAGGCATAAATTCTGGAAAAATTGTCACTTGTGGTCATTTTTATGTTATCTCAATTGTTGCCCCCAGATTGTACCAAAATGCCAAATCAGACATCCAGTTTAACTACTCTGCATCTAGCGTGTCTATTCATGTGTAAAATAATTGTCTGGGACTCACTGTTTAGTGGTAGGACACAAACAAGTTGTTAGGAACATTTCTTCGTAAAATTTGTTTTTCACTTTTATCTTATATATTTTTCTGTCACCTATGAGCTCCAAAGTGTCCAATTTATCATCTAGAGTATCTCGTCAAGTGTGAAATGATAGACTGAGACTAAATTTGGCAACTTTTTTGCAAATATTTTTTTGGCCAAACGCGTAAGGCATAAATTCTGCAAAATTGTCACTTGTGGTCATTTTTATGTTATCTCAATTGTTGCCCCCAGATTGTACCAAAAATGCCAAATCAGACATCCAGTTTAACTACTCTGCATCTAGCGTGTCTATTCATGTGTAAAATAATTGTCTGGGACTCACTGTTTAGTGGTAGGACACAAACAAGTTGTTAGGAACATTTCTTCGTAAAATTTTTTTTTCACTTTTATCTTATATATTTTTCTGTCACCTATGAGCTCCAAAGTGTCCAATTTATCATCTAGAGTATCTCGTCAAGTGTGAAATGATAGACTGAGACTAAATTGGCAACTTTTTGGAAAATATGATTTTGGCCAAACGCGAAAGGCATAAATTCTGCAAAATTGTCACTTGTGGTCATTTTTATGTTATCTCAATTGTTGCCCCCAGATTGTACCAAAATGCCAAATCAGACATCCAGTTTAACTACTCTGCATCTAGCGTGTCTATTCATGTGTAAAATAATTGTCTGGGACTCACTGTTTAGTGGTAGGACACAAACAAGTTGTTAGGAACATTTCTTCGTAAAATTTGTTTTTCACTTTTATCTTATATATTTTTCTGTCACCTATGAGCTCCAAAGTGTCCAATTTATCATCTAGAGTATCTCGTCAAGTGTGAAAAATGATAGACTGAGACTAAATTGGCAACTTTTTTGCAAATATTATTTTGGCCAAACGCGTAAAGGCATAAATTCTGCAAAAAATGTCACTTGTGGTCATTTTTTATGTTATCTCAATTGTTGCCCCCCAGATTGTACCAAAATGCCAAATCAGACATCCAGTTTAACTACTCTGCATCTAGCGTGTCTATTCATGTGTAAAATAATTGTCTGGGACTCACTGTTTTAGTGGTAGGACACAAACAAAGTTGTTAGGAACATTTCTTCGTAAATTTTGTTTTTCACTTTTTATCTTATATATTTTTCTGTCACCTA
>CAJHNH020005072.1:0-26379 GCA_905116865.2 Candidula unifasciata | reverse complement strand
TGTTGAATGAAGAATCGACATCACAGCACTCGGGACACTCACATGAATGCTCAGTCCCCATCTTCAGCAGCAAGAGAAGTGTTCCAATTCCAATCGTACTAGTAACCGTCTGACTGTATATCCGTTTCATCCTTTTCCTGAGTAGAGCAGTGACTCTCAAACTTCCTAATGAGGCGACCCTTTAATTCAGTTCCTCGTGTTGTGGCGACCCTGAAATACAGTTCCTCGTGTTGTGGCGACCCTGAAATACAGTCCCTTATGTTGTGGCGACCCTTTAATACAGTTCCTCGTGTTGTGGCGACCCTTTAATACAGTCCCTGTGTTGTGGCGACCCTTTAATACAGTCTCTCGTGTTGTGGCGACCCTTTAATACAGTTCCTCGTGTTGTGGCGACCCTTTAATACAGTCCCTGTGTTGTGGCGACCCTTTAATACAGTCTCTCGTGTTGTGGCGACCCTTTAATACAGTTCCTCGTGTTGTGGCGACCCTTTAATACAGTTCCTCGTGTTGTGGCGACCCTTTAGTTCAGTACCTCATGTTGTGGCGACCCCAACCACACAATTATTTTCATTACTACTTCATAACTTCAGTGAATGTTTTCTAGTGGTCTTTTGTGACCCCAGTGAAAGGGTCGTTCGACCCCAAAAACGGTCACCACTAACAGATTGAGAACTGCTGCCCTAGAGAGAGGATCGACGTTTTCTTCGAAGTCGGAGTGCATCTGCACGATTTGGCCAGGAAACAATGATTTTAGTGTAGACCATAAGAGGCCTGGAGAAACTAATAAACGTTAAATTGCCTAGTTAGGTTAGTTGCGTATCCTTTACAGGATGTTGCAGAACCAACCCCTACAGTCCTTGGCTGTTGTGTGGTTTTTCTAGGCAAATTTACGTCCAGTAGTTTGCCATTGCTTCCTAGACGGTCGGCTTTCTTGATACCACTGTCGAAACCAACGCAAGGCGCACGGCCCGCAGCTGGGATCGAACCCGGCATCCCGGCATTACGAAGCGTTCGTATCCACTTAGCCACAGAGCCGGCAGTACAACCCACAAATACCACCGGAAGTCAACAAATGCTGAAGATGGTTTTCTCAGGCGTGGGGATCGCTAAGTTTTTGCGAATGCATTGTGTACAGTCTATAGAAGATCATAGAACAAAACTCTTCTGTTCTGTGCAAGACACATAATAATAGAAAGAAAATACTGTTGTTCTTGAGGTTTGACTTTCTCTCTACGATTGCGCAAAAGGCTTCATCGGCGACCTGGTCCTTAACTGGCTGGCCGGCAGACGACTTCGTCATCAGTCGGGACTGTATTTGTGACTTGTCTTTTTTTATATCATCAACACTGCAAGAATACTTTTTCAGGGCTGCCTGGTGGCGAGCAATGCTAAGCGTTACGAATAGTCTCTGTATAAACACCAAAATCATCTACCATCACCCTCACAGTCGACATCTTCTTGCATCCGTTCTCTGAATTTTGTAATGAGTTCCTCATTACGAACATAAAATTGGGCGGCCAGGTCTAGTTGTATTAGTAATCATTTCCACACCACTTTTGAATCGTGAAAACGAGCTGAAAATCTGTGCACAAGATAAACAATTATCCCCATAAACTTTTCCCATCAATTCAACTGTCGCAATGGTGCCTTTCTGAGTTTTAAACTCAATTTAATGTTAGCTTTTTTGCTCCCCTCTGATTACGCAACAATACATCTCTGACTAGGTTAACACAATGGCGGCTTGTTTGTTGTCTGCTTATCGGGCGGCGATGAAAAGTTGCCAGATCATAAACGAATGTTGACCTCTTTGGATCCCATGCTTTGATTCAAAGATGACATTTTTGTCTTGGCCATAATAAAATCAGTCTCAGTACTTAATAGTCAGGACCTTGTATGGAGTAGAGTAGTAATATGTTTTCACATTCTTGAGCTTAATGGTACTGTTTACAGAACTATGCCTTTATTCCTGATGTGGTAAATATTTCATACACATCTCAAGTATATTATTTACAAGCACGTGAGCTTAACATCACTGAAAGAGAAACATTCAAATGTGTGAATTGTTCTGCTCGCATCGCATTCGAATCCTGTCAGGAGTTAACATTTATGAACACGCAGTCACATTTTCCAATGTATTCTAATTGCAACCACATGAATTCACGAAGAATGTGAATCATAGAGTGAAATCACATATATGTAAAACTCATAACGTGAAAGCTAACATTATTTAAAAATAAAACGTCTCAGTCAATACAACTGGATGCTGATAGTATATTTTTTTTTTTTTTAATCATGGATGACAATGAATTTCCTATCTGTCATATTAGTTACAGTATGAAATATTCACACGCTAATACAAGTTTGAGCTTTAAATAAATAGAATCTTCTTCTTCTTCTTCTTTTGTTCGCCTGAAATAAGTTGTCTATATCAGCAGTTTTGTTTCTTGAATAAATTTCACTGTCGTTGTTAGTTCATTCAGTGGTCCATAGAGTTTACGTTCCACTGTTGTTCTTTCTGGCCAAAAGGTTTGCCTTAATGTGTCAAATTAGGTACAGTCCTGGAGTACATGCTCTGCTGTCTGGCGCACATTTCCACAGGTGCACATGGTTGATACACCTATCTTGAATTTTGTGTACATGTGGTTACGTAATCGGTTGTGCACTGTTCTGAGGCGGAGGATAATAACTTGTTCTGGTCTGTCCATAATGAAATAGTCGTCTTGTGCTGGGGCTGGTGGTTTTCTGATCAATTTAATTATTCTTTTCTTTTGATGGTATGTGACTGGTACATCCGGCTGCTCTTTTGTCGCACCTTTCCCTGCCAGTTGATCAGCTTTCTGATTTCCAGGCACTCCACAATAAGATGGTATTCACTGCATTACGACTCTTTGCTGAAGGCTGAGTTGTGTCAGCAATGTTTGCAATTCTGGTAGTTTCCTAGACTGGAGTGCTTCAAGTACTGATTTAGCATCTGTCAGCATTACCACATTCTGTGAGCCAAGATTGGTATTTAGTTTTCTCTTTCGCTATCTTGATAGCTTGAGTTTCTGAATAGAATGTCTAATTAATTCGAGTAAAGAAGTTGCTAAGGAATTAGTAAAACTATAAGGCCACACAGAATGATACTGGAAAAATATTTCTGGTATTGAGGAATTTTGGATAACAATAGTTATTGGAGTGAGAGCCCTCAACCTTTCGTCTTTTCCTATGACTGGATGATTCTAATAAGTTTAGACATCACATTATACTCCTGTTTTGGGCTCTTAACATAGTCTCAGAATTTTCTGGACTAAGTTAAAAACCCAGGTAAATGATTTATAAAACCAAAATCGAACTGATGTTCTATACAGAATTAGAAATGGCTTGTTATATTTAATATACACTTGTTTTTTTCACTAATCATATATCTCTATACGGGGTCTCAGCAGATTCCATATGGGGCATAAATTATGTTTTAAATATAATAGTAATAAAATACAAAAATGTATTCTTCTAATATGAAAGAAATATATTATCAAAAAGCAAATGTATGCTGTGTTTTACATATAGTACTGGTGTATGAGAGAAAAGGGTCAAAATGGCACAAATGGACCGAAGAGGCATTGGCAAATTACTCAACTCAGAAGTGATTAATAAAACCAACAGATATCACCAACATCAAACCGTGTGGGCTTTTCTAACATGGGTTTCACGTGTGCACAAAACGTTTTTCAAGCATGGGTTTTTTTATGTGGACAACACGTTTTTCTATCATGGGGTTTTTCACATGTGGAGAACACGTTTTTCAAGCATGGGTTTCTTTTGTGGACACGTTTTTCTAGCACAAGGTATGACATGCTGACAACACATTTTGCTTGCGTTGGGTTTCTCGTGTGGACGACACGTTTTTAGGCATGCGGTTTCACATGTGGACAACGCGTTTTTTAGGCATGCGGTTTCACATATCGACAAAGCGTTTTTTTTTTTTTTTTTTTTGCATGGGTTTCACATGTCGACAAAACGTTTTTCAAGCATGGTGTTTCACTTGTGGACAACACGTTTTTCCTTGCACTAGGTTTTACATGCTGACAACACGTTTTTCTAGCATGGGGTTTCTCATGTGGACAACACGTTTTTTAGGCATGCGGTTTCACATGTGGACAATACGTATTTCTTTCACTGGGCTTCACGTGTGGACAAAACGTTTTTCAAACATGGGTTTCACATGTCGACAAAACGTTTTTCTAGCATGGGTTTCACATGTCGACAAAACGTTTTTTTTTATCATTGGGTTTCACATGTGGATAACACGTTTTTCTAGCATGGGGTTTAACATGTTGACAACACGTTTTTTTAGCATTTGGGTTTCACGTGTGGATAACACGTTTTTCTAGCATGGAGTTCACGTGTGAACCACACTCTTTTCTAGCATAGGGTTTCACATGTGGACAAGACGATTTTCTAGCATAAAAGGTTTCGACCCTATAGTAACCCTAGTTTTCTTCGAAGTCAGAGCGCATCTGCCTGATTAGCAACGAAACACTGAAATAAGCCTGGACCGTTACAGTCATTTGAAAACTACTCACTTTACAAGCGATTTACAAAACCAGCAAATACCACCAACATCCAACAAACGTTAGGGTTGGTGTATGATGTCAAATAAAAGGATGTACAACTCACCCTTTAGATAAGAACGATAGACCACCAAATACTAGATCGATCGATCAGTTGCTACCTGAATTTCTACCCTATCATCCTCAGATTAACTCTTTGAGTCCCAAGGAACGTATCATACGTTCATAGATTCCTACTTAGAAGTCCAATGAACGCATGATGCGCCGATTTTACGTCTCTCTTGACTACCACTTAAGCCTGTGATGGACAGTTGGACGTCATGGCATGGAAGATCATCTTAGTCAGCGCTGACTGAAAGTACACGAGACAGAGGGTTGTGGATAGACATGACTATCAACCCCACACAGCATGGACTTTAGGAAGAAGTAGGAAGTGCAACTGCTCCTTGCTTGAGGGGCACAAGTGGATCACCATCCCTGTGTAGCTGACAATTGTCACTGAGAAATGAAACTTGAGACTAATAATACATTGCACTGAGCTGGCATGCAACTATCTTCATATAGTTGTCTGACGATATGTGTGGTGTTGCAACAATCAAACTCAGACGGTTAGATAGGTCGGTTAGATAGGTCTTTCCCATGGCTTTGGTTAGATGATTTCAGCCGAATTCATTTAATATGAGGTAATAGCTCGACATTACAACACTCGAGATATTCCCATTAGGTATGTTCACGAGCAAAACATTATCTCAAGGTTTAGTCACTAACGTCGCATTATCTCAGAGGCTATTCACTAGGGTAACATTATCTCAAGGTTTATTCCCTAACGTCGCATTATCTTAGAGTCTATTCACTAGGGTAACATTATCTCAAGGTTTATTCCCTAACGTCGCATTATCTCAGAGGCTATTCACTAGGGTAACATTATCTCAAGGTTTATTCCCTAACGTCGCATTATCTCAGAGGCTATTCACTAGGGTAACTTTATCTCAAGGTTTATTCACTAACGTCGCATTATCTCAGAGGCTATTCACTAGGGTAACATTATCTCAAGGTTTATTCACTAACGTCGCATTATCTCAGAGGCTATTCACTAGGGTAACATTATCTCGAGGTTTATTCACTAACGTCGCATTATCTCAGAGGAGAGCCTCCAGAAGTGGGTGAACAACCAAAACCTTTCACTAGAGTTTACAGCCGGTGAACGCGAAGAAGAAGAAGATCCAGCTCAGAAATGTGTATCAGAAAAATATCCGGGGAAGGTTAATGCGACAATTGGTGGTGTTAAATACATCATGCATCGTGTGTCAGCTGGTCTGTGAATGATTGTCTATTATTCCTGCCCAGGGCCAGATTCATCGAGCCCAATATTACAGTGAATGGCCACATATTAAATGTATATGTATCTATCTTCTTTTACCCCATCAGCACATCACACAAGCGATAAACACCCGATGACACAAAGTGCTACGATGTGGATGAGGATCTTCCCTCGAAGTCGGAGTACATCTGCCGGTGAGGCAGGGAACGACGAGGACTGCAAACAAATAAGACAGTAAAACGGATGTACACGCAAAACTCAGGTCAAGGTAAAAGCCAAAAGTCCATTTGGACGAACAACCGCGACTTACCGCCGGAATTCACAGCCGGTGAACAAGAATAAGAAGAAGAAGAAGGATGAGGATCACCCGAGCAGAGGTCCCAGAAACCGTGTTTAGCCATTAGACCATATTTATGGCTGGGCTATATTGCGGCGGCTGGCAAGAGCCAGAGTAGGGCTTCAAATAACGAAAAACTGCATTCCACAAAAAGATGACAAGGTTAAGATTAAATGTTGTCAGGATATTTACTTAACTAGGCAGCACCCTTTCACAGAGCGCCACAATTGATAACGAAGTAAATGAAAGGATCTCTAAGGCTAGTGTTGCCTTTGGCAAACTACAATGTTTGAAACAGAAGTGGTATAACCCTACAGTCAAAACTCTAAGTATACAGAGCAGTTGTTTGTAATAACTACACTGGTGTATGCATGTGAAACATGGACTGTATACCAGTGACAGGCCAGAAAGTTAAGCTACTTTAACACAGTCTGCCTTTGAAAACTAATGCAGATCAGATGGCAAGACAAGGTACCTGATACCGTAGTCCTTGAAAAAGCAGCCATGCCCAGCATCCACACCCTACTGATGCAGTACCAAATTCGTTAAGCTTATCCCGTGGTACGTATGCCAGATCACAGGCTGCCAAAAAAAAAAAAAAAACTCTGTGGTGAGCTGCAAAATGTAAAAACGCTTTAAGGACACCTTGAAGTCTTTACTCAAAGCATTTGGGATGAATGACACCAGTTGGGAGGCTGCCTCTGAAGAATGAAATGCTCGGCGTGCAACTCTACACAAGAGCGCCGCTACATGTGAAGCAAACAGAACAGCAAGACTGTTTAAGAAAAGGATGGGCAGAAAGGCGACTGCGGGAGATCCCCCATCCCCGACACAGCACAACACTCATTTCCTGTCCTTACTGCCCAAGAACTTATCGGGCCCGCATCGGTCTCATCAGTCATCTTCGTACTCATACTTGATACAAAGAGTGGCAATCATCATCTTGATGAACAACACACAATAATACCTGCACATAAACTGGGTTTAGATTATATTTTTTAACTGTTCCAATACTACTTCTTGGTGCTAATCAATGCAGTGTGATTACATATTCCTAGAACATATCGATCTATGTTTGCTGTGCGATAAATGTCAACTGTTTACCCTTTCCTGCAGCAAACATATTATGTTACGGAGACATCGCAGGCTTCTCCGACCAAGCCTCACGGTGATCAGATCTCGTTGCTGAAATATTTCCCATCTGTGCCTTTTGTTATAACATATTAACTAAATATTTATTTAATAACATAGAGTATCGTGATACATATTCCACCGTAGACGACATGTAGCAAAATATGGGCAGGAGATTACCGACAAATGCAGAATCGACGGGTTGTTTGGTCCAATCTAGGAGAGTGTATATCGGGATATTGTTGACTCTCTGCCACACATGGAGTGATTGTTGCAATAGGTGGACTCTGGCAGATTTTACCTTTCATAAAACATGCCAAGAATTGTCGAAACTTGAAACATAAGATTAGTAAGGAGGCAATTCGGGCTCCCAAACCAAGTATTGAAGCCTCACCCTGGCTGTTGCCGGGGACTCTAAGTCAGTCAATTCTCTTTGTAAGTATTTGTTTATGACATTTTATATTATTTGGAATATAGTATTCTTTTCATTTGGCATTCAGCAAATTACGTGAAAATGTACCAGTGTATACATGTGTTTATTTTCAGGCAACACCAGCACCTCCATTTACCCTCCCTAATCTATCACCGCTATTATAGGGAATGTTCAAGGGGCTAAGCAGCCAGTCCTGATTCCAACCCACAATTCTGCCTGTTCGTGGTTGGTGCCAAGTAAGTCGTGCTTAAAAATCCCTCCTGGAAACCATCATGGCACACCATCTTAAAAATACTACATGAACTGAACATCAGGGAGAACTGGCTCACAAAAAGCATACTGTCCTGAAGGTGGAGATATTTTGGCTATGTAAAGCGCTATAATACCCTAGAGACAACGGTATAGATTCATCCATCCATTTATGGAAAAGAAAACAATCAACCGACCACGTTGAGCCTACTGCGAGCAGTATCGGTTATAATTGTGGTCTGGTTACATTGTGCCAATGATGATGGCTAAGAAATGTTAAGGTGCACCAAAACTAGTGGCTTGGATCTGTACTCTATAATCCGGCGAGGGTTGTTGGTTAGGGGGATGGTATGCATTACACACACTCACACACATATATAGACATAATTTTGTTGAGTCGTTTGGCTCAGAGATATTGGTCGTTTGGCTCGTATTGGGGGATTCCCCGTGGCCAATATACGATCAACTTATCTCTGGAGTAGGGCAACTCAAGTATTGGCACTACAAAATATGTCAATATATATATATATATATTTCTAGGCACACTTGGCTGGACATCCCCACTACTTACTAAAGAAAGCCCCCAGGTTATGATAGTTCATTATCATAACCATGTTAACACATATAAAGAAGATACACATACATACACAACTGCGAAACACTTAAAAACGGTGAAATAGAGACACCTAAGTCAGCCATGAAAATGAATGTATATAATCAATATAAATTAGATATATAAAAGTGAGACAAATTGCCAGATCTCAGGAAATCATGTCCAAATCACTAGGATCTACACAGACAGAAGGCCTTGGAGATGACATCTTTTCATCACTGGACACAGGGAGCTGTGAGGAACACAACATCATGCGAAGCATTAGACTTATCTTCTCTTATCTCTGTCTATGATGCCTCCCTCAGCTCCGGATGATTTGACTGTCTTTGACTCTGGGAATTCTGCTCCACTGGATCAAGTAGCAAGAGTACTTCACTATACAGCAACTGTACCGGTATCTAGCAAGTCTTTATCACCAGTAAGGACACACAATGTCTTTGAGCCACATTAAGCTCTGGCACTGGTAGCTGTATGAGGCACAATCTCCCCCATTTTTGGAGATGTCAGGAACCTTCACAGGTGTTAGCTGGTGGGTAACAAGTTGGTTCTGGTGGTTGGATGTTGGTGAGTGGATGTTGTTGAGACTGTGAATCTTCTGCCAGCTCTTCAGAAAATATACATCCTGTCAAGAAAATAACTCAACATTAGTCATCATCAAGAGGGTAACATCTTGACAGGAAAGACAGAGCAAGCATAGTCATCAACCCCCATCTGCTGACTCCTCCCTGCTCTCCTGTTTCATTCCTCAGATTGCCTCTCCAGACCAAAAGACATAAGTCTCCTATATTTATCTGTCTGTTTAGTGCAAGAGAAGGCAAGTCAGATATACAGTGGAGATAGATAAAGTGGTCTAACACATATATCACTCTCCCTATCCCCCTCACTCTGCACACAAACACCAATATTTACTGTCAGTATCTGCATTCACTAGTTTTCCCAACCGCCCCAGCACTCATTGATCTGGGTCAAGCACACACATACTTTGATTAACACAGCCCTGACCCAATTCTGTCCCCATCTCGTATGTACAGATTCTGTAAGTAGTTTAAAACGTACACAATTGTAAGGGCATTAAATGTTTATCAGTATGGGTGGTTTATTGAGGGCATAAGCTATTTAGTCTGTACAGTGGAAGATCTACGTTCGAATCCGCTACTCTAGCGATCAAGAATGGTAGAACTAAGTGAGATCACACAGCCGATATGGATTTCTCTACAGCAGTGACTACTTTACAGACAACATTCTAGGTACTCGTAAACTATAATTAACTTACCCAAGCATATGTAAAAACTGAGACATTTCCAGATTGCCTTGAAAATTGACCGTATACAGGCACAGATTAACACATCTGGAGGCTTGAGAAGCTGGCAAGGAGAATGGCGTCAGTTAGACATTTCAGGCGTTGGTACAAAAGAAGTTCCTTGTATACTGGGGCAAGGAGTAAATCGGTTTCCAAGAAACCTCAATTAACTCCCTAAATATATCCCCAAAAGATATACATTTAAAAGTGGAGTTTAGTTAAAGTAACCAGAAAAGGCAGACATAATAATGTTGTCCAATACAGGCCTATATATATAGATATAAGATACTATATATTTCTGGGCGAGTCCAAGTTTGAATTTTGTGCAGATTACAGGTAAGACAGGTTATCAGCCTTATAAACCGATGTGTAATGACTATCATTTCACGACAGTATATATATATATATATATATATATATATATATATATATATATATATATATATATATATATACACTCACACACATCTATAGACATATATTTACAATTTTATATATATATATATATATATATATATATATATATATATATATACACACTCACACATATATAGACATATATTTACAATTTTATATATATATATATATATATATATATATATATATATATATATATATATACACACACACACACTCACACACATATATAGACATATATTTACAATTTTATATATATATATATATACACACACTCACACACATATATAGACATATATTTGCAATTTTATATATATATATATACACACACTCACACACATATATAGACATATATTTACAATTTTATATATATATATATATATATATATATATATATATATATATATATATATATATATATATATATATATATATATATACACACACTCACACACATATATAGACATATATTTGCAATTATATATATATATATATATATATATATATATATATATATATATATATACACACACTCACACACATATATAGACATATATTTACAATTTTATATATATATATACACACACTCACACACATATATAGACATATATTTACAATTTTATATATATATATACACACACACTCACACACATATATAGACATATATTTACAATTTTATATATATATATATATATATACACACACTCACACACATATATAGACATATATTTACAATTATATATATATATATATATATATATATATATATATATATATATATATATATATATATATATACACTCGGTTCCCACGTGGAAATTCACGTATACGTACCTGCATATAAACACGCATATGTATACATGATGCACATACACTCAATAAAGCCGCCGTGGTGTAGCGGCCAGAATTTCGCCTACGGTTCGGTAGCTCTTGGGTTCAGGACCACGACAGAGAAATCTTTAGTTTGTTTATGTCACATTTTCTCAAGCAACATCCACTACTTCGAGGTGACGTTTGGGCAGTCTTGGCCAGTTTAGGTTGTTTCACACAATTTATTTCTTCTTTTTTATGTCTTACCTTCATTAATTCCTTTTTCTGACCTCACCGTCTCTGTCTTATTTCTGTATCTATAGAGACATGACAATTTTTTTTTTTTTTTATGTGTGTTCTCATCACGCCGTTTGCCTCACGCTCTGAAAGTCTTAGGTTCGTTTTACGGAGGCGCCCTTCAGTTAAGGAGTGCAGTTTTTACATAGACATCTGGGGATTGTCGCCAGAGCTACTGAGGTCGTGCTCTGTGCGACGCTCTCGACAAGTAGCTAGCTGCTGTGCGGAAAGAGCCTAAGCCATATGGGATACAACTCGGTGTCATTAAATCGATAAACTCACCTGTACTGTTACCTGTATGGTTTCTTTACTATTAACATGTAAGCATGCAGGATATCAATGACACTTATACTTTTTTAAAATAATCTTCCATGCAGGATATCAATGACACTTATACTTTTTAAAAATAATCTTCCATGCAGGATATCAATGACACTTATACTTTTTAAAAATAATCTTCCATGCAGGATATCAATGACACTTATACTTTTTAAAAATAATCTTCCATGCAGGATATCAATGACACTTATCCTTTTTAAAAAATAATCTTCCATGCAGGATATCAATGACACTTATACTTTTTAAAAATAATCTTCCATGCATGATATCAATGACACTTATACTTTTTAAAAATAATCTTCCATGCAGGATATCAATGACACTTATACTTTTTAAAAATAATCTTCCATGCAGGATATCAATGACACTTATACTTATTAAAAATAATCTTCCATGCAGGATATCAATGACACTTATACTTTTTAAAAATAATCTTCCATGCAGGATATCAATGTCACTTATACTTTTTAAAAATAATCTTCCATGCAGGATATCAATGACACTTATACTTTTTAAAAATAATCTTCCATGCAGGATATCAATGACACTTATACTTTTTTAAAATAATCTTCCATGCAGGATATCAATGACACTTATACTTTTTAAAAATAATCTTCCATGCAGGATATCAATGACACTTATACTTTTTAAAAATAATCTTCCATGCAGGATATCAATGACACTTATACTTTTTAAAAATAATCTTCCATGCAGGATATCAATGACACTTATACTTTTTTTAAATAATCTTCCATGCAGGATATCAATGACACTTATACTTTTTTAAAAATAATCTTCCATGCAGGATATCAATGACACTTATACTTTTTAAAAATAATCTTCCATGCATGATATCAATGACACTTATACTTTTTAAAAATAATCTTCCATGCAGGATATCAATGACACTTATACTTTTTAAAAATAATCTTCCATGCAGGATATCAATGACACTTATATTTAAAAATAATCTTCCATGCAGGATATCAATGACACTTATACTTTTTAAAAATAATCTTCCATGCAGGATATCAATGACACTTATACTTTTTAAAAATAATCTTCCAATGGTTTTCTATGTCTATATGCCCGTCTCTCTAGCGTAGTTGGCTAAACCGGATTGCGCCGTGAGCTGGTGACGAACTCCTAGTGGTCCGGGTTCACTTCCGGGGGTGGGCAGAAAAGCCACATTTCTCCCCGATTTACGGTATTTAAAATGGAATCAAGGCTGAAAGGTTGCGATATCCATAATACCGAACCTAAGGGTTAACAACTCATGGCTTCTGGATACTAAAACAAACAAACTATGTCTAAATAGGGTGCATGCAATCAGAAAGTGGCCTAATGTGTTTGCTGAAAGCAGTAAAGACACAAGGACGCTGTAAATTTGGCTGTCTAGTATTCTAGTCGTAATCTCCATATAGTTATGTGCTGTAATTTTTAGGTTGTCAAAGACTTGAGATGTCATGGCGGGTTCTCTCAAATATTCACATATTATGGCTGCTGGTACATGGGTGCAGCCTGCGGACAATGTCGAGGCCGACCTTCGGGAAAGTCGGTACAGAATATTGAAGATGCATTGGTTATGAAAGCACACAAGGTTGGAGAACTGGCTAGAAAAAAAGAGACTTTCAGGCGTGCCGTGAAGAGAGAGAGAAGTTTTCTAACGGACCTGCCGATTGATTGATAGATTGAATAATTGATTGGACCATCTTGAAGAAAAGTGAACTGAGGTTAGAAAGGGTGATTGACTGATTGATTGATTGAATTATATTGAAGAAAAGTGAACTGAGGTTAGTATGGTTCATTGATTTATTGATTGAACCATCTTGAAGAGAAGTGAAATGGCATTAGAATGATTTATTAACGGATTGATTGATTAATTGATTGATATAACCATCTTGGAGAGAAGTTAAATGAGGTTAGAATGGTTGATTGATTGATTGATTGATTGATTGATTGATTGATTGATTGATTGATTGATTGATTGATTGAACCCTATTGTAGAGAAGTAAAATGAGGTTAGAATGATTGATTGATTGATTGATTCATCTTCAAGGGAAGTGAAATGAGGTTAAACTGATTGATTGATTGAATTATCTTGAAGAGAAGTGAAATGAGGTTAGAATTGTTGATTGATTGAAAGATAGATTGAACCTTTTTGAGGAGAAGTAAAATGAGGTTAGAATGATTGATTGATTGATCGATTTAATCATCTATAAGAGAAGTGAAATGAGGTTAGAATTTGGAATAATACGAACTGTATGAACACATGATTGCACATATAATCTCTCTGCATGGTCTGGGGCCACCGTCGTGTAGCGGCTAGACTCTCTCATGCTGCTCCGACGGCCGTGCATTCAGGTTCCGACAGAGCGAGACTTTTTCAAAGATGACCATGTTTCTAAGGTCGACTCTGATTTAAATGGGTACCAGGGTATGTCATGGGAGGTAAAGGCGGTCGGTCTAATGTTGACCACTTCACCCAGCGAGTGCCGACTGGTCTGTAAAATATAGGTCTAGTAGGCGTTGCGAGTCCGACTCGAAATCCAGCGTACCTCGATCGAAACCCACTGCGGGCTGCGTGGATTTTTATCATGGCATGGGGCGTCGCTGGTCGACCGAGCCTAAACTGGGTACTAGGGTGGACTGTCCTGTGAAAGTAAAGGGAGCCGGCGTAATGCTTACCAGATTACCCACAGAGTGCTGATGGTCTGTAAAAATATGGGCCCTCTTCCCATTTGCCCGTAACGCCTAAAGGCGTGGAAAGGAATCTTTACTTTTATTACTTTACTCACTATATGCCCAATATGCCCCAAGACGTGGAAAAGACCCTTTACTTACTTGGTACACATGGTCGTGAGGGAGTGCTCAGACCCCTTAAGTATTATTATAATGGGAGGAGGGCTCAAGGTGAAAGACTCCCCATGTTTTTACGCCTGTGAAGATAGGGTAGAGGAACATCAGCGACCGAGTCGCCTACTGGCTTGCCGGTAGACGACTTGGTCGCCGGTCGGGATTGTATTTAGGTCTTCCTTTGATTGCATTAACGCTGTATGAGTCCTTTCCTATGCTTTTGGTGGAGTGCAACGTTAAGCCGTTTTATATAGCGCACATAACCTAGTCATAATTATAACCTAAAGCTCCCCGGTGATGCCGGTTGAAGAGGGTAGCGATTTTTTTAACAGCAAAGCACCTCCCTACCTAGGGTAGAGGAACCAGGGCACGTCTCTAAAACATTTTTGAAAAAGAAAATGCAGGGAAGCACAATATAATTCTTCACGCTAGTGTCGTAAACTACAGTAAGGCCTCATGCTGTCTTCAAATTAGGAATTGTTGATCATTAGAAGGGATCCGGGATTTCTTGCACATGCGGTTTACTTTATGAAACCATAGAGGCTACAACAACAATCAAATGCCAGGGTACACAACGTAAGAATCTGGTCTGAGGAGCAAAAGACCATTCTCTCCGTATATTCCAACATCATCATCTTCTTCTTTGCCTCACCAGCTGTAAACCAGTCTGGACTTAAGCCTTGTTCCAGAACTTGAGCTTATGCGTGCACATCCGTTTTAGTGATCTAGCTTACTGATATGCAGAATGTTGGTTTCTCGCCCCCTAGGCAAATGAACTACGAATTCGAAGGAAACAGCCCTAATATTCGACATGATTGTTAAGAGTATTGGGATTATTATCCCCTCACTTTCCCTTCCCTCAAATGTCGCCCTGTTATCAACATAGAAGTTAAACATCTATGGAAAATATGTAATTCACAATGTGGTAAACCAATGTGAGTGATAATTTCAATCCACTAATAATTTATAGACCCCCGTGTGTCACGGAAAGCAAAGGATACTGACACTGCACCCTACCAGGCAGGTCGTAAGAGGCGACAAATGTTAGGGTTGGGCTTGGGGTTGGCTACCTCATCCTGTAAAAACAATAGCCACAAAAACCAACCAACAATGAATAAGTCAAAAAGAGAAGCAAGTCAAACCAAGCCAACCAAGATGAGGGAAGGCTTTTCAAGTAGAAGAAGTATGACACGGTGTGGAGAAAACCAAAAGGAGTCCGGATCGTCGACGTATTTTCTCTCAGCTGGGAAAACCTCCAGAATTGGCAACTGGAATATTAGAAATCTCTTTTATATAGAGAGAACAACGGAAGTAGAAAGCGAAATTAAACATTATATAATTGCATTCAAAACCGCAGAGGCACAGGAATAAAGATAGGCCTAAAAACACATAGAGCAGAGAGCTAGAGAATGAAGTAAGAACGATGGGGAGGACATAGGGAGAGCTCCATATAATGGCGAAGGATAAAACAACTTGGCGTGAGTTGTTCGAGGGCCTATTAACCACTGGGGGGGGGGGGGGGGATAGAAAGGCATAAGAGAGAAGAGAGAATAATTCATAGAGATTTTTTGAGATATGCATGTGACACACACACATTTCTTCAATATAGGAATAATCGTGTCTGCTTCAAATGACAAAACGAAAATTAAAGTATGGTGTATACTTAACTGAAATAAGCAACAATTGTATTCAAGGAGAAATGAACAGTTACAATTAGCTATGAAGATACTGAAAGTATGAAAATGATAAATAACTTGATTTATTCTTTTTTTTATTTTTTTTATTTTGTCATTTCTTTTTCTTCTTCTTCTTCTTCTTCTTTTTTTTTTTTCTTCTTCTTCTTCTTCTTCTTTTTCTTCTTCTTCTTCTTCTTCTTCTTCTTCTTCTTCTTCTTCTTCTTCTTCTTCTTCTTCTTCTTTTTCTTCTTCTTCTTCTTCTCCCTCACCTCCTCCCATCCCCTCCACTTCCTCCTTCTTCTTCCTCTGCGTTCGATCATACAGGACGATTAGCAGGTTTTTGTTGCCATTTATAGCTGAGCCGCGACATATGTGTCTTTCGACCTAACACATCTGATTTTATCAAACCCCTAGCTACTCGCTTTTTTACAACAAGCTCATGTGGGGGGGGGGGGGTGATGTATCCAGACGATAGTGTTATATTGTGCTGTAATGAGGCAGATGCATTTAGGGGCGATGGTGAGTATCACTTGAAAAACCAGCCGGCATTGAGAATATATTAAGGTCTGGGGTGAAATTCCGACCCGGACATAGCAAATAGACCGTGAATAATGACACCCCCCCCCCCTACCCCTATTCCCCTCACCCTACCCCCCCCCCCACCCACCCACCCACCCACCAGCACAAAGACACTTGCATGTGAATCATGATCCCATCCCATCCTCGGCGTGCCAGGTTTTTTTTTTTTTTTTTCCTCAAAGGAAAGGAAACACCGATACGCTTGGACTAACTAAGCCATCAAATATCAGCATATACAGGTTTTGAGAACCTCTGACGCTCAAATCAAATACAAACTAAGATACCCGCGGCTTTTGAACTTTACATGTTCCCGCGAAATCAATACATAAATACCAGAGCTAAGAAGGAGCAGAATATAGGCATTTGACATTTTATGAACATCAAAGAAAACTAACAGCCACATCGGTCAGAACCAGGCGCGCAGAGTGGCGATGTTTTGAGTCTTTGAACAACGGATCAACTTTATGGCACACGGGTAGTAACCCATAAATGTTCCGTTCTTCTCCTAACTCAAGTAACAAAAAAAAACACTACGTCCTTTTAGGGACACAAATTTTTGTTATTTGAAGCTCCACCCTGGCTTCTGCCGGGGGCCGCAATATAGGCAGGTCATACATATGGCCAATTGTCTGAACGCGGTTTCTGGGACCTCTCCACGGTGATCCCCATCCACGTGGTGGCACTTTGAGTCATCGGATGTTTATCGCTTGTGTGATGTCCTAGTGGAGTAGAAAGTCAGTCAGTAAGCCTAACTCAAGTCTGAGTCTTAAGAAGTTCAGCACAGTGCACAGACTCTGTAGCAACGGCGAGGATGTTGGAAACCTTAACCCTATGTTGGAGACATAAACCCTATGTTGGAGACATTAACCCTATGTTGGAGACATAAACCCTATGTTGGAAACCTTAACCCTATGTTGGAGACATAAACCTTATGTTGGAGACATAAACCCTATGTTGGAGACATAAACCTTATGTTGGAGACATAAACCCTATGTTGGAGACATAAACCTTATGTTGGAAACCTTAACCCTATGTTGGAGACATAAACCCTATGTTGGAGACATAAACCTTATGTTGGAGACATAAACCCTATGTTGGAGACATTAACCCTATGTTGGAGACATAAACCCTATGTTGGAGACATAAACCTTATGTTGGAGACATTAACCCTATGTTGGAGACATAAACCTTATGTTGGAGACATAAACCCTATGTTGGAGACATAAACCTTATGTTGGAAACCTTAACCCTATGTTGGAGACATAAACCTTATGTTGGAGACATAAACCCTATGTTGGAGACATAAACCTTATGTTGGAGACATTAACCCTATGGTGGAGACATAAACCCTATGTTGGAAACCTTAACCCTATGTTGGAGACATAAACTCTATGTTGGAGACATAAACCCTTTGTTGGAGACATAAACCCTATGTTGGAGACATAAACCCTATGTTGGAAACCTTAACCCTATGTTGGAGACATAAACCCTATGTTGGAGACATTAACCCTATGGTGGAGACATAAACCCTATGTTGGAAACCTTAACCCTATGTTGAAGACATAAACCCTATGTTGGAGACATAAACTCTATGTTGGAGACATAAACCCTATGTTGGAGACATAAACCCTAAGTTGGAGACGTAAACCCTATTTTGAAGACATAAACCGATTGGCGTATTTGTAATAAATAGTAAATACATTTAAAAAATGCACCATAAAAACCTTACCTGCACAATGTGGTGACAGCACTAGCCACGCCGCCGTAAATCTTAAGGTTCAAAGACACCCCCCCCCCCCCCCCCCCCCTTCTTTCTGGAACAGAAAGTGTAAGCGGAAATGCCAGTAGTCAATGCACGCCTCGCCACTGGCGCCGACAAAAAGAAAAGTTTGTAGCACACCACTCCCCTCCCCCTTGCCACCACAAATATTTTCCAGGTGAAGAAAAATTGCCTTTATCTGTCTAGTTTAAACGCATAATAATAATTTTTCGTACGATGAGCTGGACGGCAAATAAATACAAAACAACTAAAAGAAAAGGACGCCTTTCACACAATGGCTCATCGGTCATTACATGGTAGAGTAATGTTTGTAGAGTCATGTTTGTAGAGTAATGTTTGTAGAGTAATGTTTGTAGAGTAATGTTTGTAGAGACCAACCGACCCTTGGTGTGAAAAGTGGTCAACATCAGAGCCAGTCAGTACAATAATAATTTATAATACTATGACAGGTAAAATCGTGTTTAAGAGAAAATTTTACACGTCGTTAGAGTGGCTACTTAGCCTCGAAAAAGAAGGGATCCTCCCCCACCCCCTTCCCCTTGTTTTCACCGACCTAAGCACAATATATTTTTGTTGGTGGTAGGTGCCTGCAGTGTTCTGAACCCAGAGATTGCAGCGCCCCTAATCACAAACAGTGTGAAATACTTTAGCCTTTTTTAACACTACAGTTGCTTAGAGACAAACCAGACATTCTAAAGACTATTGTTTTAACAATGCTGATGGAGATTACTTTGCACATGAACACACACACAAATGGGAAAGATTGCTTTTTTGTTTTTTTTTTTTTTTTTAGAAATAAGTGTGATTCCGACAAGAACAAACCTGTGAAGGATTACTTTTCTTAGAAATAAGTGTGATTCCGACAAGAACAAACCTGTGAAAAGATTACTTTTCTTAGAAATAAGTGTGATTCCGACAAGAACAAACCTGTGAAAGATACTTTTCTTAGAAATAAGTGTGATTCCGACAAGAACAAACCTGTGAAAGATTACTTTTCTTAGAAATAAGTGTGATTTCGACAAGAACAAACCTGTGAAAGATTACTTTTGTTAGAACTAAGTGTGGTTCCCTCAAAAACAAACCTGTGAAATGAGAAGAATAAGAAGTACAAGAAGTGTCCTGCTAGAACAGTCAGCATCTGCACTAAGATATTCAAAATAAAAAAGGTGGGATGTTTTAGTTGTCATGAGAATTTTGTGCATCTGTCGTTCATATATAATTAAAATGATACTAATTACATTTAATTATAAATGAGGACCACATTCTTACGAAAACGTACATGCATACAATCTCTTTCGCCTCGTCACTGATCCATTCAGTGATGTTGATCCGTAGTTAAAAAATGAAAGAGTTGTAGTGAAAGGCGTGTAGCGATTACTTACAGAACAATGCATTTTATTTTCTTGTGTTTTAGACGTCTCCTCCAACATCAGTCATGCTGCCACGCTGTCCGGTCTCGGTCACAAAGATGGCGAGTTTAAGATCAAAACCGGTATCTCTGAGGGTGTCCATACACTGGGCTAGATCGCTAAACTTTGTTAGAAACCAATGACGCTGTCCTACAGTACACGTTGAAGAAAGGGTCTACTCTGTAGTCAGTGTGCAAATTCGACTGTGCCTATATGAGTGTAGGTGTACTCTAATGCCACACTGTTCGGTCAAAAGCCTCTCATTCTCTCTCTCTTCTCTCTCTCTCTCTCTCTCTCTCTCTCTCTCTCTCTCTCTCTCTTCTCCACACCCCACCCCCTTTCCCTCTCTCTTTCTTGTTGTACCCCACCATGACAACTCACAAGCAATAAACATCAGGTGACACAAAGTGCGACCAAGCGGATGAGGATCATCCTTGGAAAGGTCCGAGAAAAACTTGTCCATATTTATGGTTTGGCCCGGCTATATTCAGGGTACCCGGCAAAAACCAGGGTGGGGTTTTAAGTAACGAAAAATAGCATTCCACACAGGGACAAGCAACAGAGTAATGTCAAAAGCCGCACATTTTTTAGAAGTACAATAGTGACGTTGAGAATTATTATGTTCAAAGGTTTAGTTAAAATTGCAGAGGGGAGTACTGCAATGAGGGGTCTGGCTCTGGAGTTATAATTCAGAAGAAAAAAATATTTTACATTAAGAAAACATTCTGACCAAAACGTGTATCCATGTAGTCTCTTTTACATCGCTGCTGATAGCACATGCGTTTTACATAGACTGAAAAATTATGACAATTATCTCCCTCTGGCAGCTCTGTGAAGCGTAGGAATAATATAACCTTAAGAAAGACAGAAGAACAAGCGGTACTTTCTTATTAGCCGATCATAAACATGGGAAATTTACAGGTCACGGGACAGTCAAATATTTCATGGGGTGGTAGATTAAGCGTATAGTTTTGGTTAGGTTAGGATTAAAGTTAGGGTTAGATTGACGCGCGAAAACCTTGGCCTTGGAAGAAACGCGCTAAAGCACAGAAAACACGGAACACTCGCTCTTACCACCCTCTAAAATACTTAACTATCCCGTGACGTCATTGGTGGTCGGCTAAAGTGAAAGCATTGAAAAAGTTACTGAAAAAAGTGGAAATGCCCTAATCCAATGTCAGAAAACAATTGATTTGATTAGTCCGCCAATTAGTAGTGTATTGTCCATTCATGGATTGAAAAAAACATAAAAGAAGAAATGCTTTTCGTAAAATACTTACAAACAACGTTTCAAACCTGATAACATAAGTGATAATTTGTTTTCCAAGAAATGGAAGATAAGTGGTGCGTGTTTGTACAGATGATACCCCAGCTAAGAGAGGTTCTCGTCATGGGTTTTTTAATAAGAGGAGGGGGAAGGGGGGTACAAAGATAACAGGATATCACAGTGTAGCTTTCAGCGTCTTTATGATGACATTCTTCTTCTTCTTCTTTGCGATCGCCGGCTGTAAACTCCATCGGCAAAGTTTTGGTTGTTCGTCCACTTCTGGACTGTAGTCCTGTTTCAGAAACTGAGTGTTGCGTGTACATTCGTTTCACAGGTCTGAGTTATTTGCATGCAGACTTTTAGTTTCCTGCCTCTCGGGCAGATGTACTCCGACTTCGAAGAAAGCTCCCACTTAGTCGACTCTTACGACATGCTTTTAGGCAGGAAGTGGGTCTATTTTTGTTTCCCCTCAATGAGGTCCAGGAAGCCACACAGGATGACATTAAAGCCAAACATAGTCTCATATTTTTCATACTGAGGCCCGCTGGTTATAAAAGGAAAATATGTTTGTTCGATTGTATGATTTGGTCTGAGGTCGAAGTATTTCCCGATTAGATAAATAACAAAACAAAAAACAACAGATGTTCTGTTTTGGGGAGCCACCGTGTTGTAGTGGCTAGACGCTTGCGTCGATGTGATGAATTCAGCTTCCAGGTCGACCCAGCCCCTAATGGGTACCAGGTAGAGTTATGGGAAGTAAAGGCGACCGGTGTAATTTAGGTCATAACATCCGCCAACTGCCGATTAATTAATAAAGGTAGAGGTGAGAGGATCGACTTCATTGCACCGGGTTTTATCCCATATAGTTCAGTCTCTCTCCGCAAAACAGTTAACAGTCTGCTCCGAGCGTTACAGAAAGTGGACTTCCATAGATCCAGCGACGATCTCCAGTGATATCCGTAAAAACTGCAGTCGTCAAATGAACGGCACCACCGTAAAAAGAACACATGACCTTCAGAAAAATGGACGAACAACCAGGACCTTTCACCGGAGTTTATAGCTGATGAACAAGAAAGAACAAAAACCTCAATTGACAAAAATATATTGAACAGAATACTGTATGGGTAAATGCTACTTTAGCTTGAGTTATTTTACACGTAACTTAGACAGTGGCGGTCCGTGGTTACAATTATGGTGGCTGTGATTTAGACATTGTCAGTGTCTTAGTTTTCTCTAGGTTGTTTCGTCTAGGACTGTGTTCTCTCTTTTGACGTCTGCTCAACGGACGTCAAAAGGAGGATGGTCATTGCAACTGAACGATCAAGGGGGCTGAGTGGTCTCGAGTGCTGGAGGTACCGGGTTCAGGCACGACCGGCCGAAGCTGGAGCCGTTCGTGGTTTAAGTCTGGGTTAAGGCTGGTATTTTTTCACATATACTTCAAGTAATTTCCCCTGGTCTCTGGATATTAAGATTAGACTTTCCTGTGTATTGCTGCGCCGGTAAAATATCCATTGGCAGTTAAAATTCTAAAAAAAAAATAGCCTTATGGTGCTATTTTGAGTTACAAATTTAGTATTTCAGGATCCTCGCTGGTGCAGCGGAGTTCGTGCACTGCGGTGAGATACCTCAGGATTGAGTAAGAAGTATAAAGGAGCCCTCGTGTGTTACTACCCTTGTGCCATGATGTTGATTCGTTGTATAAACCATAAATTAATTAAAGCGTATAGTTAATTAAGCACCAGCAACGATACGAAAGTCAAGCTTTACATCTTCCTTGCAGTAAAGTAACACACGGATGTGAGTCGTGAAATGTCTCGCAGTCCCTAAGGGGCTTTTCAAATGGAGTGCTATGGAAAGATTCTCAGAATACCATGGACAAAGAAGAAAAGAAATACTGATATCCTTACAGATCTTAAACATTGAGCAAGATTGGGTGACAAACAGCATCTTGTCTCAGAAGTTGACATACTTTGGCCATAACAAGTTCTAGGGTGAATTAGGGAAAAAATAATAACGACGCATTGTACCAGGAAGGAAGGGAGGAGGGGCAGGGGGGGGGGGGCACCTGTACGACTAGAGACACATGAAATAAGTGACTCCTTGGGTATGAAAGTGCACGAGGTAGAAAAGCGGGCAAGAGTTTCTTTCAGGCATAATGTGAAAAGTGCGAAGCTCTGCAGAAGGGAAAAAAAAAGGTTAAGTCGGGAGATGTGAAGCAGCGTCATTGCAAACGATTATAAACCATAAGTGCTCTGCCACCATTACAAACAGCTAATAGGAAATTGTGTGCCTGTGCCGCTGTCCGCACAAAGCTCTGTAGCTACAGCAACGTTCCTCCATTTGCCCCAGAGTGTCAGCTCTGGTACCCATTTCCTAGAGGCTGGGTGAACCCCGGGAACCGCCGGGTTCCTATCGACTGCGCTAACGCGGCCAAGGACTTGCCACAGGACGATGATGAGGAAGTATGTATTTAGCCATTTCGGAAGCAGTATACACATGCGCTTGTAATAGTTATTACTGTCTTCTTCGGACGATAGGCATAACAGAATGTTCTGCCTGTGATTGTGGAGCAGAAAGACAGACCCCAGAGCAGATACTGCAGTACTGCCCTAACCTCTCTAAGCAAAAACTGTGGATCTGGCCCAAGAGAGCTACAATGCAAGAGAAGCTATTAGGGACCAGTGGCGACCGTAATCGCACAATCCTATTTGTGACCCAGAAAAGACTCAATGTTTAGCATGACTGATGTCGAACGCAGAAAAACAATAAGTATACCACAGACATCAGCTTGGACTGTTTCGGTCAGACAGTTAATACATTTACTTTATGTTGTTATCTGGGTACACAGCTTTTTCAGTGCAAGTAACACAATTTCTTCAAACATCTTGATTGCGAATATGTCTTTTTACACAGCTGATATTTGGGGTTGGTGACATAAACTAACAGGGCAAATAACAATCGTCAAAAGGCAGAGAAATGAAAAACAATTTGAGTGAGGAAACAAGGACGCCCATAAGACACCCGTCGACGAACGTTGATTATTTGCTGGACTGGATTCCATTTATGGTTTTAAAATGATTTCGTTAGACGGAACTGAGTGGACAAATAGACTGGGTGCTTTATCTGATTTATAAGCGGCGCAATATGATTTCGGTCAAACAAACGTTAGTCATCCCAGAAAAAGTAGGTAACGTTCCATTGATAACTTTCTTGGACTGGTCTAACCTGCTGGGGGTTACGGGTGTGCCGCTCTGTTGTTTGCTATCTGTGTTGTCTTGCATTTACGTTTTTTATTTTCAGAAAGAGAATGCTTGTGACATAGGTTTCAAAACCCTCTAAATGGATTGTGTGTTAGACCCAGTATGTCGATGTTTTTGAAGTGTTAAAAGCGCTGGCGTTCTGACATATACAACAGACGATGTCAACGGCATTGCCGAACACCCCCGTGAACTTGTAGCAAGAATACGTGGCTCAAGGCCGACCAATCAGAGGTTAGCTAGGCTGAAGCTCGACCAATCAGAAGTGATGTAGTGTGTATCGGTGTTTAGATGGGGGAACTAATGTTTGTTTGTCGATGATTTCGACGATAAGATAAACAGCGTGAAAGGGATTAGCTTCCCTTTCACTCTTGACCTTTGCCCTTCCTATGTCATTGTACCATTCGGGCACACTAAGCAGACGTACATGGAAATGACGGCTACACAGCTCATTTTGACTGGGGACAAAATCCGT
The DNA here is from genome assembly GCA_905116865.2 of Candidula unifasciata. NCBI lineage: Eukaryota > Metazoa > Mollusca > Gastropoda > Stylommatophora > Geomitridae > Candidula > Candidula unifasciata. Next base: position 1,280 of record CAJHNH020005072.1, on the reverse strand, counting down.
GATCTTTGTAACGAGTAGCCAGAGCAATACTTACTCGATGCAGGGCTTTTAAGCAATCAAGCTTCACCAGATTGAAACAACGTAGCTAGGGCTTTATAGAGAATTTCCAAAACACTTCACCGTGGCTACATCCAGATGACCATGTGATGATATTCTCCAGATATTCAAATCATACTTCTACAGCATTTTAGACATAACTCATTTTCTGTTAAAACCATCGAAGAAAGGGGTTGTTCGAGGAAAACATACCTTTTCTAAATGTACATATTATGTGATTAATGGTAAGGAAATAAAACAATTATGTTTAAAAAATGTCGAAATAAATAATTAAAAATAGATCTACTGTACGTTGTTGGGAGAGGGGGGGGGGGGGGCATAGTCAATGTACACGTTGGGGAGGGCAGGGTGTGGGTCATGTTATTGTGTGGTTTAAGAAGCCTGAGCCATCAGGTAGAAGCGCATACACCTTGCTCAGTTGAAGGCTTGGTCGGCCTAGGAGTCCAGATTCGTTTTCAAATGTTTTCTTTCACATTAGTAGCAAAGTCTGCAGATACTACTGCAGGTTTCTCAACATAGTTACTGATTTGTTCCTTTTTGTATCACCACTCTATCTATCTATCTATCTATCTATCTATCTATCTATCTATCTATCTATCTATCTATCTATCTATCTATCTATCTATCTATCTATCTATCATCTATCTATCTATCTATCTATCTATCTATCTATCTATCTATCTATCTATCTATCTATCTATATCTATCTATCTATCTATCTATCTATCTATCTATCTATCTATCTATCTATCTATCTATCTATCGCTATCTATCTATCTATCTATCTATCTATCTATCTATCTATCTATCTATCTATCTATCTATCTATCTATCTATCTATCTATCTATCTATCTATCTATCTATCTATCTATCTATCTATCTATCTATCTATCTATCTATCTATCTATCTATCTATCTATCTATCTATCTATCTATCTATCTATCTATCTAAAATGTCTGTCTGTCCTGTCTGTCTGTCTGTCTGTCTGTCTGTCTGTCTGTCTGTCTGTCTGTCTGTCTGTCTGTCTGTCTGTCTGTCTGTCTGTCTGTCTGTCTGTCTGTCTGTCTGTCTGTCTGTCTGTCTGTCTGTCTGTCTGTCTGTCTGTCTGTCTGTCTGTCTGTCTGTCTGTCTGTCTGTCTGTCTGTCAGAATACCAGTCTGTCTGTCTGTCTGTCTGTCTGTCCATATGTGTTTATATCTATTTGTCTGAATGTCTTCTTTC
>CAJHNH020005071.1:7500-26386 GCA_905116865.2 Candidula unifasciata | reverse complement strand
GACTCTCTACACTCAGAGGAAAGCAGGACGGATATATAATCAAACTGTTACTGGCACCATCGGATGTGGAACTCTTCGCTGGCTACTGGAGAAGAAAGCGACGCGTTTATGTCTAGAATATTGTTATATCATTTGTCAGCTCAACAGTGAACACTGAACAACACAAATATGTTCCGTATTGCGCCAGTTATACTTACTTTCATAACATCCACTGGTGTTATTGTGCACTCTTAGCCGACCTGTGAACCAACACCAGCTTTAACACTCCACCTCCCCCCCCTCCCACCTTTCCACCACCCCCAGTAACTAACATAATTACGGTTCAACGCCGAGAAACTCGTCACACTTGAATGCACATTATGACAACTACTTCTTTCGGAGGAAAAGCAGTTGCGAGTGTATCAACACCTTCTCTGAGTAGCGCAATTTAAATTTCTTTAAGTGCAGCTTTGGGGAAATCTTTCTGTCAATGTGGGTTTTTCCGAATCAGTTTACAAGTTGAGTACCACTCCCGCTCAACAGCAATAAAGGACGCTGGATACATGTTGAACGTCAAAATATAATTAATGTATTTCAAAACCAAGACAATGAATCCACATGAATTTCTATACTGCCACAGTCATTCCCACTGGCAAGGCAACACACACTCCGGACGCTCTGGGCTACTTACTGCCACCCTGTTCCGTGGTCAACAACGAGCAAACATTACCTGCTCGTGCAAACCCACTGCTCGTGAGTACGTGTCTGTCTCTATGACATCCATCCCTTGGGTACACTGTCACTAGAAAGATCATACGGGCCGATGCACAATACCTTGTGAAGATTATCCAGGCCCTCCGTTTGCGGCCTGACACGTACTTGAGATCTCCCATCTCACCACATGAGCTTCTGTCGCGCTGGCCCGGCCTCTGCGGCATCCCTCGCCGATAGCCTGTATGCCTAACGCCAGCGAAACATGCGGGTGTGCAGGACTAGTCTGGCAACACCCAAACTAGAACCTACATCACCGCATCCTTCCTCTCCGGGGACTTGGAGCCAACGGTTTTTCTCTCTCTCTCTTCACATTGCGTTCAATGTGTCCTGCACCGCACCAAGTGTTTACGTTCAATAATGAACTTCCCTTTCATATACACATTTATTGCACACAACAGTTGTGTTGGAGTTAGGGCTAATTCTGCATATCTTGGGGTAGTTAAAAGCATCAGAAAGCCTGGAAACCCAGTCTTACCACCCTCGAAAATGTTGAGCTGTCATGTGACGTCATCTGGGATAGAATATTACGAAAGAACCAGCGAAATTATTATAATTAGACTTCGCCTTCAATGGACTCGACTGTATAATCGTTTGTCCACGTCACATTAATCATAGTGGCTTTTCCCGAAACTAAAATACACTGTCTGCGTTATTTCATAACTGGTTTGAAAATACTGATTTGGGAAACGGGAAAACCTACTGTCACTGAACAATTTCCCGTAAGAATACGTAAGGTATTTAAATTGCATCTAAGAGAAAGCCGATTGGTCTAAAAGAATAGGTATGCTATATAATAAAATCACTCGCATATGTGTTTCGTCAGAAAGAACTTGTTCTGGGCGCGTGGAGCTGGGGCGAAATCTAAAGGTAATAAGATAGCCATTGTATGTCTAAAAAATTACATTTGAGTTATTTATTTCAAGAACATTGATCATTTACTCGCATGTGACAATCACGATAAGTTCTTACGTTCCCAAGCTTCCGTATATTTCACACACCTGTAATTCTTATGCTTTAACCCTCTAGAGAGGACGTGGTAGAAACATCGGCCCAACGCGAAGCAACCAAAAGGACGGCTGTGCCCATTATTGGGGAAAAAGACTGTTGTATCATAGCAAATGAAACATATCTGGAAGCAGGAAAACGAGTAGAACCATGTGCCAGACGTGTCTCAATGGCCTCCAAGGGCCTTACCTGCCAAAATACAGGTGTTAGGACTTATTTATGCTTCATAAAAAAATAAAAAAAATACACCCACATTTTTTTTCAGGTTAGTTATGTTTGTTTCCAAGTTTTTTTAAAAATAAAAAATTATGCAAATCAGAATAGGTAATTTAAACAAATGTTAAGATTTCAGTTTAAATCACAAATAGTCTATTAGTTCATTCAATTTCCTACATGAATATATAGTTTTGTAAATGTTAATTAAACGCTTTATTGTGTGTGTGTGTGTGTGTGTGTGTGTGTGTGTGTGTGTGTGTGTAAACTATGAGAAAAGTAAAGGATCCTTTTCCACGCCTATAGGCGTATAGGGTATATAGGGCAAGACCTATATTTTTAAAGACCAATCAATGGGCACAAGATGGGTGATGTGGTCAACATAACGCCGGCTGCCTCTACTTTCCTTGGACTGCACTCGGTACCCACCCAAGGCTGGGTCGACCTGAGAGCCAATGTCATTTTTTTAAAAAGTCCGGTTCTGCCAGGGAGCGAACCCACGACTTTCCGATCAGCGGCGAGCGTCTAGCCGCTCTGCCACAGGCACTCTCTCCGTCTCCAAAGGGTTAACATAAACTTCACGTTACAATCGCCGACTTTTTATTGTTGTCAACTGTCCTGTTTGTTTTGACTTAACACTACATGCCTTTTTCTTAAAAATAAATTTGCTCAACGTCCTTTTTTGTCTATACGCGGAAGCTAGTCACGTCTAATGTTCACTTTGGATTTCCATATCTGATACAAGGGGCTGAGAGGCCTCGAGGTATGGCTTTCGCCTCGAGTGTTGGAGGTCCCGGGTTCAAGCCCTGGCGAAGGCTGGGATTTTTCACAATGACCAAGTAATTTCCCTGATCTCTGGGTAGTGAAATAGGACGCCCGTGTGTATTGTTGCACACGTAAAAATCCCTTCGCGGTTGGAAATCGAAAAGAGTAGCCCAATTGCGCCGCCTGAGCAATATCTAGGCAGAGTTTTTCAGGATCCTCACCGGTGCCACGGAGTTCGTGCACTTCGCAGAGATTCTTTAGACTCAGGTTTGAGTGAGAAGACAGAGCACTTATGGGTTACATGATGTTGATCCGTTGAATAAACATATCTGATACATAGAAGCTGGAAGCCGGGGATAAGATAACTTGAGCTCCCTTTAACCAGGCAGAGAAGTTTGACAAATATGTTGGGCTTTCTTTATATTTCAGGTATGTTATTATAGTGATTTGTTATTCATGACCTTAATAATAATAACAACACAACTAATAATAATAATCATAATTTTAATAAATGGAAAAAAAAGGTAGATAAATATTACGGAGATCTCCCCATTTACACAGAGTACGACCTTTCATTCGCACTTCCTCAGGCTCGTCTACGTCATGAAGGTTACGGGGGTGTTCCGGTGTACTGTTTGCTCGAAAGGCTTTCTGCGTTGTCCTACATTTACGTTTTCATTCCGAGAAAGAGAATGCATGAGACGTAGCGTGCAGCACTCTCAGGCGGGTTTGTGTTAGGGCCAATGCTGCATGTTTTTAAAGCGTTAAAAGCACTGACGTGCTGAAATATACAACACGCAAAATCAACGGTGTGTGTTGTGTATGTTGTGCCTGTATGTACGTGTGTGACTGTGTGTGCTTTTGTATGTGTATATATGTTGGGCCTGGGTGTATGTGTTGCGTCTGTGTATATGAGCTCTCTCTGTGTGTATGCCATTCTATGGTTGTGTGTGTGTGTATCGTCAGTGTGTATGTATGTCATGTGTGTGTGTGTGTGTGTGTGTGTGTGTGTGTGTGTGTGTGTGTGTGTGTGTGTGTGTGTGCTTGTGTGATTCTGCGATGTGTGAGTATTTTGAACATGCATATTTAAAGGTACGTATTTGTTATTCATGCTTTAGAATTTACCATTTACGTTCAGACTATGAATTTTGATATGTGAACATAATATTTTTGATACATAAAATACATTTGCCATATGAAGGCTTAGAAGGGCCGGGTGTAAAACGGGTCTTTGTGCCCAATTTGTAACCTTTTGGGTGAAAAGCATGTTCGTTCGTTTGTTCTCGCTGTCGCTTTCTGTCTTTAGCTTTTGTTCCCTATGTATCATTCTCGTTCTTTCGCCCTCTCTCTTTCTCTCTCTTTATCTGTGTCTTAATTTTTTTTCATCTCTTCAGGTCTTTCTCTCTTTCTGTCTTAAATGACGCTGTCTATATAGTAAACTTATGTATGCTAACTAGGAAGGATACTCCGCGTGTGTTTATCTCCACAGCTCACATTTTCTCACCCAAAAGTCCTGTCAAACAACGCCCACAGAATCAGCAACCCTAAAATTGGAAGCGTATATAGTAAATCAAACAGTATCGAAGGCTGTATTCCAAGTTCTGCCATTGACTGATGTTGTTTACAATTATGCCAGGCTTCCATAAACGCAAGTCGAATCAGGGTTAGGATAATATACGCAGAGAGATATAGAAAGGAGGAGATCAGAGCTTTTTGTGGGGTCCTCATTTAGGTCGGGGGTCATTGTTTTCGGATATGGGGGGGGGGAGGGGTAGACCAACTGTCCCCTAACAAGCATGTCGTGAACAGCGACCCGTTAGGAAGTGCATCAACTTAAGAGGCGAGAAACCAACAGTCTGCTTGCAAAATAAACCAGTTTTGTAAAACAGACGTGAACGCAAAACGTCATCTCCTACTATATACTCCGGTGGAAAGTTCTCGTTGTGTGTTCACTTCTAGATTTTAGGCTTGTTTTAGAACTTTATTTATGCGTGCACATAATGACAGGATTAAATTTTTATACAAGCGAAAGGCGGAGACAGAATGTGGGTTTTGTGTGCTTTGCTTCCATGGATACAGCTCAATGACCTTAATACGCCAAAGGTTGTTATGTTACGAACAACCAAAACTTCCCACTGGAGTTTACAGCGGGTTTTAGGTGAAGAAGGTGTTGAAGACAGGATCGATGGCTGTGCAGTGAGGATACGGGTTGAGAATCTCCACCCAGAAATGTGTGAGAGCTTTCAGCTCTGCCTTCTGACCATCTGTAGATGTTAAAAAAATATTTTTATTTATTCCGTTCAAATTTTTTTCATTCAGGACCTTGTAGAGCCAGCCCCAGTATTTTTTGGCTATTGTGATGTTTTTATTCAAATTTTACGTTTAGTAATTTGCCATTGCCTTTTCGAAACCAACGCAAGGCGCAAAACCTGCAGCTGGGATCGATCCCATCACCCCCAGCATTACGAAGCGCGTTCGCAACACTTAAGCCACATACGCCGACATTATTATTATTATTAAACAGGGCTTATTGAACCAACATGTCCCAAGTTCCTAAACGAAGCTCAAATCCAGAAGTGGACGAACATTTAGAAATGTTCCTAGGAATTTACAGCCAATTAACTTACTTTAAAACCCAACGTCGCAGTCCTTGACCGGCTGGACCTGCGCCTAAACCTTCAACATCTTCAGCCACACAAACAATACGGAGGATATCATTATCTTCACTATGTTACGCTGCTCTTTGTAAACTGAATCTGTAACAGGGAGACGTCATCACTTGTTTGTAAGGAGGCAGGATAAATAGTATATGATGTAATTGTTAACATGCCCTATCAAAGTGAACGCATTAGTACTGGCTCTCTGGACGTGTCCATGGGGCCGGCTGTCAATTTAATATTTAGGTACAGAACAAGATGCTGCAATCTAGACGCAATTAGAAAATCTCACGTGAGAACGCACATAGTAAACATTTGGAGCCTGCCAGAACCTTCTAGAAGCAGTCAAAATGTGCATAAAACAAATAAAATACCACCCATCCCAGCATCTCAGTATAAATAATGAGTAAGAAACTACTTGGGTAATCCTTCAGTTTACAAGACTTAGAAGAGGAGGGACTAGTAACAGGGACCTCAAAGAGAATCTTCGATCGTCAAGACTTGGAAGAGCAGGGACTAGTAACATGGACCCTCAAAGTTGTGGAGATACCAGCTCAACACTAGAAAATGGGGAGCCAGACACATTGGGTCTCGAGGTCAGAAACTAGAGAGGAGACATGAACGAGACATTGAAATACAGAGACAGTACACAAGACACATGGATCCATGGTTAACAGAGGCGCATCAGATATCAATACTGCTAAGATGTTAATAACACTTCGCGGCCCTAAGAGTATGTAACCACACAGCTAAAACAGTAGCTATTCAGAATATCATTGACGTTGTTTGTGACATTACTGAAGTATCAAAATATAGACAGTACTTAGAAGAGCGGTCGTTTCCAGGCATTTTACTTTTCAAGCATCAGAGATGTGAGAAGCCTGCAGCAAGCAAGACAGCAGCTCGCTCTTCGAGCAGATCAGTTAAGGAAGCCAGCGGTGCCTTCTCCATGACTACCACCAGCAGACGATGGAGGTGATCGCTGGGATCACAGGAATATTTCCGCGCGTGTTTGCTGAGTGATTCTTTGAGTATGATCCGACGGGTCGGGGTAGGTTGGTTACTAGACAGTCGCTTGAGTCATTGCAAAATTCTCCCGTGTGGGCAGTTACTTTCATGTTCGTCCCACGTCATGCAGTCGTTGTTGGTAATGAGAGAGCTGATAGACTGGCAGGCACTGCATTAAGTGAAGATGGCCGGCCCATGGATCACGCAGACATTGTCATTGCCCTTAGAGAGGTAGGACGCTCTGAGGATTTTGGAAGCAACGTGTACACATCACTTCTAAGAATACGTGAATTGGGAGCAAAGATCCACACAGCCAAGCATAAGAAGCCCACTGGACGCACACGAAGTCTGGTTAACCAATATAGGACTGGTACTATTAACCGCACGAAGCTGATAAATATGTTGAGCGGGGAATGTGAGCGCCTATGGTTGTGCCCAGAGTGCTGTAAAGAGAATCTAACTCATAACTCATAACTCAAGCAAGACAATTATCATCAACACTATCGACAAGACCATCTTTCTGCTCGTCTATTCTCTTTCAGTTGACTCCTCCTGTAGCAAAGTAAAGACGAACCCGAGTGTAAGACATCAAAGTACACTATGAAAACAGTTGTACTACAGTTCGAGCAGAGTGGCAATCTTCACTGGGAAGGTCACGGGTAGTGAGCATACTTTATTCTTTTCTCCAGGTTATGGCGGTGTAGTGGGTAAGGAAGAGGCAGACAGACTGGCTGGATCTGCACCACTGGGTGGTGAATAAAACATGACAAGGCAGATGTGGTCAAGGCCCTTTGAGAACAAGCAACGGAATCAGTAGAGAAACAAAATTATTATGACCTGGAGAGAATGAGGCACCTGGGTGTGACCAGAGGGTCTGGCTGGCTTACTACACTCAAAGGAAAGGCAAGACAGACATGTAATCAGACTGTGACCAGTACCATCAGTATTGGAACTCTGCGCCGGCTGCTGAAGATGATGATAGAGCACGTATGGGAATATCCCGAGTGCTGTGATGTTAATTCTTGACTCAGCTCAACTCAACTCAACTTGTAAACTAATTCGGAAAAACCCACATTGACAGAAAAATGTACCCAAGGCTGCACTTTAAGATATTTAAATTGCGCGACTCAGAGAAGGTGTTGATACCCTCGCAATTGCGTTTCCTCAGAAAGAAGTAGTAGTCATAATGTGCATTCAAGTGTGACGAGTTTCTCTGCGTTGAACCGTAATTATGTTAGTTACTGAGGGGTGGTGGAAAGGTTGGGGGGGGGGGGGGGTTTAAGCTGGTATTGGTTCACAGATCGGCTAAGAGTGCACAATAACACCAGTGAATGTTATGAAATTAAGGGCAACTAGCGCAATACGGAACATATTTGTGTTGTTCAGTGTTCACTGCTGAGCCAGCAAATGATATTACAGTATTCTAGACAGCGAAGAGTTCCACTTCCGATGGTGCCAGTACCAGTTTGATTATATGTCTGTCTTACTTTCCTTTGAGCGAAGAGAGTCTGTCAGATCTCCTGATCACCCCGAGCTGTACGATTCTCTCCAGACAATAATGATCTAATCCTTTCTCTGCATTGTCCACTTGCTCCCAACTGGTTTTGGCCACATCTGACTTACCAAGCATAAATTCACCACCCACTGGTACAGAACCAGCCAGTCTGTCTGCCTGTTAATCTCTCAAGACTCCTGCGTACCTCGGAGAACATATGAATATATGTGATGCTTATTGTATGAAAACACGACAGAAGATTCAACTTCATAGGTTCACAGTACTTGAATACATCTTTTATTTCACGTTAATTATTTTAACGGACTTTTTCGCCCTCTGGGGAAGAGCGTGAGTGCTGTATAGGCCCGGTGTAACGTTAGTTACCTCACATGTAATTAGGTACACTGGATACAAATAAGGCGTCAGTTTGGAAACAAGAACAGTAGGACAACAACAACAACAACAACAAAGAGCAAAATAATTTTTTTTAAAAATCTTTCTGACTGTTTCAATGTTGTGTGACAAATTAAATTCGGAAGTGATTATTGTATTCTGTATATAATCAGATCTAGTAATTGGAGCCACTAAATTTGTTCATAGGTAAAGTTAGTTGTTTAACCTTTAGTTGCAGAACCAAGAAACAACATTTGGTTGTTGTGGTTTTTCTAGGCACAACCTACGTTCAGTAATGTGCCATTGCTTCTGCACGGTCAGCTCTTGGTACCACTATCGAAACCAAAGCAATACAGATCGTCCGCAGTTGGGATCGAATCAGACAACCCGGCATTTCGAAGCGAGTTCGCAACGCCTAAGCCACAGACGCCGACTGATCGTAAGGAAATTAATCATTAACCAAATTCATCTGCCATCATCCTCACAGTCAAACAACGATCTTCTTGTATCCGTTCTCTGACATTTGCAATGAGTTACACATGTACATCATATTGTAGCAGCTCCTTTGCAGAACTTCGCTCTCATCACAGTCAGCCTGAAAGAAACTCGGTCTCTTGGCAGCTCTCCCGCCTCATGTACTGTCATACTCAAGGAGTCACTTATATCCTGTGCCTATCTTCGTGTTGGTCTGCCCCGACCCTCCTTCCTGGTAAGATGCCTTTGGCTAAAAAATTTTTCCAATCCATCGTGGCGCTTGATATGACCAAAATATTTCAGCTTCCGATGCAGGATGCTGTTTATTAGCCAATCTTCCTTGATGTTAGATCCTTCAAGATGTCAGTATTTATCCTCTTGTTTGTCCAATATATTCTGAGAATCTTTCTATAGCATTTCAGCTCAAAAGTAGTAGTTGTACTTTTACCCCATCAGAACATCACACATCACACAATCGATAAACACCCGATGACACAAAGTGCCATTATGTGGATGAGAATCACAAGTGGAGAGGTCCCGGAAACCGCGTTCAGCCATTAGGCGACATTAATGGCCCGGCTATATTGCAGCCCCTGGTAAGAGCCAGGTTGGGGCTTCACAATAACGAAAGATTGCTTCCTATAAGGGGATGACAAAAGTTAGTTCAAAAGCCCCTATTCTCTTTCTTAAAGACTGGAGTTGGTCCACGACTCACATCCGTATTGTTGTGTGCTAAATGAGTCAGCACACTACCAAGTGTCAAGCAGGTACTCTTCGGCTTCCTCTCTTAGAAATAGAACTCGACGACGATGACACCGTCATACATGTTTATTTAACAGGATACATGACACAAATGCAGAGACGTAGTTATTGATCACAGTTGACATTCGCACATCGTCCATTTGTCCTTACTCGCTCTCTGTCGCGCAATTTTTAGTGGTCTCTCCTTGACTACTACAGCTCCAAGGACTACAGCGTCCCACACTCTGGACACGTCGTACAGCTGAACAGGACGACTTCTCCCATTCACTGGACCTTGATATTAATTCAGCATACATTGCGGCTGACTGGAGACGGACTCCCCTTGCCGTACTCCGAAACCAGGTACTACTGGCCTTTTGTCCCCTGGACTTACTTACGGGACCATATCTTCTTTTTAGTACCGCAACCTCGACACTCACTCAGACCTAACTGCCTGATAGTCGTACGGTATTCTTGTATGTTAGACTCGCGAGAGATATCACGGACCCTGACTTGGTCTCTGACTCTCGCTTTCTCTCTCTCTTCTCGCTTCGCTCTCGACTGCTTCTCGATTGCCTTCCAGTGGCTACTCAGCCCTCCAATTTATTCCCCTCAAATCCGTGTAGGTGGATGATGTCTACACGAGAGGCACGCTCGTATGGGCGTTCTCGTGAATCATGATCCTGTGGGTGTTTTCTGGACTCACGCTCATGTGAGCGTTCTCGAGGATCACACTTATGTGAGTGGCTGATGTTACCTGAAAATCACGCTGTCACTTAACTCACACTTTCTGTTTATCTCGTTATCCATGCTTTCAGCTCCCACACAGTACCCACGCGTGCACTTTCTCCCGTGCGTGCACGCCTTGTTCGTGAATAGACATTTTCACTGGTCTCCTTTCAATACTCTGACCATGTTGACACAATCCCCTCCCCCCCCCCGTGAACTTACAGGAAGTACAGGCATACCACTGTCCCTTCACAAAACATCCTCCCCCTCTCCCAACTGACAACTAACTGAAATTAAGTTGTCAGTTGTTGTTTTAGAACAACTCCTTGTTTTGGGCTGATTTCAAAATAATAAGCATTGGACATGTGATATCATAACATATCATAACATTTCATGTAGTTAAATACAGTATCATTTTTATATATCAATACAAGCACATACATGAATTTGTATCTCTAATTTTAACTCTGTGTGTTTGACAAAGTGTAAAGCGGCCTTCATACAGGTAGTGGGCACCCTTGAACACTGCGTGGTAAACCGTCACAGCTCCCCTTTTCCTGATGCTGTATTCTGTCTCTTGCTTGTGCTAATTTTCTGCAGGCATACATGATGGGATGTAACAAACGTCATATGCAACATGGAAAGGAAACATTCTATTAGGCAACGTAAAATGGTATACAAGTGAATGATTTTTTGTAAATCGCGTAATGTTATTGCGTATTGCTCTGCCCATTTTATTTTGTTTGGCAAGCCTTTCCTATGTATGACGCAGACAACGAAATTGATGGTTAAGTACTGGCAATAATTTTGAATACAAAGATTATAAACCTAACGATCTTATTTCTTTATTATGATAACCGGGAATTTCATGATTGACTTTATGCGAATAATTTCTTTTTAACTGAAGATGGATGGACGTTGAACAACTGACTTGTGTGCACTGCCGTGTTCTTGTTTGGACTGTCAATGAAATTACTGTTGAATGTGGCTCTCATTCCACCGTTTTGACCGCAGTTTTCTACCGGATAGGTCGAGGATATTTTCTTATCCTTGCCGTAGTTTCTGGGTACCAGATGCGGCATCTTCATTTTGCTTTTGCCATCATCAAGTACTTGTTTAATCCCCTTGTCAATTGCCTGGTTACAATAAGCTACTCCCATATCTTTATGCCCTGGACTGGTTATTCCAATCTAAATAACACTTTTCGTATGCATATGAGTATCGCCCTCCTGTCGCCCTGCGTCCTCGCTCTTGTGCACTTGCTGTGCTGTTATAAACGCAGCGTTTGCTTTTTTTTTTTTTTTTTTTACATTTTTCTTGTACCATTCTTCAATTTCTTTCTCAGTAGGCATGGTGGCTCTTCTTACCGATCCCACTATTACATCTGCTACCGGGTGTTTCAATACGCATACTTCTGTTAACCCTTGAAAATAACAACAGTTTATATAAACTTTTGCAATAGGGTAACTTTCGATATTGCCACCAAAAGTACGACATAATAGTCTTTTGCCCAAAAATGCAGACATCGGCACTAAATACTTTGCAACGCCGATTACGTTTGCTCCTGTATCACGTAAAATAGTGGCTGGTAATCGGTCTACATAACCTTTATTTAGCGGTACGCTTTCTTTCATAGATATTGCTGATAAAGCTGGAAAAATTATTTCTGACTCTTGCCCCATTTGTGTGTCTCGTTGTTCTGGTTCTTCAGAAGAGTTTATGTTTTGTGCAGCATTACCCTGTTTCATATACTTTGAACAATATCTAGCCAGATGCGGTCCTCTACAAATATAACATTCTATCGATCTCCGATACGACGAGTTCCATATTGTCGGCGGTCTGTTTTCGTTATCCTTTCTGCTATCCCTGTAATAACATGACTCTGATTCATGTCGCCATGATCCACAATGAATACACATTGGTTGATTCTGTGCTGCCCCTCTTCCTGGAGTTTCATATTCTCTTTTTGGGCTATTTTTTTGGTCCTAAATTCTCCAGTTAGGGTTACGTCCCTTGTTTGGTAACTTTACCTGCAAGCTTGCTGCTGCCGGGAAAAGTTCTTCCATACTCTGCTTCTGTATGGGTTTTCCTGGATGTGCAGTAATGTACTGTTCTCCCAAAAATGTCATTTCGTCTATTGTCTGCCGTTTCCTTTCTTGAAAAAAAAAAGGCAAACCATTCTTTACTACAAGACGACAAGACTTTATCTCTTAATATTAGGTCAACAAGTTTGTCAAACGAGTTGCCAATATTTGCTAGTGCTAACCACCTGAAAAAGAGTGTTTTAATGTTAGCAATAACGTCAGCAAAAGATGTGTCACTCGCTGGTAAAGCATCATTAAAGCGTTGTCGATATCCTTCTTCAGTTAGTTGCTTGGATGCTAGCAACTTCTGACACACTGTAGCAAAAGAACTTCTTTCTTCTGTTGACAGGTTGCTAAACGTAACTAACTCTTTTCCAGTTAACAAATCCCGTAAGCGGGAGACCCATTGTGATTCAGGAATCCCTGCGCATCTATGAGCTTCTTCGAATCTTTCAAACTGTTATGTTGCTACAGGGAGGATGCATGCTCTCAAAATTCAAATGTTTATATCCTTGCTGGTGCTTAACCATAGACTTTAAAGGCTGTTTAATCTTTGCATTGCTATTGCCATCACCCTTTTAATTTATGTCAGTCTCCTTAGCTATTTATTACAGAGCCTAGATATTGAAATTTGTTAACATTTTCAATTTTTTCATCATTTATTGTTATTTTTGGGTGGAGCCAGTTTTAACTGTTGACATTATTTTCGTTTTCTTTAAATTCAAGAACATTTTTTAAATCTTCATTGTGAATATATAGTTTTGTAAATGTTAATTAAACGCTTTATTGTGTGTGTGTGTGTGTGTGTGTGTGTGTGTGTGTGTGTGTATATAAACTATGAGAATCCTTTTCTAAAGGCTCCGTCTTCTTGGCACCGAAACTCTCAAAAAAAAGGCTCCGTCTAAAGAAAAAGATAAAAAGTAAAGGATCCTTTTCCCCGCCTTTAGGCGTATAGGGTATATAGGGCTAGTGGGCACAAGATGGGTGATGTGGTCAACATCACGACGGCCGCTTCTACTTCCTGGGACTGCACCCGGTACCAACTCAAGGCTGGGTCGACCTGAGAGCCAAGGTCATTTTTTAAAAAGTCCGGCTCCCCCAAGGAGCGAACCCACTACTTTCCGATCCGCGGCGAGCGTCTAGCCGCTCTGCCACGGGAACTCTCTCCGTCTCCAAAGGATTATACATGAACTTCACGTTACAATCGCCGACTTTTTACTGTTGTCAACTGTCCTGTTAGTTTTGACTTTACACTACATGCCTTTTTCTTAAAAATAAATTTGCTCAACGTCCTTTTTTGTCTATACGCGGAAGCTAGTCACGTCTAATGTTCACTTTGGATTTCCATATCTGATACAAGGGGCTGAGAGGCCTCGAGGTATGGCGTTTGCCTCGAGTGCTGGAGGTCCCGGGTTCAAGCCCTGGGGAAGGCTGGGATTTTTCATTGTGACCTAGTAATTTCGCTGATCTCTGGGTAGTGAGATCGGACGCCCATGTGTATTGTTGCACACGTAAAATCCCTTTGCGGTTGGAAATCGAAAAGAGTAGCATCACGGCGCTGCCCGAGCAAAATCTAGTTTTTCAGGATCCTCGCCGGTGCCACGGAGTTCGTGCACTGCGCAGAGATTCTTTAGACTCAGGTTTGAGGGAGAAGACGGAGCATTTATGGGTTACACCCGTGCGCCATGATGTTGATCCGTTGAATAAACATATCTGATACATAGAAGCTGGAAGCCGGGGATAAGATAACTTGAGCTCCCTTTAACCAGGCAGAGAAGTTTGACAAATATGTTGGGCTTTCTTTATATTTCAGGTATGTTATTATAGAGATTTGTTATTCATGACCTTAATAATAATAACAACACCACTAATAATAATAATCATATTTTAATAAATGGGAATTTTTTTTTTAATAAACAAAAAAAAAAAAAAAACAAAAAAAAAAAATGTTAAAACAAATTATGTAAAAGATCGGTTCTAAAATTTTTTAAGTGGGCATCATAACCACCTACAATAGTTCTGAAAAGGTGATTAAATATTACAGAGATCTCCTCATTTACACAGAGTACGACCTTTCATTCGCACTTCCTCAGGCTCGTCTACGTCATGAAGGTTACGGGGGTGTCCCGGTGTACAGTTTGCTCGAAAAGCTTTCTGCGTTGTCCTACATCTAGGTTTTTATTCCGAGAAAGGGAATGCGTGTGATGTAGCTTGCAGAGCTCTCGTAGGGAAGTTTGTGTTAAGGCCAGTGCTGCATGTTTTTGGAGCGTTAAACGCGCTGACGTGCTGAAATATTTACACGCGATATCAGCGGTGTGTGTTGTGTATGTTGTGCCTGTATGTACGTGTTGTGACTGTGTGTACCTTTGTATGTGTCTATATGTGTTGTGTTTGTGTATATGAGCTCTATTTGAATATGCCATTCTATGGTGTGTGTTATGTATGTTTGTGTATGTTGTCAGTGTGTAAGTATGTCATGTGCGCATATGTGTGTGTGTGTGTGTGTGTGTGTGTGTGTGCTTGTGTGTTTCTGCGATGTGTGAGTATTTTGTGCAAGCATTTTTGAAGGTATGCATTTGTCATCCATGCTTTTGAATTTTCCATTTACATTCATACTACGAATTTTCATATGTGAACATAATATTCTTGATATATAAAATAAAATTGCTTTATGAATGCTTAGAAGGGCCGGATATAAAAAGGGTCTGAGAGCCCAATTTGTAACCTTTTTGAAATAAAGTATGTTCGTTCGTTTGTTCTCTCCGTCGCTTTCTGTCTTTATCTTGTGTTCCCTCTGTATCATTATCGTTCTTTCGCCCTCTCTCTTCCCCTCTCTTTATCTTGTCTCAATTGTGTTTAATCTCTTCAGGTCTTTCTCTCTTTTTCAAATGACACTTTTACTATAGTCAACTTATGTATGCTAACAAGGAAGGATACTCTACATGTGTTTATCTCCACAGCTCACAGTTTCTTACCCAGCAGTTCTGTAAAAAAAAAAAAAAACCTAAAGAAGCAGCAACCCTAAAATGGGAAGCGTTGATAGTAAACCAAACCAGGGCTGTATTCCAAGCGCTGCTATTGACTCAAAACAATCAAGTCAACACAGGCATACCAAAGTTAACGCGAAAGATTTGAAAAAAGGCGACCTAATCAAAGTCCTTCGTAGCTCATCTAGTTCGTTATCTGGCGTGTCTTCTATCCCATTGGGATTCTACCACTGGGCTGTATATGTTGGAGGTATATTTTTACTTGGTTTCTTAATTATGTTATTGTGGTTCTTATTTTCGGTTATGTCATTTATATTTGTTCAGTATGCCATTGCGATTGTCTTAATTATGTCATTATGATTTCTCCGTTATATTTGATTTAGGAGTTTGAGTGCAGTATTATGCTTCGCAAACCCAGGATCAAAATCAAATGCAAGATATTTGACAGCCGACGGTTTTGATTTCGTCAACCGTATGGGCATCTAATCGTTCATTTGGTTACTGGCAAAAATACTGAAATTTCCGCAAAGAAACAAAAGAAGAATTATTAATCCGTTCCCATAAAAATGATTGTATAAATAATTTACATATTGAATAATACATAAATACAAAAGCAATTCATCATCATCATCAACATCATCATGTGCCCTGCCAAATGGAGTAGGCGCTCATGGGTCTCCACAGATCACGATCACTGGTTGCCTGGAACAGCTCTCTTGATGAAATTCCTCCATGCCATCGTTTCGACCCACCAGCATCATCTCTCTTCGTCTGCCTTACTCCTTTTCCCACTGCAATTGGGTGCTATAATGCCTGAGAAGAGTCTGCTGACAGTAAGGATGGTGCTGACAATAGAGGAGGGGTCCATATTAGTGTTTTACAAGAGAGCCCCTTCCAGTAGAAATTCAGGAATTTTAAATACTGTTTTTTCCCTCTCTTCAGTCGTTTTTCCTTGCTTCAACCTGGCTGAAGTCCACCATGTTTGAAGTTAACTGAAATCCTGTCCAAGGAACTTTACTTCTGCATTCTCCTCAGGATGTTTTGGATATATGACATTGTCTGGTCACTCCAGACAAAGTTATTACAGCTGGTTTGAGCTTTGTTGGGTGGTACTTCTCTGTAAAGTCTTTGGCCGCTTCCATAGCTTTGATTTGCCCACGTGTCCTTTCCTGGCCTGTAGCTCCGTAAACCTCTTGGGAGAAGCTATCCAATTTCCAAAAATTCTTGCAGCTTTACAATAACTATCTTCTCCAAGACCTTCCCAAATGTGTTTTGTAAGGTGAGGATTCTAAAGCCACTGAGCTTTGAATGTTCCTTAAAAGGTTTTGGTAGTGGGATTAGATAGCTGTGCACACAGACCTGCGGTAATTTTGCTGTCTTAATGCTTTGGTTAAAACAGTCAGCCATCTCCACCAGGTCCACATCGCTCAGAGCCTTCATGTGGCTATACCTGACCCCATCAGGCCCTAGTGCAGTCTCCTTAGCTTTTTTTCAAAATGTGTTTGATATCTTCTACTCATATCATGTCTTCATAGTGCATATTTTTTTATGGTGCCAGCTAACTTCTCTCTAACTGCATCCCTGATGTCCACATCATTATGATCTGTCTGAGCTATAAACCCATGGAGAAAAGCCTCCCTTTTCTCCTTGATTGTTGTCATACGCACACCATCGTCTGTAAAAATTGTTTCCACTGTCCGATCTTTTCTTTGCATCTGCCTTTGCAGTTTCCAGAATTTCCCCAGTGTTTTATCACCTCAAATTTCATTCACACAAGTTTCCCACTTTGCTCTTTTGGTCTGTGCAGTACAGTGCTTGAAAACCTCCACCTTATCTTTTTCCACATTCTCCGCGATCTCTATTTCCTCTCGTGAGCTTGAGGGCGTCTGTCGTACTTTCTTTAGCTGCTTCACTGCGGCTCTCTTTGCCTTCCACTCCTGTTATAATTCTGGAGTCCACCATAGCTTTGTATCGAGGTAAACAAGAATAGCTTGCTATGTCGTGACACTATAAGTTCTGGCACACGAGTCGTGCGAAGAAGAAGAAAAAGAAGAAGTAGAAGAAAGAGAAAAAGAAAAAGACGAACAAGAAGAAGAAGAAGGTGGAGGAGGAGGAGGGGAAGAAGGAGGAGGTAGTTTTGATTGAATATGCCATTCCTGTTGCAGACAATCTTATCATTCAAGTGACTGTAGCTGATGAAAATGCCAAAATTTGCCAATGTCCGGACGCTAAAACATTTGTAGAAGGAAACACTCTACCCACTTGCCCCACATGCGGCAAGAATTACCCGGCAGTTGTTCGCTATGATGCTCTAGACAGTTGGTGCCACGGAGAAAGCTTCACAGTCTGCAACTGCCTGGACAACGACAACAATTACAGGTTTGTCTTTCTGGGTTTCTGCGAGATATTCAGTGTCATTCATATCGATTGTGTTCTGTTTACTGTGTATCCTTTCTAAAGATCCTTCACAACGGGAAATTATCCAAGCGTGCAGTGTAGAACTACAGCCTAACTATAAATTCACAACAATTCCAGGCATAAAAATAAAGGGTGAAGAATGTGACCTAGTACTGTATGCAAAGACCCTTGAACATGTCTACAACTGTTATCCAAAACCTGAACGGACATACGTATACCGTGATGGATCATTGAAAAAACAAAAACGGAGGAGCTAGATCGGTCATTATCCTGCAAGATGGGACCACAGTAGAAACATTAAGCGCCTCCGGAAGACTATCAATAAACTACAAAGCAGAACCGCAAGCAATCATTGATTCAGCCAAAGATGTTTTTGTGTGTGTTTACATGTCAGCGTGATCTATCTCGTCTTTAAACATGTTAGAAATACTGAGTATTAAGTTTATTAACTTCCGTGGAACCATTAAAAAGAACAACAAATAAGGTTGACCTCGCAACATTCACCACGTAGGAACATAACTTTAAAAAAAGTGGAGTCGAAGTTACTTTCAAACAAGATAATGCGCAAAATAAGGATATGAAAGAAACAATATGCCAGCCGACATTTATACATTAAAATAAATAAAACCTCTGTTTAAAACAAACAACATTTTAAACATAAAAGTCCCCTCCCCCACCCCTCTCCCACCCTAAGTCAAAAATATGACTATAAATAACATTATAGTACACCTTACAAATATATACCCTAATATCGTCAAACTTTTACTCATTTGTTTATTCCCATTTGTAATACATTTACTTCACTTTCATTCTTAATTAACTTAACAATCTTTGAAAAAGTCCTTGGAATCTACCGATGACTGGAAATTACAAAGCTGTTCAAAAGAAATTTGATGCAAATTGATCAGGGCAAATATGTTCAAAACTATACTTGTATAATCTGCATCTCTGGCTAAAGACAAAAGGCTGAATTCGATTCTGCAATTTTATAGTCTATTCAACAAATATGCAGTCGCGTTCGAAGAACATTTTCTGTGGCAGCAATGCCCAGCGAGCTATCCCGTTATTCTTGGGCATGCCCGATTTAAAGAATAGTCAAGGCTGATTGTCAAGTGTAATAGGAATGACCATCCAAGCAAACATTTTCGGGTTGCGTCAGATGTG
>CAJHNH020005071.1:0-5000 GCA_905116865.2 Candidula unifasciata | reverse complement strand
TCCAGACACCAGAAAACACTTTATATGATATATTGCAGAGCTCTTATTCGTGGTTACAATAAAACCTGCTATTCGTGTCCTGCTTGTTGTGGTGTTCCTGTTGTGGTTGTACTTTGTGCTCTCTGTAGGTACCAACTAGTGGTTTTTGTACGAAGGAGCTCTTGTGCGTGTGACTGTGTGTGTGTGTGTGTGTGTGTGTTTGTGTGTGATTGAAGTGTACTGTATGAATGCTAGGGAGTGAAAGAGCAGATTTGTTTTTTAAATACAAAAGCGAAGCTACATGAACACTGATGCTGGACGAAGCAGACATCCTGAAGACACATAAGTAAACAAGGCTTGATGTAAGGTTGTTTGAATTTGAAGTAAGCAACAACACAATAAAATATGTTCGAACAATAAGCGTCTACACCTCATTTCAAGTTCCACAGGAGACGGGCCATGTATGTTTATCCCTAGTATGCAATGATGTCGATTCGTACATCAGGAAATGAGTAATCCGATTGATCTATCTTAGATTTCCAGATTATTATTTGTGATTTCTCAAATGTTTAGCATCCGTTTCCACGTCCCTTTAATACGGTCTACATTCCCAAGGAGCGAGACTCCTCGAGTCTGTCCCAGTTCAGGCCTAACTCGGTATTTAATGTTGAGGAAAAAATATTCTTCTCGGTTATGGTTCGCACCCTTAAACAGTATCTGATGACGAACAAATACATTGATAAAACTATTCAGAAATGTGGAATCCCGGGCATTTCCTGGTGCCGAAGACGCGACTACGATCTGGGAGTCTATTAGGAGAGCCAAGGCAGAGAGAACCCAACTGCACATGATATGGCTGGATGTCGCCAACTCCTATGGAAATTAACCCCATAGGCTATTGTAGCAGGCTCTTCGCATGTTCCACGTACCGACACAGATCAACGAAATGATCGAGCAATCCACGTCGTGGAGGATGGGCCTTGGTAGACTGGTCCGAGTCTCTAGTGGAAAACGTCTTTTTCCTCGAAGGCCAAAGTGTCGAAATGTCTGCCAATGTCCCTTTGTCAACTGCCAGAGTCTAAATGCCAAGTCTAACACCTGTCCGATGAACCAATAAAAAGCTTGTCACCATGGTCGCAAAGTAGTCGACTGATCTAATTTGCTACAGCAGCGACAATATCAATAATTCTCACAACACCTGTTACCAATCACCATATCGTCTTGTCCCTGACCGAAAACATCCGGTAAAGTGCAGCAGGGGAAGATCGAGGCCTGGGAGTCATGACCCAGGTCAGCCCACCTTCCGAGATTGTATAGGAATGGTAACGTGCCGAAACAATCGTTGACGATGGATCTTTCAACTGATGATCGGTGGGCCCCTGCTGTACATGCTTTCCTATAGAGTTTTTTTCTGTTATACAGTTCTTCATATTGTGGTGACTCCCAATCATTCCAATATTGTAGTTGATACCTCATAACTTCAGTGAATATGTGTTTTACGTTGGTCTTTGGCGACCCGTGTGAAAGGGTCGTTCCATCCACAAGCGGGTCGCAATCCACGGGTTAAAAACCTCTGTTATAGACAAAGAGCACTTAGTGAGGGATATGGTCATCACCATACCGACCTGCCTTTACTTCCCAGGACTGCATCTGCTACGAACTCAAGGCTGGGTCGACCTAAGAGCCAGTGTTGTTTTTGAAAAATGTCTAGCTTTATCAGGAACTGAACCCAGGGTAAAATCTTAAAAGCTGTGTTGTCACACCTGACAATCTACAGCAAAATACACATGTACATGTTAGGCCAAAAAAAAAAAAAAAAACATGTTATCATATTGTCCGCAGCATTCATATTCAATGAGTAAAACAATTTAATTTTCAACTGTATATGTTTTCTTGTTGAAAAATGTTGAAACACCATAAAAACTCATTTTTTATTTATTTTATCAAGTCCTTTACCCCCAGACGAGATTGTAGAGAGAGCTAAGTCTTTACTTGGACCCATTGCATACGATGTATTTCAGTACAACTGTGAGCACTTTGCGCTGTGGTGTCGGTATGGTGTTGCAGCTAGCTTCCAGGTTGGTACAGTCATTGCACCATTCATTCATTCATTTGTTTATTTTGTTCTTCTCTCAGGTACAGGAACTTATAGTTATGTACGTCTGTCTGTCTGTCTGTCTGTCTGTCTGTCTGTCTGTCTGTCTGTCTGTCTGTCTGTCTGTCTGTCTGTCTGTCTGTCTGTCTGTCTGTCTGTCTGTCTGTCTGTCTGTCTGTCTGTCTGTCTGTCTGTCTGTCTGTCTGTCTGTCTGTCTGTCTGTCTGTCTGTCTGTCTGTCTGTGTGTGTGTGTGTGTGCGCGTACGCCACAGGTTATTTCAAACTGTAATCATTGACTCCTTATAATTGTGCGTGCAAATAACGTGTACATCAAACTGTAGTGATGCATTTGGCCCACTATCTTGTGCACTCTTTTGTGACACACGTGTCTTGGCAACTAAATGGTTTCATGTTTTTCAGTCAACCTTCAAGTGGGAGAAAGTCAACGAATACCTAAAGACCGTCAAGAAAGGAGCTAGGGTGGCTTGGACAGCAATCGGCCGTGTGAGCAGGGTATCACAACCCAGTGAGTATTCCTTTTTTTAACTCTTAGTGCACAGATTTTGTCATGAACACAGTTTCAAATTCCGACAGACATAGTTCAAGGTAAGCTGCAAAAAGCTCTTCTTGATTTCACCAACTGTGTGGGTGACGAGCTGTTCAGGAGGAAGTGGCAAACTGCTGAATATAACATTGCGTAATCAAGGAAAAAGAGAAGTAAATAATCCCCAATCCGCTAGAGGAGCATCAGTAATGCAGTGCTCGTCCTGCAGTTTTAAAATCTTTTCGCTTTTATTTGAATCTCTAGTTAAAGCAATGCGTTAAGATGTGGAGCTCAAATGTTGAACCATACGCTTTGTGGATGACAATGCAAAAAATGATTATCATCAATGGGGCTTGACAACTGGCGTCGGGGTAATGCCTTTCCGCAATCTAAGATCTGCAACTGCCTGCATCAGTTTGTGTGTTGATAACGAAAGGCTGTCAAGAATCTGTTCTGGATGACTTTCTTCGTTTCCTCCAACCCCTGTCTCCCCACCCTCACAAACCTTTCAAGTGGTCACTACATGTGGCAACATCCTTCTCTTCATGACGAATGAATAAAAATGACGGCCGTCTCTTTCTGATGTTTTGTGATACGTTGTCTTACAGTCATCGCCTCCCAAAAACTGCAGCTTTCATTCAAAATGCATGCAACAAATGATGGACTCAGATATAATAATGATGGTCTACCAAAAATGATTGCAGAAGTTGACGAGGCATTGCATCATATGATGGAAAGGCACCGGGGCCAGACAACATCTCACTGGAAGAAATCATAACACTGGGAGATTTTTGAATTCAAATAATAACTACACTTTTGAATAAACTTTATAATAATGGGTACATCCTAAATGACCTTTTCAAATCCATATTTATAGCTCTGTCAAAGAAACCAGACACTTTAAAAAATGAAGTCTATGGCACAATAGAGTCACACGACTAAGATGTTTTTGAAAATAATTATGAGAGGAATAAAAAACAAAATTAAACCATAAATCAGCAATCAACAATGTGGATTTGTAGAAGGAAAAGGTACACACAATGCCATATACATCCTAAGGACATTGTCAGAAAGAGCTATAGAAGTAAAGACTGATTTGTACTTTTGCTTCATACAAAAGCATTTAACTGTGTGAAGCATGAAACTGTTAGAAAAAATTAAACATTGATTGAAAAGATCTACGAATAATAAAGAATATGTATTGGCAGCAAGCAGCAGCTATAAGAATTAACAACTGTTTAGGTACATTTCAAAGCATATAGAGGGGCGTACAACAAGGATGTGTATTGCCACCTGATTCATTTTCACTATACAGTGAATATATAATGAGATATTTTATTGATCTGCCCGGAATTGTGTTTGGTGGGCATAATGTAAATAATTTGCGATATGCTGATGTCACAGTCTTGATAGCAACGAGTCAGACAGAAGTACAGGAAATGATAAACATTGTAGTGGTAAAAAGTGGAAAAATTGGCATCAGTTTGAATAATGAAATGGTAGTATCAAAGAAAAGAACTATTCCTAAATGTGTAATGGTGTTATTTTGGGACAAATACATAAATTTAAGTATCTGGCACATAGAAAACATCAGACTGTAGATACATTACTGAAATAAGAAACAGAATAGGACAGGAAAAGAAACACAGCATTTTTTTAAAATAAAGAATATCTTATACAATATATCTCTGTCATTGATGGTAAGAAAAAAACTCTTGCTTACTACGTACATCTAGTTTTAACATATGCCTGTGAATCCTGGACAATCGGATACAAGAATATCGTTGTTCGACCGTGAGGATAATGGTAGACGAATTTAGTGTTTGTAATGGGGGATATTTTCGACCCAGTTTAGGATGGTTGGGGGGAAGGCCCAAAGCTGACCGAAAACACCGAGAAAGTCCAGATACTTGGATTAAACGAGAATCTGGAGATAGGTGACTAACCACTAGTTATCACGGGGACCACGGTGATGCGACCCAAGGTCGCCACGGAAAAAGTAAAGGACCACCACGTGTTGTCACGTGAAAGGAACCCGTGGTATAAGTCAGACTTGACTCTGGTCAAGGTTAGTTTTGTGTCGACCTGTTGGAGCGAGAGGACGAGCGTCTGAATGTGCGAATGTCTACGTGAGTGCCTGAGGAGAAAGGAGACCTGCCGACGAAATGTTAAGCTGAGATCAACCATGCCAGCGTGTGAGATGTCCAAACGTCAGTGTTGAATCCATGGGACCCATCGTTGCTTGAATGCCTGCAGAAGACTGTTCGTTAAAAGGCTGCGTGAGTTTGTGTACGAAAGCGGTTCAATTAGACATCGACTGGACGATTCTGTTTGTCGTAAGTTGTAATACGTCAATAAAGTAATGTCTCGTAAGCTCACATC
>CAJHNH020005070.1:25000-26396 GCA_905116865.2 Candidula unifasciata | reverse complement strand
GACGAGTCCATTCGATCAAAACTCACTCATTCTCAGCTGACTACGACTTCCGTTAGCCGTCACTGATGGCCAGGTAGGCGTTGGACACCACTCTGCAGACACATCGGACTTGAACACACTTTCTGGATCCCGCAGACACTTTTTCATACTTTATGTATTCATTTCCTAGGCCTAAACGAGACTGGCCCACCAGCCCTTTCCAAGGCATTATATAACCTTCTAATGCCCTCCTCGTGATTCTGAATTATCCGTGTTCCCCTATTCACACGAATTCCATCTGGCCAACAGTTTTTATGTAATCCCCGTGAATTTCACTAGCCAGCAATTCTTTGTAATCCACATGAAGTTCGTCTGTCAGCATTTCTCTACAATTCCCGGTTACACTCAAAATATTCCACTCACATTTATTAGCAGACGTCATTCCGTCTGGCACATAATTTATCTAGGAGAAAATGAGGTTCACTACAGGTACCTGTTCAAGGATATTTCAATAAGACTATTACTAATCTTTCTCAGCGTTTGCATTATACCCACCGCTGTGTGTTTTGTTTTTTTTCCACCACTTATTTCAGTGGAATGTGTTTAGTCTGATTTTGTTTTTTAAACCCATTAGCTGTTTTTCATTATTTCTGTTTTATATAGAAACCTGTTTTAGTTTATTTTTGGCCGTTTTAATTAATCTTCGTCCTTCTTTTTTTTTTATTTTATTTTTTTTTTATATATAAAGCTTTTCCCATTCGTTTATATACAAACGTAGGTATTAAGAAATAAATTACTAATTCGTGAAGTTTATTTATATTTTGGGGCAATGCACTAGTTTGTTTCATTTAAAAGTGTTTCTAAAAATATAAATCTTTCCCGCAAATATTCTTTTGACTTCCTTCAAGCAGTCTCCACTATTTCTAACTAAAAAGCCCAGATATTCGAAATCTGTGACATTGTCTATTTCTCCATGTTCGATTGTAATATGTGGTTGATGTGTTGTATTTACTGAGACACATTTTTATTTCAAATTCAGAAAAAGAGTCACTGTGTACACTGTTAGAAAGAGAACTGTGTAGTTTGCATATCTGAGTTCTGAGATAAGAATACCTCAAATTGTCAGTGGATCAAAGCTCTCATTTGCGTCATCGCTAACTGCGTTTGTCATGACATTTTCAAAATGTATGTTAAAGAGGGACATAGAAAGAATGCTGCTCTGTATCACTCCTTTCTGCACTTCAAACCATATTGATGTTTCACCAGCTACTCTGACTGCTGCTTGTTGTTTATGGAGAAGAGATTCCATTAGGAGCACTAGATGTTTTGGAAATCCCATCCTCATCATTTTATGCCAGAGTGTATGATGTTGCACAGAGTCAAATGCCTTGCAGTAGTCTATGAAACAAGTATGAAG
>CAJHNH020005070.1:0-15000 GCA_905116865.2 Candidula unifasciata | reverse complement strand
GATTGGTCTATAAAATATAGGTCTAGACCTATCTACCCAAAACGCCTGTAAGGCGTGGAAAGGGGTCCTTTACTTTACTTACACTGATATTTTCTAAGCCAGAAAAAAACCCTGTTCACATAAAATAAGGGAGTCGCCGTGGCAGAGCGGCTAGACGCGCTCCGCGGATCGGAAGATCGTGGGTTCGCTCCCTGGTGGAGACGGACTTTTCTTCAAAAATGACCTTGGCTCCCAGGTCGACCCAGCCTTGAGTGGGTACCGGGTGCAATCCCGGGAAGTAGAGGCGGCCGGCGTGATGCTGACCACATCACCCGTCTTGTGCCGTTGGTCTATAAAAATATAGGTCTAGCCATATATGCCCTATACGCCTAAAGGTGTGGAAAGGGTCCTTTACTTCACTTTACTTACTTACACATAAAATAAATGTACTTAGGCCGCGTATTTTTGGGTAACTTTTCAGATCTGCGAGAGTCGCCGTTACGTGGCCGGACTTTTTTCAAAAATGACCTTGACTCATAGGTCAACCCAGCTTTGAGTGGGTACCGGATGCAGTCCCAGGAAGTAAAGGCGACCGGCGTGATGCTGACCACATCCCCCATCTTGTGCTGATTGGTCTATCAAAATATAGCTCTACCATTATATTCCCTATACGCTCAAAGGCGTGGAAAAAGAACCTTTACTTTCACAACTAAACACTCACCCACGACAAACACAATGCAATATATTGGTCACTCACAGATTTCATGATATCGCCTTGCACCTCCCGGACAATGTCCATCACAAAGTTGTTGGGTCCGATGCTCTCATGTCGCTCCACCAGTCGGGATCCTTCTTGACGCACTACACCCTGTGGATGTAGTGTGGTGTTACCATGTTTTTTTTTTCAGACTGTGGTGTTACTATGTATTGTTTTTTTAATATTACAGTGGCATTACCAGGTGTTGTTTTTATTACCCTAGTTTTACCATGTGTTGTTTTCATTACCGCGGTGTTATCATGTGTTGCTTTTTATACACGTGGTCTTACCATGTGTTGTTTTTATTACCGTGTTGTTACCATGTGTTGTTTTTATTGATGTGGTGTTACCATGTGTTGTTTGTATTACTGTGGTGTTACCATGAGTTGGTTTTATTACTGTGGTGTTACCATGTGTTGTTTTTATTACTGTGGTGTTACCATGTGTTGTTTTTATTACCGTGGTGTTACCATGTGTTGTTTTTATTACCGTGGTGTTACTATGTGTTGTTTGTATTACTGTGGTGTTACCATGTGTTGTTTTTATTACTGTGGTGTTACCAAGAGTTGGTTTTATTACTGTGGTGTTACCATGTGTTGTTTTTATTACCGTGGTGTTACCATGTGTTGGTTTTATTACCGTGGTGTTATCATATGTTGTTTTCTACACGTGGTGTTACCATGTGTTGTTTTTATTGCCGTTGTGTTACCATGTGTTGTTTTTATTTCCGTGGTGTTATCATATGTTGTTGTATAAACGTGATGTTACCATGTGTTGGTTTTATTACCGTAGTGTTACCATGTGTTGTTTTATACATGTGGTGTTACCAAGTGTTCTTTTTATTGCCGTGGTGTTACCAAGTGTTCTTTTTATTGCCGTGGTGTTACCATGTGTTGTTTTTATTACTGTGGTGTTACCATGTGTTGTTGTTTTTGGCCGTGGTATTATCAAGTGTTCTTTTTATTGCCGTGGTGTTACCAAATGTTGCTTTTATTGCCGCGGTGTTACCATGTGTTGTTTTATTGCCGTGGTGTTACCATGTGTTGTTTTATTGCCGTGGTGTTACCATGTGTTGTTTTTATTACTGTGGTGTTACCATGTGTTGTTGTTTTTGGCCGTGGTATTATCAAGTGTTCTTTTTATTGCCGTGGTGTTACCAAATGTTGCTTTTATTGCCGCGGTGTTACCATGTGTTGTTTTATTGCCGTGGTGTTACCATGTGTTGTTTTATTGCCGTGGTGTTACCATGTGTTGTTTCATTGCCGTGGTGTTACCATGTGTTGTTTTTATTGCCGTGGTGTTACCAAGTGTAGTTTTTATGACAGTGGTGTTAGCACGTTTTTTTTTTTTTTTAAATCTTCATGATACTATGTGTTGCTATAATTAGCTTAGTGTTATCCTGTATTGTTTTTAATACCGTGGTGTTACCATGTGTTGTTTTTATTACCGTGGTGTTAGCATGTGTTGTTGTTGTTACCGTTGTGTTACCATGTGTTGTTAAAATTACCGTGGTGTTGCCACGTGCTGTTTTTATTACCCTGGCGTTACAATGCGTTGTTTTTATTACTGTGGGACTACCATGAGAGTTTTTTTATAACCGTGGTGTT
Source organism: Candidula unifasciata (assembly GCA_905116865.2). Classification (NCBI taxonomy): domain Eukaryota; kingdom Metazoa; phylum Mollusca; class Gastropoda; order Stylommatophora; family Geomitridae; genus Candidula; species Candidula unifasciata. The sequence goes on along the minus strand of CAJHNH020005070.1, from coordinate 12,657 downwards.
ACAATGTTTTTTTTTCCTTGGTGTTACATTGTGTTGTCTTGATTACCCTGGTGTTACCATGTGTTGTTTTTATTACAGCGATGTTACTGTGTTTTGTTTTTATTACCGCGGTGTTACCATGTGTTGCTTTTATTAATTTTTTTTTTTTTTTGGGTGGTAGTTAGTAAAATGAAAGCTAACAAAATAAACTGTTCACGATTAATATCACCGTCACAATCATCATCATCATCCTTGAAAAAACCATCACCTTTCCCATTACATTATTATTGCTGTTATCAGTGCCATACATGGAGAATTATTGGGGCACTAGAAGAAAAAATACAAACATGTGTCTTCTTCTTCTTTCGTTCGCCTGAAATAAGTTATCTATATCAGCAGTTTTGTCTCTTGTATAAATTTCACTGTCGTTGTTAGTTCATTCAGTGGTCCATAGAGTTTACGTTCCACTGTTGTTCTTTCTGGCCAAAAGGTTTGCCTTAATGTGTCAAAATCGGTGCAGTCCTGGAGTACATGCTCTGCGGTCTGTGGCACATTTCCACAGGTGCACATGGCTGATACACCTATCTTGAATTTTGTGTACATGTGGTTACGTAATCGGTTGTGCCCTGTTCTGAGGCGGAAGATAATGACTTGTTCTGGTCTGTCCATAATAAAATAGTCGTCTTGTGCTGGGGCTGGTGGTTTCCTGATCGATTTAATTATTCTTTTCTTTTGGTGGTCTGTGACTGGTACATCTGGCTGCTCTCTTTTCGCACCTTCCCCTGCCAGTTGATCAGCTTTCTAATTTCCAGGCACTTCACAATGAGACGGTATCCACTGCATTACGACTCTTCGCTGAACGCTAAGTTGTGTCAGCAGTGTTTGCAATTCTGGTAGTTTCCTAGACTGGAGTGCTTCAAGTACTGATTTAGCATCTGTAAGCATTACCACATACTGTGAGCCAAGGTTGGTATTTAGCAGTTTCTCTGTAGCTATCTTAATAGCCTGGGTTTCTGCATCGTAGTTATGGCAGTACTTCTCCCGGTTGGTAGGCTGGACTTATCCCTAGTACCATCTGGGAATTCGATGTACACTCCAGCACCACCATTTCTAACTGCACTTTCTGCGGACCCATCTGTATAGACTCTGACCCATTGTTCTTGTGGGTATTCTTCATCAATATAACTGAGGGTGGCCATTTTGCGTTGTACACAAACATGTGAAAAGCGCCATCTTTGCAAGGTCACTTAGAACACAAAAAGAGAAAATGATACAAACACGAGCGTAATAACAATAGCGTAATACAATAACGACGATGATTTTGATATCGATGATGATGACGAATACGTACATGATGATGCTGATGAAGATGATGTTCATGACAACGATGATGATGACCTCGACGAAGATTGTGCCCAGAAAGGTGATGATGACGATGAAGATGAGGATACTGAGCAGAAGATTATCGATGAAGTTAATGATCATGACGATAATGATGATGACGACGATAATGACGACGATGATGATGGCAATGATGATGACGACAATGATGATGACGACAAGGATGATGACGACAATGATGACAATGAATGATGACTATAATGATGATGACGACGATGATGACCACAATGATGATGACGACAATGATGATGACGACAATAATGATAATGATGATGACTATAATGATGATAATGATGACGACGATGACTATAACGATGATGATCATGATGATGACGACGATGAAGATGACGACGACAACAACTATGATAGTGATGATGCAGAAGATTATCGATGAAGTTGATGATGATGATAACGACAATGATGATGATAATGATGATGACCATGAAAAATATCACCTTTAGAGGAGAGCCATCGATATTGTTGGACTGATATGGTTCCCCGAACTTGAATGTATAACTGGACCGTTGTGGAGATCCTACAACTCCAACCTGTATAGTCCAGCTGTCCCCGTTTCTGGAGTAGATCAGTTCTGACCTGCTGTTTTCAAAGAATGACCTCGTCTCCCCTGTCAGACCTGCCAACAACAAAAAAAATGTGGGTACAATCTTTCCTTTACAAAATCTTAGTAAGTGACAAAGTTTGTCATTCGGCGGGTATTTTTCCGTTTGCCCTCTTTATTTAAAAAAGATAGTCATTTGGTGGGTATTTTTCATTTTTCCCTTTGTATGTGAAAAAGTTAGTCATTTGGTGGGCATTTTTCCTATTCCCCTCAGTATGTGAAAAAGTTAGCCATTTGGCAGGTATTTTTCTTTTTTCTCTTTTATGTGAGAAAAAGTTACTCATTTGGTGGGTATTTTTCCGTCTCCCCTTTGTATGTGAAAAAGTTAGCCATTTAGCGTGTATTTTTCCTCTTTCCCTTTCTATGTGAAAAAGTTAGTCATTTAGCGTGTATTTTTTCCTTAACAGAATCTAAATAAAGAACCTCTTCTACGTCAGTGGCTTGCCTGTCTCTCTAGCGTAGTTGGCTAAACCGGATTGCGCGGTGAGCGGGTGACGAACTCCTTCTGGTCTGGGTTCACTCCCGGGGGTGGGCAGAAAGCCACATTTCTCCCAGATTGACGGTATTTAAAATGGAATGCGATATCCATAATACCGAGCCTAAGGGTTAAGAACTCATGGCTTCTGGATACTAAAACAAACAAACAAACGTCAGTGGCTCATATCGCATACGACTGTAGAGTCACATTGTACAGACCAATCGGTACTCGAATTAGGCGGCAACTGTTATCTTCCGGTGTATTATATGGTTTCTATTCAGGTTTGTTAAGTATGAGAGGTGTTTTAGTGTGTGGGGCAATGAACAGGCTGATAGATTGACTGCAGTCGCTCTTCTTGGCTGTGAGTCACACACACACACTCTCTCTCTCTATGCTTTCCTATGGCCCTCTCTCTTTCTCTCTCTCTCTCTCTCTCTCTCTCTCTCTCTCTCTATTCTCTGTCTCTCTGTCTGTATCGTCTCTCTGTCGCTCTCTCTCTTTCACGTCTGTGTTTGTTAGTCTTGTTTTCCCTATGTCTCTATCTTTCTCGCTGTCCCTCTCTTTTTGTTCTTTATATCTGTGTGTCTCTCTTTTTCTATGTTTATCTTTCTCTCTGCTTTGTCTTTCAGTTTGCGTCTCTCTTTTAACCTATGTCTCTTCCTGTTTCCTTCTCTCTCTCTCTCTCTCTCTCTGGCTATCTAAATTTTCTTTCTTTATTTGTATCTCTCTCTCTCTCTCTCTCTCTCTCTCTCTCTCTCTCTCTCTCTATTTTCCCTCGATTTCTGTCTTTGTCACTCTCTCTGGCCATCTAAATTTTCTTTCTTTATTTGTATCTATTTCTCTCTCTCTCTCTCTCTCTCTCTCTCTCTCTCTCTCTCTCTCTCTCTCTCTCTCTCTCTCTATTTTCCCTCGATTTCTGTCTTTGTCACTCTTTTTGTCTTATATCTGTGTCTGTCTTTTTCTGTCTGTCACTCGTCTCTCTTTCTGTGCGCATCTCAAAAATATATCCGTCTCTCTCTCTCTTTCTTACTCTCTCTTTCTCTCTCACTCTGTCTTTCCCACTCTGTGTCTTCCTGTCCTCTCGCTTTTCTCTTTCTCATCTCTGTCTCTCTCTTTCTTTCTCTCTCTCTCTCTCTCTCTCTCTCTCTCTCTCTCTCTCTCTCTCTCTCTCTCTCTCTCTCTCTCTCTGTTGAAGAACTAACTTATTGAACCCCGCTGTCCTCAGTGGGTGGGAATTACGCCACCAGAAATCTCTCCGAGAATTACCGCACTCTTTGACCCATTTGAAAAATAAAGTAGTCCCTGGCGCTCAGACAGATTACAAGCCTCATTACACAAAGCAGGGCTGCCCTGGAAAGTAGATTATCTCCCTTTGAAATATACCTGATGATTTCCCCTTGCTGTGACTGTTTTTGTCAAACAATATCTGTCATGATTAGCCTGTATGTCTGTCTTTTGTTTAGCAAACAAAATAGTTTATATTATTTCTGACAATTTTGGATTTAGAAAACTGAAAGTCATCTAGTGTACGTGTCAGCTTCAAGATAACATTATTATTGAAAGACGCCAAAAAAATTAACAAATATCTTCTTTTTGTTTGTTTATCGGCTGTAAGCCTCGACGGAAAGTTCTGGCTGTTCGTCCATTTCCACTTTGGCTTTGTGCCAGGACCTGATTACGTCCTTTTTTACTGGCTTTTTTGTGTGCAGATGGGCAGATGTACTCCGACTGGTAAGAAAGTCCCCACTTAGTCCACACCTACGACATGCTTGCCGGGGAGGCAGTGGATTTATTGTTGTTCTCCCCAGAATAGGTAGGTAGGTAAGTAGGTGCCCCACCAGGAAATCACGCAAGCGATAAACACCCAGTGACACAAAGTGCCACCATGCGGATGAGGATCACCTCTGGAGAGGTCCCAGAAACCCCTTTCCGCCGTTAGAGCATATCTATTGCTAGGCCTAGGAGGCCATGATGATATGGGGACATAGGAGGCCATGATTATATGGGAACATAGGAGCCCATGATGATATGGGAACATAGGAGGCCATGATGATATGGGAACATAGGAGCCCATGATGATATGGGAACATAGGAGCCCATGTTAATATGGGGACATAGGAGGCCATGATGATATGGGAACATAGGAGCCCATGATGATATGGGAACGTAGGAGGCCATGATGATATGGGAACATAGGAGCCCATGATGATATGGGAACATAGGAGCCCATGTTAATATGGGGACATAGGAGCCCATGATGATATGGGAACATAGGAGCCCATGATGATATGGGGACATAGGAGCCCATGTTAATATGGGGACATAGGAGCCCATGATGATATGGGAACATAGGAGCCCATGATGATATGGGGACATAGGAGCCCATGATTATATGGGAACATAGGAGGCCATGATGATATGGGAACATAGGAGCCCATGATGATATGGGAACATAGGAGCCCATGTTAATATGGGAACATAGGAGCCCATGATGATATGGGAACATAGGAGCCCATGTTAATATGGGGACATAGGAGCCCATGATGATATGGGAACATAGGAGCCCATGATGATATGGGGACATAGGAGCCCATGTTAATATGGGGACATAGGAGCCCATGATGATATGGGAACGTAGGAGGCCATGATGATATGGGAACATAGGAGCCCATGATGATATGGGAACATAGGAGCCCATGTTAATATGGGGACATAGGAGCCCATGATGATATGGGAACATAGGAGCCCATGATGATATGGGAACATAGGAGCCCATGTTAATATGGGGACATAGGAGCCCATGATGATATGGGAACATAGGAGGCCATGATGATATGGGAACATAGGAGCCCATGTTAATATGGGGACATAGGAGGCCATGATGATATGGGAACATAGGAGCCCATGATGATATGGGGACATAGGAGGCCATGATGATATGGGAACATAGGAGCCCATGATGATATGGGAACATAGGAGCCCATGATGATATGGGGACATAGGAGGCCATGATGATATGGGAACATAGGAGCCCATGATGATATGGGAACATAGGAGCCCATGTTAATATGGGGACATAGGAGCCCATGATTATATGGGAACATAGAAGGTCATGTTGATATGGGAACATAGGAGCCCATGTTGATATGGGAACGTAGGAGCCCATGATTATATGGGAACATAGGAGGCCATGATGATATGGGAACATAGGAGCCCATGATGATATGGGAACATAGGAGCCCATGTTAATATGGGGACATAGGAGCCCATGATTATATGGGAACATAGAAGGTCATGTTGATATGGGAACATAGGAGCCCATGTTGATATGGGAACGTAGGAGCCCATGTTAATATGGGAACATAGGAGCCCATTATGATATGGGAACACAGAAGGTCATGTTGATAAAGGAACATAGGAGCCCATGTTGATATGGGGACATAGGAGGCCATGATGATATGGGAACATAGGAGCCCATGATGATATGGGAACATAGGAGCCCATGATTATATGGGAACATAGGAGGCCATGATGATATGGGAACATAGGAGCCCATGATGATATGGGAACATAGGAGCCCATGTTAATATGGGGACATAGGAGCCCATGATTATATGGGAACATAGAAGGTCATGTTGATATGGGAACATAGGAGCCCATGTTGATATGGGAACGTAGGAGCCCATGTTAATATGGGAACATAGGAGCCCATTATGATATGGGAACACAGAAGGTCATGTTGATAAAGGAACATAGGAGCCCATGTTGATATGGGGACATAGGAGGCCATGATGATATGGGAACATAGGAGCCCATGATGATATGGGAACACAGAAGGTCATGTTGATAAAGGAACATAGGAGCCCATGTTAATATGGGGACATAGGAGGCCATGATGATATGGGAACATAGGAGCCCATGATGATATGGGGACATAGGAGGCCATGATGATATGGGAACATAGGAGCCCATGATGATATGGGAACATAGGAGCCCATGTTAATATGGGGACATAGGAGCCCATGATTATATGGGAACATAGAAGGTCATGTTGATATGGGAACATAGGAGCCCATGTTGATATGGGAACGTAGGAGCCCATGATTATATGGGAACATAGGAGGCCATGATGATATGGGAACATAGGAGCCCATGATGATATGGGAACATAGGAGCCCATGTTAATATGGGGACATAGGAGCCCATGATTATATGGGAACATAGAAGGTCATGTTGATATGGGAACATAGGAGCCCATGTTGATATGGGAACGTAGGAGCCCATGTTAATATGGGAACATAGGAGCCCATTATGATATGGGAACACAGAAGGTCATGTTGATAAAGGAACATAGGAGCCCATGTTGATAATGGTACATAGGAACCCATATTGATGTGGGAACACAGAAGGTCATGTTGATAAAGGAACAAAGGAGCCCATGTTGATAATGGTACATAGGAACCCATATTGATGTGGGAACACAGAAGGTCATGTTGATATGGGAACATAGAAGGTCATGTTGATATGGGAACAAAGGAGCCCATGTTGATAATGGTACATAGGAACCCATATTGATGTGGGAACATAGAAGACCATGTTGATATGGGAACATAGAAGGTCATGTTGATATGGGAACATAGGAGCCCATGTTGATATGGGAACATAGGAGCCCATGTTGATATGGGAACATAGGAGCCCATGTTGATATGGGAACATAGGAGCCCATGTTGATATGGGAACATAGGAGCCCATGTTGATATGGGATGATGGAAGAGAGGGGGGGGGTTGGTGGTCACTAATCGGTGTGCTTGTGTCGGTAGGGAATACTTTGTCAGAGATATCACATCGACTTGAAACTTCCGATAACAATATTTACAGGTTTGAAGATATTGGCTTTTTTTCCCTTGTACTTGTTGAGCAGATTTCGTGTAACGTGAGATGGTCTTGCAAGATACACTGGTTGTGATTCCCAGTCCGCTCTCTAGCTGGTGCTAAAAAGTTCGTGCACTGCGCTGAGATTCTTCAGACTCATACTTGAGTTAGAAGTCGCACGGAGCACTTATGAGTTACTATCCTTGTGCCATAATGTTGATACGTTGTTTAAACCAAGCTGTCGTCTGAAAACTCACAAATATGCCAGAAAAGCTTTCAAAACTCCTCTTTCATGTTATTCGAGCAGTAAATAATCGAATTCATGTTTACACGAGGATTCTCAATTGTTTGTAGTTCCATTGTTTCCACAGAACGAAAGAGCGACATTTGCTCCGTGTCTGGTTAAATTAGCAGCCACATTTTTGCAGCACGTAAGCAGTTAACAATTAGTGATGGTATTTTTTCACAGAAAACAAGGACGACGACAAAAATAGTTCTTCCATCTTTGAAAGATATTTTTAAGATGATTCTTCCAGACAAAGGCAAAAGGATGAGTTTTGTTTTGAACGATTGCTACAGGTAGAGGAAGGCAGAATAAAGTAAGATAAGTTGTTTGAGGAAAGTGCTTGAGACAGACCAGCGAGAGACAATAATGGAGGCAGAGAAGTGGGGGGGGGGGGGGGGGGGGGGGGGGGGGGGGGGGGGGTAAACAGAACGACAGCGAAAGATGTGAAGAGAAAATTGAGAGATGGGGGTACAAGAAGAGAAGAGAAAGAGCGCAAGTGAAGCAGAGAAAGTAACTGAAAGTTAAAAAATCGAGAGATACAGAAACAGAAATTGAAAGGAATAAACCTTTCATTCCAAGTCAGAGCTACCCGAGAGGCAAGGAACAACATACTGCACACAAATAAGCCAGTAAAACGGCTGTAAACGCAAAGCTCGGGTCCTGGCACAAAGTCCAAATCAAAGTAGACGAACAACTAGGACTTTCTGATAAAGTTCACAACCTGTCAAGGCAAACAAACAAACAAGCAAAAAACGAAAGAGATGGAGAACGATGGACACATACAGAAAATAACACAGATAATTACAGAGGCGTAGCAATGTAGGTGGAACGAACAATAAAACAGAGAGATAGAAAGAGAGGCGTACAAAATAATATTTAAAGCAATGTTTCCCTGTTGTAAATTTGAACAAAGAAGACAAAAACAATAGATTGCACAATTTATTGCCTGGCATATTTCGCTGTATCTCGTCAGGTGCATACTACAGTAATTATTACATAAATGAAGAAAATAAATGAATCCTTTATAACTGAAGTACAAATTCAACAACGATCAACCACAAGAGATCGGGAAAGAAACGAGAAAGGTAGAATGGGCTACTCCTAATAGTCAGACCCATTCAAGTGTTATGCAATCACTGAGAACACTAGTATATTTCATTTATTCTAATACTGGGCTGTCGACTCTGTGGCTGTCGACTCTGTGGCTGTCGATGCGAATGCTTCGTAATGCCGGGATGCCAGGTTTGATCCCAGACCTGGGCCATGGGCCTTGCGTTGGTTTTGACATTGGTATCAAGAAAGTCGACCGTCTAGAAAGCAATGGCAAACTACTGGACGTAAATTTGCCTAGAAAAACCACACAACAGCCGGGGGCTGTTGGGGGTTGGTTCTGCAACGTCCTGTAAAGGATATGCAACTAACCTATTACTAGGCTAAGAGGTTTGAGGTTTTAGGTTTTTAAACAACGGATCAACATTATGGCACACCGGTAGTAAACCATAAGTGCTCCGCTCTTCTTCTAACTCAAGTCTGAGTCCGAAGAAGCTCAGCACAATGTACAGGCTCTGTAGCACCGGCGAGGCTCCTGAAATACTTTACGTAGATTTTTAACTCCAAATTTTGACTGGGCAGCGCCGTTAGGCTACTCTTTTCGATTTCCAACTGCCAAGGGATTGTTTTACGTGCGCTACAATGCACACGGGCGTCCGATCTCACTACCCAAAGACCAAGGGGTAATTACTGGAAGTCCAGGTCCACGTGAAAAAATCCCAGCCCTTACAAAAAACGCTCTCCTGCCAAAAAGGATAAAAATAATCTGGAATTTCTGGTGCTAATTAAGAATCTGAATAATATTTTAACTTGTTCATTACCAGGTAACGTATGCTTTGTGATTGACTCCAGCTCTGAAATTCCCTCCAGAATATAATGTGCTCTCTTACTTTACAAAAAATATATTTGGTCATAACATTATAAAAATGTCTGGCCTCTCCAAATTATCCACACTACTATGTATATTGCCAATTGAAATGTAATCAGTTTTTAATTTGTCTTTACAATACTTCCCTCCTTTGACGTATTCTCCGTTAAAAAGTTGTTGGTGTTAAAAGAATTAAACTAAGATTTTCAACGATCAAGGGTAGCTGCCGTAGTGTAGCGGCTAGGTGCTTGCCTACATATCGGAATGTCATGGTTTCCGGTCCTGATCTACCAGACCAGGTCAACCCAGCCCCGAATGGGTACCCGTTGGAGTCTAGGAAAGTATTTGTTTGTTTGTTTTAGTATCCAGAAGCCATGAGTTGTTAACTCTTAGGCTCGGTATTATGGATATCGCAACCTTTCGGCCTTGATTCCATTGTAAATACCGTAAATCAGGGAGAAAATGTGGCTTTTCTGCCTACCCCCGGGATTGAACCCGGACCACATGGAGTTCGTCACCCGGTCTCTGCGCAATCCGGTTTAGCCAACTACGCTAGAGAGCCGGGCGAAGTCTAGGGAAGTAAAGGAGGCTGGTGTGATGATCACATCACCAGCCATAGACTCAATGGTCTAAACAATATAACTTTAGTCCTCTCTGCCCAATCCGCCTGAAGGCTCTGAAATGGTCCTTTTAAAAGATCAAAGGATCGACCTCATGTCACCAGACACCAGAACCAAAATTATTAAGGCTTTCTTCTCACCGCGTCATCATTCTTCGAAAAAGAAGAGCTCCCACCACGCGTACATCTTAGCTGGCTGGATATTTTTTGATAATCTCAAAACCCAACCCATAGACCTTAGTCGCCTCTTACGACATGCCTGGTGGGGTGGTGAGTTACTATACCTTGCTCCCCGTAAGGAATTTAGTATCACACGGACGGTGTAGCCAGTCATATTAACCTAAACATAAAATCTTAACTGGTAATCACTAACGGATGCTTAAAACATCAGGTAAATGTAGATTTCGACACTTGATCGTGTTTAGCTAAACAGAAAAACAGCTGTTTATAGAAAAGATTATGTTTCAGTCAACACATCAATCCACTTTAACCGTTAAATTTGTTTTGATAAACATGGAGTTATCTTATTAGTCATGTTATGCATACATCTACGCCTCACACAATTAGCGTTGTGGAGTTATCACCTTAAGATCAGTTAACATGTCTTCTGTTGAAATTCCTGACCACAGAAATACAGTGTGGGAGGGTCGTGTTGTTGTTGTTGTTCTTCTTCTTCTTCTTTTTCTTCTTCTTCTTCTTCTTCTTCTTCTTCTTCTTCTTCTTCTTCTTCTTCTTCTTCTTCTTCTTCTTCTTCTTCTTCTTCTTCTTCTTCTTCTTCTTCTTCTTCTTCTTCTTCTACTATTACTTCTTCTTCTTCTTCATCTTTTACTGCTGCTGCTGCTGCTGCTACTACTACTACTACTACTACTACTACTACTACTACTACTACTACTACTACTACTACTACTACTACTACTACTACTACTACTACTACTACTACTACTACTACTACTACTACTACTACTACTACTACTACTACTACTACTACTACTACTACTACCTTGTGTGAGTTCCGGGGCCCTATTATAGGGAAAACAAGAATAGACCCACTGACTGCCCAAAAGCATGTTATTAAGAGTCGACTAATTAGGAGCCTCCTTTAAAGTCGGAGTGCATCTGCCTGAGAGGCAAGGGAACCAGCAGTCTGCATACAAATGAGTCAGATCTGTAAAACGGAGGTACACTCAACACTCAGGTTCTGGAACAGGACTGCAGTCAGAAGTGGATGAACAACCAAATCCTTCCGCCAGAGTTTACAGCTGCCGAACGTAAAGAAGAAAACTAATACTACTACTACTACCACTACTACTACTACTACTACTACTACTACTACTACTACTACTACTACTACTACTACTACTACTACCACTACTACTATTTCTTCTCCTTCTTCTTCTTTTTATTCTTCTTCTTCATCTTATTATTATTATTATTATTAATAATATTATTATTATTATTATTATTAAAATTGACTAGTATTATTATAATTAGTCTCCTTGTCTTCCTTTCATCCCTTTCCTCACCATCGTCTCTAACCCCCTTTTATCTTCTTTTCTGCCCTCCTCCTCCTTTCTCGTTTGTCATACAAATGAGCAAACGTGTTTTACACACTCCGATTGACTCACTTCCTAGCTGTTGAACTGACTTCACCATTCTGAAATCAACTCCACCGTTAACTGTGTTATCCAACCGTATCTCCTAACGTTAACACATATAATTATCGCCCCTGGATTTCTAAACCAGAAACCAGTAGTCTGAACTCCAGCAGCTTGTTAAACATGAACTCGACCATCTGTTATTTGATGTCCGGTAGATTAACTTCCCATATCACCCTGTTGGGATGTTCAGACAGATTATAATACCTGTGTTATGCACACTCTAAACATATTATGTTTTCTTTTACCGGAGAATTGACAGTCTGTGAAGGTTAGCCGTTGATAACCGGATACTACTTGTCTAGGGAGCGGCAGTTTAACCGGCAAGATTTCTTGGCTACGCCTGGTATAGTTTACTTCTAAGTATGAATTAATAGCAGACTGGATATAGCGCGCTGGGGTTTTATTTCAGTTTGGCTTTCCCTGTTTCCGAATCTGGCAAGGATATCTATCACATAATCAAGGCTTTTCATGGGGTTTTTTCCTCTCCAAAAATTACCTTGGCTCGCCTTAAATGAAGTCCGAGAAAGTAAAGGCGGCCGGTCGGCACTTGGTGGTTGATTTGGTCAACATTACGCCAACCACCTTTACTTCCCAGGACTGTACCTGGTACCAATTTAAGGCTGAGTCTACCTGGGAGCCAAGGTCATTTAAAAAAAAAAGTCCGCATAGTCAGAGCCTCAACCCATGACCTTCTGATCTGTCGCGAGCGCCTAGCCGCTACACCAAGATGGCGCCTTATCTTTGTAAAAGCACACGTTTATTACAAACATTCTCATAAAAAACTAACAGTCTCCCGGTAAATTCCAGCATGCAGGTTCTTCTTGTAT
>CAJHNH020005069.1:0-26407 GCA_905116865.2 Candidula unifasciata | reverse complement strand
TTACTAGACACCAGACATTCCAGCATATATGCCGTTGTGTTAACAACACATTAAACATTCACAGTTATATTTCAGTGTGTTACAAGTACTAGACACCAGACATTCCAGCATATATGCCGTTATGTTACAAGACATTAAACATTCACAGTTATATTTCAGTGTGTTTGCTAGACACCAGACATTCCAGCATATATGCCGTTATGTTACAAGACATTAAACATTCACAGTTATATTTCAGTGTGTTGCTAGACACCAGACATCCAATCCAGCATATATGCCGTTATGTTACTATTAAACATTCACAGTTATATTTCAGTGTGTTACTAGACACCAGACTTAAGGTAGTCTTTGTGACGCCTGTGATTCTGACCAGCCCAGACTTACTGTCTGCAGATTTGCACACCATCTGTTGGTGTCAGATATTTATCTCCTAGCCAGACCTTCAGGAACAGATAACAAGGGCTAATTGCCTGGAGTGCCGGTCAGATCGTCAATATTGACACAGTGAGCTGAAAGTGTTGGCAGAAGAATTGACAAAGTCTGATTTTATTGTGATGACAGGTGAAGTAGGCTGGAGGTGTGACTTGGCCTATTTGCTCTGGTCAGATGAATTGACCAGGAGATCCTAGCGTGGGAATTTAAACAAGTGTTGTACAGCCCTGACTGACAGCGAATAAACTTACCCACAGGGAGGAGCTGTGATATCCTTGAATGAGAATGATTTTAGGCGTAATGTAGGAGGAGCTTAATAAAAGTTATAAAGTGGTGAACTCTAGGTCTGGTAAATGAGACTCTGTCAAGCACATGCCATCTGTTGGGCTTAACCTAAGCTTGAGACAGAACTTTTGGCATTGTGGTTTCATTTTCCAGGTAAGATCGAAATTAGGTTCAAATCTATATTTTGTGATAGAAATCTAACTGTCTTTTTGCTCAAGTGTGTGTCTTCATCACTTTGTAATACTCCTAGGCGGACATTTCTTCATTCTCGTAGGGCACTGTCACATTGCTTTATATCCTAATTGATAGTGTCATGAATGTTTTTTTCGTGCACATGTGTTTCAATGTTGTAAAACTTAAATGTTGATGTTACCATTGAAATTTAATGAACTATCATGTTTTTGAAATCACAAGCGTGAAGATAACTTTGGCAATCTTTTCACGTGTGGTTAATGTGAATCTGTATTACATACAGCTAACACACTGAAATGTGTTTAACTCTCGGGAGGCTAATGCGGAGATTGATCCCGGAGAGTAAATCCACGAGATTTGTTATTTGATTCGCCCCAGAACTATTGTTAGCATTCTGGGCGCGTCCATTGTTCCAAGCATGGATTCCAGAACTTGTTCTGTCTGACTGATTGTCATTTTGAGTCTGTACGAGAGATGGCATCTGACGTAGAAGACTTGACTATCATTACAGGACTTGTGTAGAGGAAGGCAGAAGATGTAACAGTTGGAATGTGAGACATAAGCCCTTCCAAATTGGACAGGAGTGAATGTGAAAATGAGGGAGAGATGAAATGTTTTATTTAAATAAACATGTTTGATGTTTTTATAATATACATGCTTAGTGTACATCTATAGCAGATACTACAGATATGCGCTTGTTTCTTTATCACAGTTCCCACATTGGGCAGGGACTAGTAGGCATCCATTATTTGCCGACCGTCTGAGTGTAACGACCTGCATGAAAGCAGTGAGGACGACAAACTGGAAAAGATAGGCAGGGTCTCAAGCCGAGAACTGTCCAAAGGTTGTTACTTTCCAATACCTTTATGATTTCATCATTCACATCATTTCAACTCTACTAGCCTAAACAAGTTCATTTTAATTTCGATTTATTCAAATAAATCATGTTTGATGTTGTTACAAAATAGTTGAGTAAATTGTGTACTTAGGTTCAAGTGTCTTTGTGTATATTAGTTTACTTCAGCTGACAACTATTTAAATCACTTGATGGGGGCTTTTAAGTAATGCCAGGAGAGGAGAACAGTCGGAGGGGTTAACTGAGTATCTGGATTATATCACAGTGGGTTTATCCAGATATCTATCTATCCCTTCTCCTACTCCTGTGGATACAAGTACAGCAACTTTCATTTCATGGAACGAGCCACTCGCTGTTTTCTTGGCTATCCAGGACTGTCTAGGATCAACATAGCTTAGATAATAGTCCAGTTTCTCACGTGGGTGGGCATTGTTAAGGTTCAAACCCACACCCTCACTATATCAGTGTATTTACCCACGTGGGCGCGCGACAATTGGGGATCTCGTCTGGGATTTTGTAACATCACGTAACAATTGTGTCGCTCTCCAGAATTAAAACCTGACACAAGTGGCGTCCCGCCAGCGATCAAACCCGGCAGACCCTAGACTAACGAACAAAAAGTTTAATTTCATAGATTTCATTTTAACTCTTCATCCAGTTCTTAGACTAAAATCATACTTAGTAATTGGTAACTGGGAAGATTAGAATTATAATAACTGTAAAAGTAATTAATTGATGAAATCATATGAGTTAACTGTCTATCATTGAACATTTCATGAACATTGATCAATGTTTAATCTATAGTGCTTAGTTAGAGTTGATGAATTGATGATTTTTTTTTGCTTGCATATTTCATTTGATATAGATTGTAGAACATATTACATGCTGACATCATATCATTGAGATTATTAATTAGTGACTGAGTGTAACATCGCTTTGATCATTTATAGGCTTATCCTTTTGCTGCTATAGTATTTTATAGGCTATTTGTTATTCTGGTAGGCTGCTTTGCATCATATACATCTTTGTGCGGCTGTCATAGTCTACTCTGGTGCCCAGTTCACTGTACATTGCTCTGACATATCCTTCTTATCATGACTCGAGGAAGTATCATATTTATCTCTGGATAGACCTGATAGATAGAATGGACTTACGTACCGAGTACCGAAAAGATGTAAGGATATTCGGGATAGCTGAGGGTAGAGTAGGAGCACAGTTAGAAACATACATTAAATGCCAGATGAATACTTTTGATTATATGGTTACCCGTAATGCTGCAGAGAAAAAGCGCCAGTTGGAGATAGAAGAATATAATAGGCAGGAACAGCTTAGGAAAGAAGAGTATGAAAGAGAGGAACAGCTAAGGAAAGAAGAGTATGAAAGAGACATACAGCTTATAAGAGAAGAATTAGAAAGAGAGATAGAGTGTATTCAGGAAGGATTTGCTGAAAGGATGCGGCGTAAGAGTGAAGAAATTCATCGAAAACTGCTACTTGAGAGGGCAGAAAAAGATAGGATAAAACAGCAAGCAGAAAACATTAGCGTTGAGGAAACTGCGAGTATATGCGAGGAAAAACCAATACCTCAGGCTGAAACTCAAGCAGGTATGGTGGGGGCTCACTATCTAACCATTGAGGTGTGCACTCCTTGGCCAACCTCAACAGCTAAGGAAGAAAACATAAAAACCGGAGGACAGTATCTCACACCTCTTATTCCTACAGAGAGAAGAGGCAACAAGAAGAACTCTTCTTTAGGGATAACCAGATCTACATTGCTGGACCCCTTAACTTCCATTCTTAAGCCTAAAAGGAAAAGATGGAACAAGAAGCAGAAATCTTCTAAAGGGACCAGATCTACATTGCTGGAACCCCTTACTCCCATTATCTCAGATGAGATAAATGAGAGCGAACCTGACAGTAGTCACAAGCGTGATAACGGTTGTAACCGTATACATAGCGGTTCGACTGGCACACCAGCCATTAATGAGGATGAGGGCAAAGACTTACCCAACTCCCATATCCCCTTTGGCCCCTTCAAACAAGAAGAGGAATTAAAGCAGACTGATGTAGGGAATAACACTGTACCTGTGTCCCCTATTTCCTTGGATGCGGCCGCATGCCTAATGGAATGTGTTAGTTCTGACTTTGCACCCAAAGGAGTTGACTGCGATGGCGGCAACACACCTCCTGATTTGCTTTCACTGGACTTGGCATATGAAAGCCAGACCAATGTGAATATAGCAGATGAGGAGGAGAGTTCTCTGGACGTCTTGACGATCTTAGAGACTCCACGTAAACAGGACAATTTTGCTAGTCCTGTGCGCTCTGATAATAGACAGATAGAAGTGTTTGCCATTATTGAAGAAGAAAATACTTCTTCTGAGCAGGGAGACAACTTGTCTCTGCTGCCTTGTACAGCTGGGGAGACAGGGATACTTCTGATGAAGGACCCTGAAGCGGAACAAGCCATGAATAGTAGGGAACCCCAACACTCTGGTCTTGTAGTACTCTTTGCTTCGAAGGAAGTGACAGGAGTATCTCAGCTGATGGTGAAAACTTCATTGCGAAGAAATCCCACCTTACAGTCTACAGGAAACCCTGAGTTTTCTTATGATTCGACTGAACCCCCTGACTTGATTTCGTGCTCTGACTCTGGACTGATCTTTGTTAAAGAGAATTCCACCCTGACAATTTGGCAAGGTAAAGACAGAATGCACCGAAGAGGAAACAAATGGACACTCTTCAGAGAAATTGTTAGTGGTAAGTGGCACTCACTTCGTGGGATCACGATGAGTGAAGATATCCCTCGCTTAAAGAGGAGATTTGTAACAGATTTTTCAAGGATCTGTAGACGGAAGAAAAGAGGATCCAACCTGACTGCAACTAATCCCTTTAGTAGAACACTTCAGGCTCTCCCTACGCAGATAGGGCGCGGCGAAGTGAGGAAACGCACAGAGGTTGTCAGTCAACGGCGCAGAGGAGTCCCGTTGACAAAGCGTGGATCTTTGATTATCCGATGGAAGGAGGAACCTCCGGACAAAGGGACATTACCGAGCGACTGCTTGGAATACCCGCTCAATACCAGGATCAATGACAGTATTGAATTATCCTGGATGAAAGGACATGGGATGTCTGCAGACGAGTGCAGGACTTCCCACTGCCATAAAGAATACTGGAAACAGAAAACTTATGGGCAGTTTAGCAAAGGAGGACTTGAAATTCTTGGAAGCCACAGAGCGTGCAGATGTGCGGTCAGGGTGACCGAACTTAAGGGGGAGGCTCTGTGACAATACGCTCGGTGACTTCAGAATGTCTTTCATTAACCTACTTTTATTCCTTTGTGTTTTGAAGTATACAGACAAATAAATGGTTATGGATACATCCCTAATCTAAGTAGGCGACCTGAACAAACATTTAATTTTTCTGGACGGTTGGTGAATTTCCAACACTAAGACTCTTTCCCAGATGTAAAGTGTTAAGGTAGTCTTTGTGACGCCCCTGAGACTGACCAGTGTAGACTTACTGTCTGCAGATTTGCACACCATCTGTTGGTGTCAGATATTTATCTCCTAGCCAGACCTTCAGGAGCAGATAACAAGGGCTAATTGCCATTATCTCCCCCTGAGGTTACCTAACTGGAGTGCCGGTCAGATCGTCAATATTGACACAGGGAACCGAAAGTGTGGGCAGAAGAATTGACAAAGTCTGATTTTATTGTGATGACAGGTGAAGTAGGCTGGAGGTGTGACTTGGCCTATTTGCTCTGGTCAGATGAATTGACCAGGAGATCCTAGCGTGGGAATTTAAACAAGTGTTGTACAGCCCTGACTGACAGCGAATAAACTTACCCACAGGGAGGAGCTGTGATATCCTTGAATGAGAATGGTTTTAGGCGTAATGTAGGAGGAGCTTAATAAAAGTTATAAAGGGGTGAACTCTAGGTCTGGTAAATGAGACTCTGTCCAGCACATGCCATCTGTTGGGCTTAACCTAAGCTTGAGACAGAACTTTTGGCATTGTGGTTTCATTTTCCAGGTAAGAACGAAATTAGGTTCAAATCTATATTTTGTGATAGAAATCTAACTGTCTTTTTGCTCAAGTGTGTGTCTTCATCACTTTGTAATACTCCTAGGCGGACATTTCTCCATTCTCGTAGGGCACTGTCACATTGCTTTATTTCCTAATTGATAGTGTCATGAATGTTTTTTTTTGTGTGCACATGTGTTTCAATGTTGTAAAACTTAAATGTTGATGTTACCATTGAAATTTAATGAACTATCATGTTTTTGAAATCACAAGCGTGAAGATAACTTTGGCAATCTTTTCACGTGTGGTTAATGTGAATCTGTATTACATACAGCTAACACACTGAAATGTGTTTAACTCTCGGGAGGCTAATGCGGAGATTGATCCCGGAGAGTAAATCCATGAGATTTGTTATTTGATTCGCCCCAGAACTATTGTCAGCATTCTGGGCGCGTCCATTGTTCCAAGCATGGATTCCAGAACTGGTTCTGTCTGACCGATTGTCATTTTGAGTCTGTACGAGAGATGGCATCTGACGTAGAAGACTTGACTATCATTACAGGACTTGTGTAGAGGAAGGCAGAAGATGTAACAGTTGGAATGTGAGACATAAGCCCTTCCAAATTGGACAGGAGTGAATGTGAAAATGAGGGAGAGATGAAATGTTTTACTTAAAAAAACATGTTTGATGTTTTTATAATATACATGCTTAGTGTACATCTATAGCAGATACTACAGATATGCGCTTGTTTCTCTATCACAGTTCCCACATTGGGCAGGGACTAGTAGGCCTCCATTATTTGCCGACCGTCTGAGTGTAACGACCTGCATGAAAGCAGTGAGGACGACAAACTGGAAAAGATAGGCAGGGTCTCAAGCCGAGAACTGTCCAAAGGTTGTTACTTTCCAATACCTTTATGATTTCATTATCAACATCATATCAACTCTACTAGCCTAAACAAGTTCATTTTAATTTCGATTTATTCAAATAAATCATGTTTGATGTTGTTACAAAATAGTTGAGTAAATTGCGTTCTTAGGTTCAAGTGTCTTGGTGCATATTAGTTTACTTCGGCTAACAAATATTTAAATCACTTGATGGGGGCTTTTAAGTAA
Organism: Candidula unifasciata; assembly: GCA_905116865.2. Classification (NCBI taxonomy): domain Eukaryota; kingdom Metazoa; phylum Mollusca; class Gastropoda; order Stylommatophora; family Geomitridae; genus Candidula; species Candidula unifasciata. Next base: position 19,501 of record CAJHNH020005069.1, on the reverse strand, counting down.
TGCCAGGAGAGGAGAACAGTCGGAGGGGTTAACTGTGTATCTGGATTATACCACAGTGGGTTTATCCTGATATCTATCTATCCCTTCTCCTTCTCCTGTGGATACAAGTACAGCAACTTTCATTTCATGGAACGAGCCACACGCTGTTTTCTTGGCTATCCAGGACTGTCTAGGATCAACATAGCTTAGATAAAAGTCCAGTTTCTCACGTGGGTGGGCACTGTTAGGGTTCAAACCCACACCCTCACTATATCAGTGTATTTACCCACGTGGGGGCGCGACAGTTACTTGACACCAGACATTCCAGCATATATGCCGTTGTGTTACAAGACATTAAACATTCACAGTTATATTTCAGTGTGTTACTAGACACCAGACATTCCAGCTTATATGCCGTTATGTTACAAGACATTAAACATTCAGTTATATTTCAGTGTGTTGCTAGACACCAGACATTCCAGCATATATGCCGTTGTGTTACAAGACATTAAACATTCACAGTTATGTTTCAGTGTGTTACTAGACACCAGACATTCCAGCATATATGCCGTTATGTTACAAGACATTAAACATTCACAGTTATATTTCAGTGTGTTACTAGACACCAGACATTCCAGCATATATGCCGTTGTGTTACAAGACATTAAACATTCACAGTTATATTTCAGTGTGTTACTAGACACCAGACATTCCAGCATATATGCCGTTATGATACAAGACATTAAACATTCACAGTTATATTTCAGTGTGTTGCTAGACACCAGATATTCCAGCATATATATGCCGTTATGTTACAAGACATTAAACATTCACAGTTATATTTCAGTGTGTTACTAGACACCAGACATTCCAGCATATATGCCGTTATGTTACAAGACATTAAACTTTCACAGTTATATTTCAGTGTGTTGCTAGACACCAGACATTCCAGCATATATGCCGTTATGTTACAAGACATTAAACATTCACAGTTATATTTCAGTGTGTTACTAGACACCAGACATTCCAGCATATATGCCGTTATGTTACAAGACATTAAACATTCACAGTTATATTTCAGTGTGTTGCTAGACACCAGACATTCCAGCATATATGCCGTTATGTTACAAGACATTAAACATTCACAGTTATATTTCAGTGTGTTACTAGACACCAGACATTCCAGCTTATATGCCGTTATGTTACAAGACATTAAACATTCACAGTTATATTTCAGTGTGTTACTAGACACCAGATATTCCAGCATATATATGCCGTTATGTTACAAGACATTAAACATTCACAGTTATATTTCAGTGTGTTACTACACACTAAACCTTGACTTGACTACAACTGCAAGGGAAATAAAGCGAGAGGAAAGCAAATAGATGAGTACATGGATGGCTGAAATTACTGAGTTGTGGGGAGGGGAGCTGCTCTCGGCCCCCTAACATAAATTTGGGGGTGAATGGCTTCTTAGTGTGCCTCGACTAACATGCTTTATTGATAAAATGCAACCGCTGTGGGAAAGGTGGGTGTTTGGAAGGGCCACATGTAAGACAGGCCTGCGTGCCAAATTTGTAACCCTTTAAAAATAAAGTTTGTTCGTTCGTTCGTTCGTTCCTTCAATCCCCAAGTTTCGACCTCTATGATTCCATCCAATCATTTGTCTAATATATTATTGTGCAGAAATAATGCAGTACGTTGTTTTTATACTCATTATTTATATCAAAATCATAAGTAATAACAACAACAAAGTTATTATAATGGTTGGACCACTGAACTTACGAGATGTAAATAAAAAGGAACCTTGAAGAAAGGTAAATTCCTCCATGGAACGAACTTGTAGAAGGTCACCGCCTAGATTCTGACAAGCCGACCGAGCAGACGACATAGGGACAACCTCACCCGCCATTTTCCAGCATCCATTCAAAGCTCTAATGTACATGTACTGGCAGTCTGGAAGTAACCAAGCAAAGAGGAAATCCTAAACAGTTATCTACGGAGGCAAAGAAGAAACACTCTTCTCACTTTTTTTTCTAGGAAAAAAAGAGACCGGTTATTACCATAAATTGTCTAGAAAAGTGCCGGTTATCACCAAGAGTGTCAGCTTGGGTAGTGCTGAAAAAAAATGATGCTCATAAAAGGACCTGGTACCGCAACGTTGCGTATCATAAGGGGGGTAAAGCCTGCACTCTTCTCATTCTTGAGGATGGGAAGAAAGGGGGGGGGGGGGGGGCGTCCTCTAGAACAAAAATGACGAAACTTCATGACAATAAAACGCAAGGTGTGTCCTTTTTTTTTTTTTTTTTTAAATCTTAGGATCGGAAAGTGGAAAAGCTCTTAATCAATCCTTTATATTAAATGATGTTTCGAACCAGTTGCAGCATTTTTTTTTTAATTGGTGGTGGGGGTCGAGGGTTGGTTTGTGGTTTAGTATTCAATTTTAAGTTCAGTAGTTTGCCATTGCTCTCGAACGATCAGCTGGCAACACCTCTTTGAAATCAACTCAATACGGCCTGATGCCAAATGCCCGCATCAGAAAAGAACTGAGTATTTCGAAATAACAAACCCTTTTCATAACCCATTGCCTTAGAAGCCGACTTAAAGCTTTTAATAACTTAAATTATCTACTTTTCTTTTTTTTAATACTGCGGCCCTGGCAAGAGCCAGAGTAGGGAAATAACGAAAAATTGCTTCTCACAAAGGGATAACTAGATATAATAATGTTTTTTTTTTTTTTTTTTAAATAACTGTCAAAAATAATTAAATTACAAATGATAATATGTGGTACACATGATCGGGGAAATGTTAACCTACATTTTGCCTATTTGTTTCTCAAATATCTACTACCGGCTGCAGCACACGATTTTAACCGGACCCGTCATTTTGTCACTGTTGCGTTTATGATGCTTCGGTCAAGCTCACTGCAAACCTGATTTTTCCGATTTTTTAGCCCATCCGCACTGCTCTCTGGTTTGGTAGACCTCATCTTGTTGACGTCCCAAATCAAATTCCGTAGTCCATGGGGTTAAGGTCCGGACTATTGGGTGGCTACAAATTCGGTTCGATGAATTCGGGTGTTTCTTGCGTGACAAGTGAAACTGTATCTCTAGCCATTTTGAAGCAGACGAATCAGCAGTCGTGAAGCTGTGCTACAACCCCACCTATACGCCGAAAAAACGCACTGTGACGAGACATTCTTGGCCAGATATTTAAATTCTAAAAAATGTTAATAATCAAATAATTTTCTTTGACAAAGTTATATATATATATATATATATATATATATATATATATATATATATATATATATATATATATATATATATATATATATATATAATATATAAAGGTTATTGATCTTTTTGGGACTTTAGTGATATAGACTCATTTTTTTTTTACTATTTCGTACCCACCTCCCCCTTTTTCTCCAGGTGACAACATCCTGAGCGGTGCCTGCATCTTTCATTCGCCGCTTTATGTGTGTATACTTTGTAGGTAAAAGTGAGTAAAGGAAAAGATTCTTTTTCACACCTTTTTGCGAATTGGGCACATAGGGCTAGACCGTTATCTTATAGACCAATCGGCACTCGGTTGAGGATGTGGTAAACATCTCACCGGCCACATTTACTTCCATGGCATTGCCCCATAACCAGCAAGACATGAGGCTTTCAAATCTGAAATCCACTGTTGTTGTGTTGTTGCTGTTGTTGATGATGTTAGCACCTTTCGGAATTTCCAGCTGATAGTGTTGTGCTATAAGGAGGCATGGGACTCACAGCCCGGGACCATGGCGAGTTTGACTAGACCTAGTCTTCTACACTTATAGCATGGGATTTCATTGAAAACAACTGACAGAAAGAGAAGAAAAAGTAGTAGTAGTAGTAGTAGTAGCAGTAGCAGCAGTAGTAGTAGTAGTAGTAGCAGTAGTAGCAGTAGCAGCAGTAGTAGTAGTAGTAGTAGCAGTAGTAGTAGTAGTAGTAGTAGTAGTAGTAGTAGTAGTAGTAGTAGTAGTAGTAGTAGTAGTAGTAGTAGTAGTAGTAGTAGTAGTAGTAGTGGTAGTAGTAGTAGTAGTAGTTGTTGTTGTTGTTGTTGTTGTAGAAGAAGAAGAAGAAGAAGAAGAAGAAGAAGAAGAAGAAGAAGAAGAAGAAGAAGAAGAAGAAGAAGAAGAAGAAGAAGAAGAAGAAGAAGAAGAAGAAGAAGAAGAAGAAAAAGATGATGATGATGCTGATGATAATGATGATAAAGATGAAAGCCAATAATAATATTAATAATAATGATAATAATAGGAACATTACACATTGTACAGTAAAACAACAGAAGTACCTGACTTGTAGACATATGTCTGCCACTGGGTTAAATTAGTGATTTTGTATACAGCCGACGCTGTTTGGTTAGAAACACCCAAAAGTGCACATTTGGTTGTTGCCAGATTATACATGAACATAGCACAGAACGGACTTGACAAACAGGCAGCAGCACACCGGATAAGAGATAGTCGCGGGAACGGTAACCCCAACAAGGGGTAGTATCTGGCCATGGCGACGTCTGTTGGTTCCTGATTGAACTTTGCTGTCCTTAACAAAGGAAATAAATATAACTCTTAGCTGAATGGAGATGATTATTCAAAAACCGACATCACAGCGCTTGGGACATTACCATAAGCACTTGGAATGATACCCGGTGATCTTTTTGTTCTTTCGAAGTGGAGGAAACATATATTATTGAATAAAGACTATCCCTCTGTGTAACAGAGCCCCACTGTGGGAAAACAAGAATAGACCCACTGCCTCAGTAACAAGTCTGTCATAACAGTCAACTAATTAGGGGTTTTCTTCGAAATCACAGTGCATCTACATGAGAGGCAAGGAACCAACATGCAAATAAATCAGATCTGTAAAACGGATGTGCACGCAACATTCACGTTCTGGAAAAAGGGTAAAGTCCAGAAGTGGACAAACATTCATACCTTTTTGAGCTTAAAAAAAAAGAAGAAAGACCATACTAAAGACAATACCCACTAATCTCACGGTCAAGGTTATGGGTGTCGAAGTCTGTTGTCGTCTTGCATTTACGTTTTTACTTCCGAGAAAGAGGCGGCTTTTGTCACTCTCTAGGGGGGTTGTGTGTTAGACCCAGTACCTAAATGTCTTATAAGTGTTAAAAGCTCTGGCATGGTGAAATATATAACACACGGTTTCCATGTGAGTGAGGAATAACCCCGTAACCTTGTGTGAAAGTCGGATCGCTCGAGGCCGACCAATCAGTATTAAGGTGGTCTGTAGGTCGTCCAATCAGAATCGATCCAGTGTGTAGCGATGTGTAAAAGGGAAGACTAGCGTAAAATTTACCGCCAGTATTTATAAATTTTGCAGTAGGAGTTTTAAAAAAAAGAGGGGGGGGGGGGGGGCGATCTTTGAACCTGATGATTTAGGACTGCGCGGCTAGCCCTGACACCCCTTTGCTTGGTTTGCTTTGCTGAAGAAAAAAACTTCCGTCCAACCAGTATCCCCGGGAAGAGGGAGCTTTAGGTTATAATTGTGACTTGGTTATAAGCGCCATTAAAAATGGCTTAGCATTGAACGCTGCCCAAAAAACAAGCATACTCCTTCAGTGTTGATGCGATCAAATGAGACAGACCTAAATACTGTCCCGTCCGGCAGCCAATGGGCGACCCAGTAGTCGATTAACCCCCACCACACGCATAGACACACACACACACGCAACACGCACACATACACACGCACGCACGCACGCACAAATACACACACACTAGAGCCCCTTATACTTAACCGTGTAGCCAACTGCATATCCTAGGCTATTACTAACAGTGTTATTTTTCACAAGAACCCTTCAACGCTTGAGTGACATCAAGCATATGTCTAGGTCACGACCGGCTCCAAAGCCAGTCGTGTCTAGGTCTAGACCACTGATTTTCAACCTTCCCAATGCCGCGACCCTTTATACAGTTCCTCATGTTGTGCTGACACCCAACCACACAAATTATGTTCGCTGCTACTTCAGAACTTCGGTAAATAAGTATTCTCAGATAGTCTTAGACAACCCCTGTTAAAGGGTCGTTCGATTCCCAAACAGGTCGCGAAAGACAGGTTGAGAACAGCTGTTATAGACCAATCGTCTCTCAGTAGGTGATGTTTTTAACACTTCACCGCCCATCTTTACCTTCTATGACATTAACGGTCACCCATTTTAAGCTAGGCCGACCTACAAGCTAAGGTCAGTTTAAAAAAAAAAGTATCTGAACCGATGTGGATTTGAAATCAAACCTCTGAGGCAGGCGGGTGTAGCTGCGGTCCGAATGTCATGGCTTTGAACCCGCCCCGAGTAGAATTTTTGGTAAACGTAACATTTTTGTCAGCAAAAAAAGAGATTGACTTCCCTTCTCCTTCACGCCTATTCGAGTCTCAGGACCTCTCCTACGTTGAGGGAGTGTTCCTTATTGTTAACGCTGTAACCGATCTCTTTTTTCTCGTGTTGTCACCGCTCACTTGGGTGATGATTTTCACGTTCTGCTACTTGCGCGACTGTTCATGAGTCTGGAAACTGCGATGTATTTCTATTCCTACGTTCCTTGCAGTGGTTTTTTTTTTCTGCGGGGAAGCCACCACCAACAAACGATGAAATACAAAACTATCCCATAGTAGTCTGTCAGTTACCACTAGGAAGTCTTAAATTAGTGATGCATGACACGCTAAATGTTGTAAGGGTCCTTTGGGAGCGAGTGAACAGTGCGGAAGCATAGATGGATCATCATGGTGTGAAGAGAATGGTATTGCACAGAGTGACCAGCGGATCTGGTCGACAAACGGTACTCAAGGGAAAGGTCAGAAGGATATACAATCAAACTGTTATTGGCATCACCGGAATTGAAACTCGGCGCTTGCTGCTGAAGATGGGAACGGAGCGCTTATGGGAATGTCCATGCTGTGATGTCAATTCTTAATTAAACATGAAACATTACGTCTTAAATTAACCATTGGATCCTTTAATTAAACATTAAGTCTTAAATTAGCTACGCAATCCCTCCGTTTCTTAACGCACAATTGCTTATCTCATTGTAAATCGTTTCAGCACATTTGAAATTGACCTTGACTCCCAGGTCGCCCCAGCCTTAAAAAGCACTTGGTACAATGGTAAAGTCCGGGAAGTAAAGCGGCCGACGTGATGCTGACAACTTCATCCACCAATCGCCGTTTGGTCTAAAATATAGGCCTAGCCCTATATACCCAATGCGACTGAAGTTGTAGAAAAGAGTCCTTTACTCACATTATTTCAGAACATGTCTTTGGTCATTTGCAGACTTATCCATGATTATTTTTCAGCTAAACTTTCTTCTGAATTAAGTAGTCCGTCGGCACCTCGTCGGGTCACTCTTTACAACAGGCATGGCATGGTAAACTGTGTAAGTGACTATTTCTGGGATCTTGAAGAAGGTAGTTTGTCATTGCTTTCCTTCTTGGTAGTGACCCTACTGGTTGGTTGACCGAAGCCATTGTCACTATTGTAGGATTCTCTGTCCACCATCGGTAAGCTTGAGATGATGACCAACAACTGTCGACTGTTCTGAAGCTAATCTAATCTTCTTCTGCCTTTCTAGCCCCGCATGAAGCATAGGTGACCAACCAACTCACGCCAAGTCGATCTGTCTTTTGCTATCACATGCAGCTGCCCCCAGCTGCCCCCCCCTCCTCTCCCCCATATGTTTAACTTCACTCTCTAGCTCTCTTCTCCATGCGCTTTTGGTATTCTTTTATTTCTTTGCCCTTGTGGCTTCCAGTGCAAAGACATTCTATAAAATGAATAGTTAAATTTTTGACAGGCTATCTCAGCGTGTGTCCTATCCAACGCCAGCGTCTTTTCTTCAGCTCTTGGTCCATTGAAACTTGAATAGTTCTTTCTCAACGCCCTCAAGCTCAACTCGCCAGGGTTTTATGCTTAGGAATGGACTCAAGAGCAAGGCTACATCTGGCAAGAATAATGGGAAAGGTATAGAGATATACTCTTGGATGCCTTGGTCATATGGATCGGGCGGAACAGGAGCACAGACATGATTCTTGAATCTGGTGAATGTATGTCATGGCGAAACATGACGGCCTACGCTTATCGACAAGGCACATGAGGATGATAAAGTTACTTACGTCACTCTTTGCAACCAATCAGAAGATCAGCTACAAGAGCAAGAGAACGGCTGCGAAGGAAGTGTACCGACAACGTTAAAGACACCTCATGCCTTTACGGCATGACAATAGCCAGTGCCAGTCAGTTTGCGCTGGGTCGCAAATTATATTCCCCACGTCGCTTAGAAGTGGTTTATGATGATGTTAATGATGACATCTGATTTCAGGAAACTTCCAAGTGGTCACTTTTACGACATAGTCTATAGGGGCCATGTTTACAGACTGAAAACTTAAATACTACCTAAATTAAACTATACAAAATGTCACATAGGCTTACCTAGCTGCAATAAAAGTAACAAAAATCATAAATATTGAACAGCGAACACAAATTAAATAAACATTTTCCAGAATTTCGGATGTCATTCTGTCCGGGTCTGCAATGGTACACAGCTTGGACAATTTGAAAGAAAGCCGCTTCATCAAAACCCTGCCTACTCAGCGACACCTTTAAGCAGTTTAGTCCACCTTTCTTAAATCCGCGTACATGCTTAACTGATATTCCAGAAAAACCCTTATTTACCAAATATCCATTGTCAAATGAGGACCTGGTAATACGAAACCGCGGAATAAATATTTTAGAGCGGGAAAATCGTTTCCGTTCGATATTCATTCTTTTAGAGAAGAGCGTCACGTTAAAGATTTATAGTCACATATGATTCTTCTTATTGATGACCGGTATTTTATAGATTTGTATAGACAAAAGGGCGACGGGACAGTAACATGGTGGGGGAAAGGAGCTCTTGGCTTGGCCTGCTGAAGGGGGAGCTTAGGTTATAAGTGTGACTAGATTATGTGTACCACAACAATGGCTCAGCACTGAAAAAGAATCTTGCAGCGTTGATGCAATCAAAAAAGGTAGACCCAAATACTGTCGCAACCCTGGACGAAGTCGTCTACCGGCAGGAAAATGGGTGACCCGGTTGCTCTAAGCGCCTACGTTTCAGCGCACTGAGAGAGATATGTATTCTTTTAATGATGAGTCTTACTTGATAGATTTATAGACAGATATTAATTCTATGGGTGATTAGGTCAGCTTTATTCTGCAGATTTATAGGCAGTAAACTGTACTTAAATTTCCTTTTGTGGTATCCTGGCTTCATTAATTCCAATACACATTTGTGTTTAAACTGTTTATTTTTTAATTCTTCAATACCGGTTTGATATAAAGTTAGAGGACCCATTTCAATACCTGGCCTTATTACTAACCGATCTACAAGCAAGCCAGAGAAAGCAAATGTAGTCCTATAGGTACCAGGAATCACTTCAAAAGATGCCCAGACGGAGACACAACAGAGAACCCTGGCTCTTGCTATGCTTGATGAGAAGTATCCAAACACCACTTGGACTCAGGTTTTCACCGACGGCTCTGCTACAGATGCAGTCAGAAAGGGGGGTTGTGGAATTTACATTAAACCCCCTAGCAGTAGAGCAGAAACTCTCTCTCTATCAGCAGGTGACATCTGCACTAACTTCAGAGCTGAGGCAACTGCCCTCCTCTCTGCAGTCCAACATCTCATCACTCAAGAACACAGAGGGCACCAAATTGTTATACTTAGCGACTCATTGTCTGTTCTCTAAGCACTATCAAGCAAAAAACAAGACAAAATAATTGCAGATCTAAGGACCAACATTGGCTTACTCTCCAAGGAAGCAGAACTGGTCTTGCAGTGGATACCAGCCCACTGTGGTATTCAAGGAAATGAGAGAGCAGATGAGTTGGCAAAAGCTGGGAGTAATCTTCCACAACCTCATCCACCACACAGCTTCAAGGAAACCAAAACAGCGCTAAAGCAGTCTTTCAAGCGGGAGTGGAGAAGGCAGAATGGAGATTACAGACCAGAGAGTGACAGCATAAACAAACTCAACAGGAAAGAACAAACATCAATTCTTAGACTTCGGACTGGACACTGTGGTCTTCGAGCACACTTGTACAGGATATGCATAAAAGAATCTGCTGCCTGTGATTGTGGAGCAGAAAGACAAACCCCTGAACACATACTGCAGTACTGCCCTTACCTCTCCCAGCAAAGACTGTGGATCTGGCCCAAAGGAGCCACACTGCAAGAGAAGCTATGGGGGACCGGTGGCGACCTTAAACGCACAATCCTATTTGTGACCCAGACGGGACTCAATGTTTAGCATGACTGATATCGAACGCAGAAGAAGAAGAAGAAGAACTAACCGATCTGTACTGATGGCCCTCTCACAAAAACAACCATAACCTTACCGAGCATTCGAATCTGGGTCTCTCGTATAGAGTCCAGCGTTCTTAACAGTTCGGTCAAACATCCTCCATGGTCAAATGCACCCCCCCCCCATCCTATATTGGAAGTGTGGTGGGGGGGGGGAATGCAATAGTTATACACTATATGGGGGGGGGGGAGTGGGGTTGGAAGGGGAGCTAAAGTGGTCACAATCAGGCTGTCTTTACTTTATGGAGATTTTGTGTCAAAATTTCAATTAATCAATTAAGCACCGTCTCTACTACAGAAGTTCAGCAAATGGTCAAAATAGTCTCTCTTTACTAGTTCATCATCGTGTAGCAGGTCCTATGCAGAACGTCACTCTCATCACGGTCTGCCTGGAAGAAACTCGGCCTCTCGCCAACTCTCCTACTAGCTGTCAAAATATTAAAATCTTGTTCTTCTGTTCTCTACCCCTGGAGTGCCTGGCGGCGTCGGTTCTTGAGATCTGTTCATTTTCTGCAAGCACTAAGTAAACCATTGTCGGTTTTATGAAGTTTTCAAACTTCCTAGAAGGGCACACTCGAACTAGATTGTGACATTCAGACTAGATTGACAACATTTCCACTCCAGGATGTCTGAAACTGAACCAGGTTAGATGCTGGCTGAAAAATAAACATCCCCTTGCCTCGTCATCTTGACAGAAAGTCAATTTATTAGTATTAGGCAGCTAGTTGAGGAGGTACTATTTGAGTGGTACTTAAGTTTCATCAATATATTAGATCTTTTCTCCAGGCATGCCGGCTCTGTGGGTATCGAACAGGCCGACAGATTGGCTGTATCTGCACCACTTGGTGTTGATTTGATACATGACAATCAAATGTGGTCAAGGCCCTTTGGGAACAAGCAACGGATTCAGTAGAGAAACAAGATTATTATGGCCTGGAGAGAAGGAGGCACCTGGGTGTAACTAGAGGGTCTGAACGGCTTAATACACTCAGAGAAAAGGCAAGATGGACATACAAGCATAACCAGATCGTGAACGGTACCAACAGTATTACAACTCTGCGCTGGCTGCTAAAGATTAGGACGAAGCACGCATGGGAATGCCCGAGTGCTAATAGTGACTCAACTAAACTTGTTTCATCAAGGTTATTGAAGATCTAAAGGATAATTTTTTTTGACGTCATTGTTTACCTTGGGGTGCTTGCTGTTAACTATTTCTTCATAGTCATGGCCACTGGTTGACTGAGACCTATGCTCCAGTGGGAGCGGTGTATACAGCAAACGAAGGAGAAGAATAAGTAGATCCGCCACTGAAAATACGGACGGATATTCTTTTGTTGACAGACAAAATACACATGGCACTAAAAGTTCATGCAAACATTGCAGGGAAACGGTGTAATGAATTAAACATTATTGATTAAAAGGTAATTGTAATACAATGGTAGCAATTGTCGAAGTAAAATTAGTAAAGTGAAAGAAAGAGCCCCTTTCAAGTATAAATCGCTTCGGGCATACAGTAAATAAAGTATAGCACACGATTCCGTGTCCATAGATGTATTTGGTATATAGGGCTAAACCTATATTTTATAGACCAGTCTGCACTGAGTGGGCGCGTGATTGCCCCCCCACCCCGCCCTTCCCTTTCCACCTCGCCTCTTTCCTAGAAAATATGTATGGTGGTGTGTGGGATGTGTGTGTGTGTGTGTGTATGTGTGTATGGTTGGGGGTGACTCTTAACCCCCCTCCCTCCTACCTAAATATTTGCTTGGTGTCGGCGTCCACGTTTACTGGTTTAGACTGTTGGGTGTGTGGTGTTAGCTCCAGTAATTTAACAACCAATATGTCCTCAATAGCGGATAAGGTCACGGAAACTCGGACCGCCTTGACTGATCGAACATTTCTTAGTACTCTCTTTTTACCTAAAAAACCTGCCTCGAATGGAATCCGAATACATACATACCATTGTAATGTGTTCGGTTATTTATATACCTGTTTTAAAAATACATATACAAAGCACTTCTAGCGAAACAGTTAAAGACTTGATGTTTGTGTGTTCAGAAATAAATAAATAAATAAATAAATAAATAAATAAATAAATAAATAAAGAAAGAAAGAAAGAAAGAAAGAAAGAAAGAAAGAAAGAAAGAAAGAAAGAAAGAAAGAAAGAAAGAAAGAATCAATCAAGAATTGACGTCATTGCACTAGAGACATTCCCTCATGTGCACCGTCCCCTTCTTCAGTAGCAAACGAAGAGTCGACATGGTAATAGTACCAGTTGCAACCTGATTATATCTCCACCTATGTTTCCCACTTAGTATTGAATGGTTTCCAGAATCTCTACTCCTCCCCCCCCCCCCCCCCACCCTCTTGTCATTACTTTTTTCCCCTTATTCCCTTGAATAAGTCTTTCAATGTATGAATAAATAAATAAATAAATAAATAAATAAATAAATAAATAAATAAATAAATAAATAACGTAATCTTTCTATCCCCCTCTCTATCCTTTCTTTATCATTCCTATCTCTTCTCATATCCCATCTCTATCCTCTCTTTATCATTCCTATCCCCTCTCTATCCTCTCTTTATCATTCCTATCCCCTCTCTATCCTCTCTTTATCATTCCTATCTCTTCTCATATCCCCTCTCTATCCTCTCTTTATCATTCCTATCTCTTCTCATATCCCCTCTCTATCCTCTCTTTATCATTCCTATCTCTTCTCATATCCCCACTCTATCCTCTTTTTATCATTCCTATCTCTAATCATATCCCCTCTCTATCCTCTCTTTATAATTCCTACCTCTTCTCCCATCCCCTCTCTATCCTCTCTTTATCATTTCTATCTCTTCTCCTATCCCCTCTCTCTGTATAATGAACGTATTTCTGCGTGTGTGTGTGTTGCTTGGTTGCTTGTTGTATCCCACCAGGACATCACATAAGTGATAAACAACCGGTGACACAAAGTGCCATCTTCGGATAAGGATCACCCATGGAGCGGTCCCAAAAACCCCTTTCAGCCGTTATGGCCACAAATATTCAGGGCCCCCGGCAAAAGCCAGGGTGGGGCTTCAAATAACGAAAAATTGCACACAAATGGACGACTTGGATATGTATGTGTGTGTGCGTGCGTGCGCACGCGCGCGCGTGTGTGTATGTGTGTGGGTGTGTGTTGACCATAGTTCCTAGCAGTTCCTCTGGTGTGAAAAATTTTAATCGGACAGTGTCAACACATTGGCATTTCATCAAAACAGGTGACACACGCACTAGACAAACGGCATGCCCCAACAGCATACAGTAATCGAGACACCGCCTTTGTATGCTCTAGACCTTGAACAGTATGGTCTGTATTGACAATACTTAAGGAGCTCAGGGGAGAAAACTAATAATTAATCGATCGTTCTTCAGCTTGTTTATCTCTCTTGTCGATGCCTTTGCTGCGAATAAGAAAAAGTAAAAAACATGGGAATCATTTTCAAACCAACAGATAAAAGCAGGGCCTGATTTTGATTAGATGAGGCCCTAGGCTATACAAAACTCAGAGTGGAAGGGGGAAGGGGGGGCTTGAGAAATGGAGTCTGCCTCAAGTGCTGAAGGCCACGGGATCAAGCTCTGGTGAAGGCTGGGATTTTTCATGTGGACTTTAGTAATTTCCCAGGTCTCTGGGTATTAAGATCGGATGCCCGTGTGTAATGTTGCTTCTTCTTTCTCTTCTTCTTCTTCTTCTTCTTCTTCTTCTTCTTCTTCTTCTTCTTCTTCTTCTTCTTCTTCTTCTTCTTCTTCTTCTTCTTCTTCTTCTTCTTCTTCTTCTTCTTTTACTTCTTCAGCATTTCTAGCCCTTGAGGTTCATTGCTGCAGATATCACTCGCCTCCACTCATCTCTGTGGTTGGCCTTCACTTTCCATCCGTGACTCCAAGTGTTTGCAGATCTGTCTGGACATTATCTCTTCATCTTCTTCTTGGTGTGCATTATTGCGCACGTAAAAAATCCCTTAGCAGTTGAAAACTTTCTTTCTTTCTTTCTTTTCTTTTTTTCTGCTCTTTCGTTCTTTCTTTTATTTTCTTTTATTTTCTTTTCTTTCTTTCTTTTTTTTTCTTTCTCCTTCTTCTTCTTTTTGTTTCTTCTTTCTTTCTTTCTTTTTTCTTTCTTTCTTTCTTTCTTTCTTTCTTTCTTTCTTTCTTTCCTTCTTTCTTTCTTTCTTTCTTTCTTTCTTTCTTTCTTTCTTTCTTTCTTTCTTTCTTTCTTTCTTTCTTTCTTTCTTTCTTTCTTTCTTTCTTTCTTTCTTTCTTTCTTTCTTTCTTTCTTTCTTTCTTTCTTTCTTTCTTTCTTTCTTTCTTTCTTTCTTTCTTTCTTTCTTTGTCATTCTTTCTTTCCTTTTCTTGTTCGTTTTGTTTCTTTCTTTCTTCTTTTTCTTCTTCTCCTCCTTTTTCTTCTTTTTTTTTTTAATCTTCGTAATAATGCAGTGAATCTGTTCTCTTTGTCCGAGCAATCGGACCCGGCAACCACAAGGGAAAAATTACGTATAATTTTGGTCATTTAAGTTTTCTGAGGGGGAATCCCCACCAAGTACCGATATGATTCATGCCTGATTGCACTGCTGGCTTGACAGAGATTGCGCTTAACTTTTGCCAGGTCATTGATCGACTATTGCATCTGTGTTCTTTCTTTGTCTGTGTATTTGCCTGCGTCTTTGTCTGCAGGGACACGGACTGTGTGTTAATTGTTAGTTTTAGTGTAAAATAAACGGAAGGTCACGCCATCTTGGAGAGCTTTTCTTTATTTCTGTTATTCTTTCTTTCTTTCTTTCTTTCTTTCTTTCTTTCTTTCTTTCTTTCTTTCTTTCTTTCTTTCTTTCTTTTTTTCATTTCCCTTAAGGCTTTCTTTTCTTTTCTTCACCTGTTGTCTACATTAGTTCTTTGCCGAATTTCTTGAATGTCTGCTTTCGTTTCTTTCTTTGCCTTCATGTAAACGAATGTATGAAGTGGTTATTCTTTGACTATTCGTCTTTACTTAGCGCTCACATTTGGTAAACTCCGACAGAAAGTCCTGGTTGTTCATCCACCTCTGGTCTTTGGCTTTGTTCCAGAACTTTAGCTTTGTGTGCACATCCGTTTTACAGATGTGCCCTATTTGTGTGCAGACTAATGTTTGAGTCTTCACAACAGGAAAAGAAGAATGAGAAGAGTGTTTTCTTTATAAAGTGGCCAGGGGCGAAGACAGAAGAAAGCAAATCATAGTGGTGATGGGGTGGGGGAGGGATGAGACGAGGAAAGGGGGAGGGGGTAGCCACTTTATATTTTGGGGGAAGGGGTAGAATTGTTAAAACACATCGGTGACCGGGTCGTCTATTGGCTAGCGGTAGACGACTTCGTCGCCGGTCGGGACAGTATTTGGGTCTGTCTCCTGTGATCTCACCAACACTGCAGGAGTCTTTATCAGGGCGCTTGGTTGCGTGCATTGCTAAGGCATTTGATATGGCGCATATAACCTGATCTCAATTATAACCTTAAGCTCCCTTCTTCGAGGATGTTGATTGAATGTGAAGATTTCTTTTCGCAAAGCCAGCCAAGCCACGTCAAAACGTGGGTTTAGCATCACATACCTGCTGCGCCAGCTACGCCAGAAAAAAAGTCATTTATTTTACTATACTATTTGTAAAGGAAAACAAGCAGTAGACTATGCCAAGACAGCGAACTGTAAAGAGTTTGAGGTTTGTAAAAAAAAAGGACACTTTGCCACGCCTTTAGGCATATATGGCATATAGGGCTAGACCTATATTTTATAGACCAATCGGCACAAGATGCGTGATGTGGTCAACATCACGCCGACCGCCTCTTCTTTCCTGGTCTACACCCAGTACAAACTCAAGGCTAAGTCGACCTGGGAGCCAAGGTCATTTTTTTTAAAGGTCGGCTCCGCTAGGGGGTGAACTCACGACATTCCGATCCGTGGCGAGCGTCCAGCCGCCCCGCCACACTGACTCCCTATTTGATTTGGTTTTAGGTTTGAACAAAGGATCAACATCATGGCACACGGGTAGTAACCCATAAGGGCTCCATTCGTCTTCTAACTCAAGTCTGAGTCTGAAGAATCTCAGCACAGTGCACATGCTCTGTAGCACCAGCGAGGATCCTGAAATACTTTTTTTGGGTAGATTTTAAACTCAAAATTTTACTCGGGTAGCGCCGTAAGGCTACTCTTTTCAATTTCCAACTGCCATATTTTTTTTTTTTTTGTACGTGCGCAACAATGCACACGGGCGTCCGTTCTCATTACCCAGGGACCAGAGAAAATTACTAGATGTCAAAGTCCAAATGAAAAAATCCCAACCCTTACTGGGGATTGAACCCGGAACACCATGCATCGAGACCACGCAGCCTCCTACTCTAAAGTATTTTATTGTAAAGGGAAAACAAAGGAATTCGATCAATTAAAATTCGTCAGTCGGAAGGTTATTGACAAAACTACACAAGTAGTTCTGTGTAATTTCTGTGACGTATGACGTCTTTGTGTTGTCTGATGTTTGAAGCGTCTTTCAGGGGCGTAGCATGCCTGGATGTGTGTGGTTTTTTGTTGTTTTTGTTTAAATCTTGGAGAGGGCTATTCAACTGTAGACTAGCGAGCCGAATGAGGCCCACAGAGGTCCAGTAGGTGGCCCTCGGATAACTGCCAAAACAATGATCTTTCTCCGCAGATTTCTCTGTCCGCGATTTCCCCACCTCCAGCATTTGGGTCCCTGAATAAACTTTATGGAATATCCCTGATCTTGGGATTTCTTGGTACAAGGCCCAATTATGAAATACTTCACAGTAGTAATATTTTGTTAACTTTTCTATCTCTTATGCGAAAACGACACACACATAAAGAGACACACTGAAAGAGAGAGAGAGAGAGAGAGAGAGAGAGAGAGAGAGAGAGAGAGAGAGAGAGAGAGAGAGAGAGAGAGAGAGAACGAACGAACGAACGAACGAACAAACTTTTTTTTTAAAGGGTTAAGAATTGGGCACGCAGGCCCGTCTAACATTCTGCCCTTCGAGGTCTCTCTCCATTCTTACATCATTTCATTCACACATCAAGTAATATTAAAAGTTAGCAATAGCATCAAAATAATCAATACAAGCACTGGAATGTGCACATTTCTAACTACAGTAAAACGTATTAGTTGTAACAAATCTAAGAAAAATTAGCGCTATTTTTCACATATGTTTTATCTTCTATGGGGGCATATAATCGTTGCTCAGATAATATTCGAACAGTTTCCGATTGTATGTATATGGACAAGTGGCACTTTTGATTTGCTGTGGTAGATAGTTCCACAAGTGAGCTGCAGAATATGACAGACTTGTTTTATAAAGGTCTATCCTAGGTTTAGGGATGTGTAATATGTTTAGACGCTTACTATGCCGTTTATTATATTTGAACAACGGCCATAAGTAACATGGAGCCTTTTGAGATAATATTTTGTAAGTATATTTTGCCTTATTGAAAAGTAGACGTTCACGAAGCGGTAGTTGTCTAAGACCTTTATATGTTTCGGAGCTCACTGTTCCGTGATTGTTACTAATTAAGCGAATGGCGCGCTTTTGCAGTGATGTGAGTCGCTTGATAACAGAGCTGGAACAGCCATCCCATATTGTAGAGCAATAGTCTACATGTGTCTGGATGTGAGAAATATAGAATATCTTTCTTGTGTGTTCATCAAGAAAGTTTTTAATTTTTGCAAGCTGGTAAACCTTTTTAGCTGTTTGCTTCACAAGTGCTTGTACGTGTGAGTTGAATGTTAGATTTGCATCAATTACCAATCCCAGTGTCTTGTGCTCAGTTACATTTTCTACTTGAGTGCCCCCAATGTAGAGTTGAAGCGTTCTCTGAGAATTTAAACTGTATAGTTTTTGCCTGGTCGTTATTAGCATAGATTTGGTTTTATTAATGTTTATTTGCATACGGTTTGCACTGCTCCATTGGACTACATTATTTAATTCTTGTTGTAATGAGGACTCTAGTAAATTACATGTTTGAGCATTTGCATAGATGGTACAGTCGTCTGCGAATAAATCGCAGGACGACGACAGGCATAAAGGAAGTTCATTTATGTAGATATTGAATAACAAAGGACCGAGAATCGAGCCTTGAGGTACCCCAGTATTTAATTCAGTGGCTTGCGATAGTGATTTATTGTAGCAGATTATTTGTTTTCTATTTAACAAAAAAGATTTTATTAACTGTAATAGTCTAGGGTTAAATTTCATTGTTTCTAATTTTCTTATAAGAATGTTATGGTCTATCATATCAAAAGCTTTCTTAAAGTCTATAAACACTCCGCCACATATTTTCTCATCATTAACATTCTGGTGCCATTTTTCAATCATGTTAGTTAAAGCAGTATGGCAAGAATAGTTTGGTCGAAAACCTGATTGGTTATCCACTATAAGTTTGTTGTGATCTAAGTGCTGAAAAGTTACATTATGAATATGTTTCTCTAGTGGTTTCGATAGTGATGATAACAGGGAGATTGGTCTATAGTTACCTGGAATACTACTGTCTAAGGAACCAGATTTTAGATGCGGATACACTTTGGCAATCTTAAATGCAGATGGGAAGTAGCCTTTGACAAGACATTGGTTGTAAATAAAGGTCATCGACTCACAAATAACTGGGGCAGCACTACGAAGGATCCTATTGCTGATTCCGTCTAAACCGGACGTATTACTGTTTCTGAGACTGTTGAAATGTATATAAACTTCCGCAACTGTCATGAGAGGAATGTCAGAAGGAATGTCTTCAGGGCATTTATTTTCACAAAGAGAGAGAGAGAGAGAGAGAGAGAGAGAGAGAGAGAGAGAGAGAGAGAGAGAGAGAGAGAGAGAGAGAGAGAGAGAGCAGGTTACTGTGAAACCGATTAAAAATAGCAAACGATAAAGAAAACTAGAGGACCGGGCTATTTTTAAGACAAATAATTAGTTCCTGAAGATCATAAACGGGGATAGGTAAACAAAAAACAAAAACAAAAATTTTTATATATATATATATGTGGGCTCTGTTGGCAACGACTATAAAATTATAAATTATGGTTCTATTAATGTGGGAGTGCTTGTAAGTTTAACAACAACAACTGAAACAACATCCAAACAGTGCA
>CAJHNH020005068.1:450163-481548 GCA_905116865.2 Candidula unifasciata | reverse complement strand
CTTTGGGGGGTTTGTTGTTCATCTTTCGTTCGCATGAAATAAATTATCTATATCTGCAATGCTGTCTCTAGTATGAATTTCACTGTCTTTTGTAATTCACTAAGCGGCCCGTAAAGTTTGACTTCCACAAGTGGCTCTTTTGGTCAGAGGTTTTGCCTGGAAGCGTTGAATCTGGGACAGTCTTGGAGGATGTGATCTGTTGTCTCATGTGCCAGTCCACAGGTACACATGGCTGATTGGTAAATCTTAAATATGTTGTACATGTGGCAGCGAAGTCGATTGTGCCCTGTTCTAAGGCGAAGGATAATGACTGGTCTGTCCATAATATGGTAATCGTCTTGTGCCAGTTTCGGTGGCATTCTGATTGATTTGATCATTCTCTTCTTCTGTTGATAAGAGACTGGTATGTCGGGTTGTTCTTAGTTTGGATAATAGTGTCCGTATGCTTGGTAATTTTCCAGACTGGAGTGCCTGAAGTAAGTACCGCTTTTGCATCTGTCAGGAATACCACAGGTTGTGAAAAATACCCAGTATTTAGTAGTTTCTCTACAGCTATCTTGATGGCTTGAACTTCTGCACCATAGTTGTGACAGTGCTTTCCTGTTGGTATTTTGGCTGTATCCCTCGTATTATTAGGATACTCAATGTACACTCCTGCACCTCCGTTTCTGACTGCACTTTCTGCTGACCCATCTGTGTAAACACGGACCCAAAGATTCTGTGGGTATTCATCATCAAGTAGACTGGGTGTGGCTGTTTTTGCGCTGCACACTGTTTTATTCTTCCTTGTCAAATAGTCCTTTCACTTCTGTCTTGATGTGTATTGGAAACTTATACTCCTCTCTCCTGGGGGTCCGTTCTGGGACAGCATTTAAGGATCTATCAGTTGCAGGCAAATAAGTGGTTTGTCTGCAGAGCCGTTTCGCCTGCTGGATGAAACTACTTCTCTTTAGTCGTCCCAAAGCTAGATTTTGGAATCTTTGATTCACAAGGGTGACTGGGCATACTAAAAAATACTTTTCTGCTTTTAAAAGCATCTTGGTGTCTCTGCGGTCACTCAGTGCTTGGGTCATCCCCATTTTCTCCATCACAGCTATAGGTGTTGATTCCATACTGCCTGTGGTAACTCTGAGTGCTTGATTTTGCATTTTGTCTAATTCTTGCAATGTGATTTTCGCTACCGAGCTCCATGCTGTTGATCCGTATTCAAGATGTGGTCGAACACTTTGTTGGTAAACTTTCCTAAGTATTTTCCCACTAGCACCCCTTGTGGTTCCTCTTAGTTTTCTCAGAATGGCTACTCTCCTTCTGGCTTTGGTTGCTGCCTTGTTGATGTGTTTTCTCCACGTTAATCTATCATCAAACGTTACTGCGAGGTATGTGGGCTCCTTATCCTCTCGCAGGGATACTCCATTTATGTGCATGACGCCTGATTTTTGTTTTGGAGAGAGGGTAAAGAGGGTGGTGCTGCATTTGTCTATGTTGATGCTGACACACCATTTGTCGGCCCATTTAGCCATTGCATCTATGGCTCTTTGTAGCAGTCTGGTGGCCACTGTTGCATGTTCATTTGTACACCATAGTACAAAGTCATCAGCATATATTGCAGCTTTAATTCCATAGGGTAGTTCATAAACCAGGTTATTGATATAGACTAGAAAGAGTGTGGGGGAACAGGACACCTCCTTGTGGGACGAAATGGCACAGCAAAACTTTTTTACTCTTAAGTCCATCTATCTGTACTCGGGATCTTCTGTTATACAAGTATGCTTTCACCCATTTGTACATACTCCCATTCACCCTGCAGTCTCTCAGTTTCTTCAGTAGACCTTCTTTCCAGACCTTGTCAAAGGCTTTCTTCAGATCTATCCATGCCGTTAACACTAGCTTCTTTTCCTGAAAGGCATCCTCAATTTCTTGCGAAAGGTAAGTTGTTTGATCTTCTGTGGAGTAGCACTGTCTAAATCCTGCCTGCTGCGGCATGATAATGTTTTCACTTCCCAAGTACCATTGGAGTCTAAGGTTGTGACCACTGGAAAGATTTGTGGAAAGAGAGACAAGGGAAGAAAGCAGGAAAAGATTCTTGACAGTCTTTTGTCACGGCATGTAGGGGTGTCAACACAGGAACTGATACATGCAGTTGCAGATATTGCAGATCGTGGAGAAGCGTGATGGCACATGCCAGTTGGCAGGGCATACGATAATAGTTTACATTTGTTCGATGCATGTGAAAGCTAAGAAATAACTACCAGATTATTTTCTGAGAGAAAGAAACGTTAATGATCAGCCATAATTTATAATTCATGGTCAGGAGGACATGTTCAAACAGTAAATCACCATTTGAGACGAACGTATAAATGAATGCAAGTATAATCGTCCCCGTGTGAGATGCAATTTTTTGTTATTTGAAGCCCCGACCTGACTTTGGCCGGGGACCCTGAATATCGCCTAACGGCTGAAAGCGGTTTCTGGGACCTCTCCACCAGTGATTCTAATTCGCATGGTGGCACTTTATGTCACTGGGTGTTAATCGCTTGTTTGGTGCCCTGGTGGATGAGTACAGCAAAAGAGAAAGAGACAAATGAATGCAATAAGATATTCAGCATTTATAATAATTTAAATTGGATTTCATTTTTACTACAATAGCTTAGGAACATATTTTTTGTAGGTAAACAGTTTGCCAAAGAGTGAATTTGATTTGCAAAGGTAGTAAATGGGTGAATTTTATTTGCAAAACAGCACATTTGTTTTGCAAAAAGGTGAATTTATTTAGCTAAAGAGGTAATTTGTGGTGTTAATTAAGTATAGGCAAAGGTGTCTAATAAACTGAAACGGCAAAACCCGATAAAAAATTTTTATCGTCCTTAAATGTGGAAACAGCGTCCATAGAGACAGTCCATGGAAAATTTTACGACATTATGGAATTCCATAAAAAATAGTCAACATAATTGCTCTCTTCTATAAAGACTTTTCCTGCAGTATAAAAAATTACAATACATCTTTCCCAGTACAGGCAGGTGTAAGACAGGGATGTGTTATGTCATCTCTCCTCTTCAACCTTGTGATTGATTGGATACTAAAGAACACAGTAGACAGGACATTGAGAGGCATATGATGGACTCCATTCACCAGGCTTGAGGACCTTGATTTTGCAGATGATATAGCACTCCTATCACATAAACATGAACATATACAAGAGAAAAGTAACAGACTATACAGCACAGCAGAAATGGTGGGACTGAGAATAAATACAAAGAAAACTAAGATCATGACAAGCAGTCCAAACCAACAACCAGTGACCATAAAAAAACCAAACTCTTGAAAATGTAGAACATTTCACATATCTTGGCAGTGTGGTGTCCCTTCCAGGAGGGACCGAAGAGGACATACAGTGACGTCTGAACAAAACTAGAGCTGCTTTTGGAAGGATGAGGCAAATCTGGAAATCCAACAATTACTGCAGAGAAACGAAACTCCGACTCTACAAGAGCATCATTCTGCCAGTTCTTCTTTATGGAGGGAAAGAGAAAACAGGGGCGCCCAAAAACAACATGGAGACAAACGATGAAAAGTGACGTGAGTGCGGCATCTTTGACATGGAAAACTGCACTGAAGATTGCACAGGACAGGAAAGCATGGAAAGTCCGCTCTGAAGCCTCATGTGCCACTAGGCATAACGAGAACTGATGATGATGATGACTAAATGTGGAAACGTTTTTATGCAAGAAGGCTAAATTTATTCTTCTTCTTTTTCTCCTGCCTTTTAGTCCCCCCCCCCCCCCCCACCCCCTTTTTTTTTTCACCTAATGGGTCATAGGCCCTCAACCAACTCTCGCCAAGTGGTTTTATCCTTCGCTAACCCATGCAACTATCCCCGTGTCCTCTCTATCGTTTTAATTTCACTCTCTACCTCCCTTGTCCATGTATGTGTTTTTTTTTTTTTTAAATCTTCCTTTTTCTCTGTGCCCCCGTGGGTTCCATTGTAAAGACATTCTAGTTATATTGTTCTTAGGTTTTCTCATCGTGTGTCTTATTCACCGCCAGCGTCTTTTCTCCACCTCTTGGCCCCCTGAATCTTGTTTAGTTCTCTCACAAAGCTCTACATTTGTGATTCTTTCATACCATTTAATTCCCTCTATTCTGCACAGGCACCGGTTAATGAATGTATATATGGCTTTTCTTCATGTTTCCGCTCCATACAACAGTACTGGTTTGACATCAGAATTTTAAAAAAAATGTCATTGCACAAGGTTTTATTCTGTATGGCTCGATCTTACTCCACAGAGCAGTTCAGCAGTTCAGCCGAAAGCATCGCACAGAATACAAAATCCGAAGCTCCCTGTCGAAGACTGCATCCCAGAAACTCCTGCACTCACCAGCCGAAGGAGAAAGTCCGACATTAAAACCACAATCTTCAGAGCAAATGGCCTAGCCTTGTGGGCACTTTTCAGACGATTGTGTTTCACTATGCTGTAGCGAGGAGTGCTAGCCACACCCGGCTCCAGCTGACGGGCCGTGCTGCCGACGCCACAGGGTCGGACTAACGACGAGTGAATGAAGTGATTCTCAAACTAGGTGCTTTAAGCTTAAGCCAGGGGTGCCACTGCATTAATCAAGAAAAGTGGACTAAAAATGTGAAATTTTCAAGTAGGCATGTAGATACTTGAAAGTTAAAATGTAAGTTGTCTTCCCTCGCCACTGTCCACAAAAGTTTTTTTTTTTGTGTGTGTGTGTCTGAGAACCGCCGCGTTAACGCATCGTCAGCCCGACCCGGTAACATCAGCAGCACGGCCCGTCAGCTGGAGCCGGTCGTGTGCCAGCACAGCCTATGACAATTACCAGTTGACACCACTAACATGTAATTGCTGTCTTTCACTTGATTCCAAGACCATTTAAGGCCACTGACAATGGTTATTCTCTCCATAGCACAAAGCTAGGACACTGTGATCCCTCCAACCGTCTATGTTATTTAGTCCAAAGAAAGCTAACATCAAAACGTTCCAAACCAACAAGGCCTAATCACTTCAACTGGTAATAATATATTTAATGTGAAATGTATGTGAAACAGTAATGGCTTGAAGTGAAATAGAACTTTAAAAAATACCACTGAATACAGAAAAGTGTTATTCTAACCACTGACAACAGCAAAGTTTTATTCTAACTGCTGATAACAAAGAACTACTGCGTCTGAACAGTTATTGATATTCAACAACCAGCGCCGAACAAATTATCTCACACGATGTCTTCAGTCAGTCAGTCCTAACCTCAGTGCTTGCATTGCACGCATTGGATCCAGCACCTCAATTTTCTTTCTCTTCTTCTATTGTTTTCTCATTGGTACGACAGCCCAACCCGTGTCACATGGGAGTTTTTGTGCATAAATCATTGCCTCTTGATCATTATTTTAAGGCATTTGAATATTATCGCATCGGCCTTGAGTGAAAAAGAAAACTCCACCTAATGAAAGAGATACAAACGATAAGCTGATGTGGATCAGGCACTGGTCTTGAACTTAAGATCAACATTCTTTGTGATAAGCAGGTCAGCGGGTGATCCTGTTAGAAGTGTGTCTTCCACCTTACTGTTTTGCGTCGAAATGTTTTCTTGCTGTTGTTATCGCCTTTCCATCTTTTCAGACGACAGAGTAACACAGAACTAGGGAGAGGGATCGGCAACACAGCACATGATCGTCGCTAATTAGGACAATGGACGAAGTTCCTCCAGCATTTCTTCTTCTTCTTCTTCTTCTTTTTCTTCTTCTTTTCCTTTTTTTTCCATTTCTATTTCTTCTTCTTCTTCTTCTTCTTCTTCTTCTTCTTCTTCTTCTTCTTCTTCTTCTTCTTCTTCTTCTTCTTCTTCTTCTTCTTCTTCTTCTGGGCTTCTTCTTCTTCTTCTTCTTCTGCTTCTGCTTCTTCTTTCTTCTTCTTCTTCTGCTTCTTCTTCTTCTTGCTTATTTCTTCTTCTTCTTCTTCTTTCTTCTTCTTCTTCTTCTTCTTCTTCTTCTTCTTCTTCTTCTTCTTCTTTGCGTTCATCAGTTGTAAACTCTTGTGGAAAGTTCCGGAAGTTTATCCACTTCTGGATTTTTTTTTAAACTTGAGTTTTGCGTGCATATTTGTTTTTCATATCTGACTTATTTGTATGCATTGGTTCCTTACCTCTCAAGCAGATGCACTCCGACTTTGAAGGAGGCACCCCTAACTATTCGCTGTCTACGGCATACTTTTTTGCAGGCAGTGGGTGTATTGTTTGTTCTCTGAAATATAGCACCGGTACCCACACGAGGACTTACAAAGCCTGTCTTTCAGCTCTGAAGGAAAGGTATCACCAGTATGTTTCTAACATCTACCCCAAAGCTGCCAGATCAGAAGAACGCTGCTCTGCCTGTCCGCCTTCAAGCTGACCAGCTGGCCGCCAACCAAAACAAAGGGCCTTGCCTGCAGGTCCAGAACAGTAGGCTGTCAGATTGCAATTCATTTGTCTAGAATAAGGTTAACATTCTCTGCTTTACGAGTCTCAACACTAAGCAGTTGCCACAATGTGATTTGCCACGTTTGTTTCGATAAGTGACATTTCTGTTGTCTAGCCACAGAAGTACTAAGGCTCCCATTTGTTTTTCTTTAGTGTTTGTAAAATGGACTGGGATTTCCATAGAAGGAAATAGCCTACATATTCCCAGAATGTTTAAATGCAGAAACTTCAAGAAGAAGATAAATGAAGCTTGTCGTTTTTGCTCATTAGGTTTGCTAAGAAAAAAAAAGAGACACATATTTTGGCCATATCGAGCGCCAAGGCGGATTAGAGTTTTAAAAAAATCATCAACAGTACAATGCATGGTACTAGGAAATAAGGACAGGGGCCGACTAGTACCAAGATTGGCACAGGATATAAGTGACACGTTGGCTAGGAAAGTGCACGAGTCGGGATAGCTGGTGAGAGACCCAGTTTCTTTCAGGTAGACGGGGATGAGAACGGCGTTCTGTAAAAGACCTGCTATAGGATTAAGGAAAAGAAGTAAAACTTTCACCAGGAAATGTCAAACAAACAGAAGCCAATACAAATGGTAGTTCTGCAGACGGATTATTGTCTTCGCCAAGCCGAGCAACTATCGCAGCGTGCAAAGCCTTACTGAAACTTCACGCATGCAGTGGTGCATATTGGGACGCAAAAATTCCCGCGGGGTTCCATGGCCCCACAGTGACCGCCCTTCCTAGACCTCTTCCTGGTAGCCATTTTAGGCTGGGTAGATCTTGGAGCCAATGTCAAGTTTATTTCGTTTCGCGTGTCGATGAGGAAACTTCACCTCCTTTTCCACCGCCTCGTCCCCAAAAAACTACTAAGAGTTCAGTCAGGCCCTTTCTCCTTAAACAAGAATTTTGGAAAGAGCCTGAATGTGCTTGAGCTGCCATGTTTTGGCGTCCATGAACCATAAACTATTATAGTTGGGAAGGTTTAAAGTACACACAAATACACCCACACGTTTTAAAAGATGATTTGCGTATTTTTTTCTCTATTCACAGCGGATCTTTTATGCGAAGAATGCAAAGAATATCATGGAGTGATAGACAAATACAGATAAAAAACGAAAACAGTTTTAAAATATTAGACACATACGTCAATTAAATAAAAATCCTGTTATGGGATGGAACTCACCTGAGAACTTGATTTTGACTGCAGAGGAGTGGGCGGATGTAGAAGGAGAAAGGAGGGGAAAATAATTCAAGAGCACTGATGTGATCTGTAATCCTGATGATCGTGTGAGATGACGAATGATGTAAACATATTTTTAGAAATGTAAAACTATAATAATATGCTGGGGATAATATGTATATAAACAAATGCTTGTAAAGAGAGTCTGTATACATGGTTAGCCCGGCTCTCTAGCGTAGTTAGTTTAACCTGACTTTCGCGGCGACCGGGTGACGAACTCCTTGTGGCCCGGGTTCACCCCGGGGGTAGGCAGAAAAGCCACATTTCTCCTAGATTAACTGTACCTATAATGGAATCAAGGCCGACGGGTTGCGATATCAATAGTACAGAGCCAAAGGGTTTACAACTCATGGTTTCTGGATACTTGAAAAAAAAAGCATACATGGTTAAAGAGCTTTTTGAGCCTCTCAGCCACCTTATAACTTCATTTGGGACACCCCTATTTGGGTGCTCTAGGACTCTAGGGGCTAGAACTCGCCCCCCCCCCCCCCCCATCTCTACTCTCGCTACCTCTTTGTTTTAGTCTAGATAACTGTAAGGCGGCCCAAAAAAAAAAAGAGAGGAGGAGTCTGACTACGAACATTGAAGGACAGTTTGACAACATGCTGCAGGCCCGTGAAAGGTTTGACATACTGCTGGCCCGTGAAAGGTTTGACATACTGCAGGCCCGTGAAAGGTTTGACATACTGCAGGCCCGTGAAAGGTTTGACATACTGCAGGCCCGTGAAAGGTTTGACATACTGCAGGCCCGTGAAAGGGTTGACTTCTCATTGAATATAGCTGTCATCTACTGTATAAGCAAGCGACTGACACTCCAACAGAAGATTTCCTAGGCGATGCTCTTTCTTTCAGCATAACCACTGTTTGTTAAATTAGAGTTAGATAATCGCTTCTTAAAGCTTAGTGATGACAAATGATTGCATCGTGGAGAAAGATAGATGCTCATTAGTAATGTATAAGTCGTTTTGAGATATCATTTGGGTTAAGCCACCTTCTTTATCTTTAGTAAAAGATGGCGGCCATATATGCTTGGTCTTTTCGTGTGGCTGTAAGCCACCATCGTTATCCTTAGTAAATATCGAGTGGGCAGCCACCCTCTTTATCCTTAGTAAATATAGATTGGGTGGCTAATGACAGCACGCGTGACTGGTTTTCCCGGGCGGGGAAAGACATATGGTGCATAAATCGATTCTTTGCATTGTCTCCATAGCAACTGGTGATTCATTGTCGGTGTGTCGGGGTGTGGGTATTTTTAGGTGGAGTGATTTAAGGAAGGCAAATCGATATTTCTTTAGTGTATTATTGCTCGGGCGGACAAAGCGATACTTTGCAGGCGAATTATTATCTTCAAAGCCGTGGACCACAGATGGCGTTTGACACGTCTGTCGATGTGGTTATATAAAGGGCGACGTCAGGAACAATATTTAGGTGAGCAGCAGGGCGGGCGGGGCAGGGAACCCGGTGCGACAGGGCAACTAATAGAGTTGGCGCAGGTTTATGAGCTCTGTAACAGATAAAAATTAGGAGTTGTTTGTTAGCTGGTGATATATATATATATATATATATATATATATATATATATATATATATATATATATATATATATGTGTGTGTGTGTGTGTGTGTGTGTGTGTGTGTGTGTGTGTGTGTGTGTGTGTGCGTGTGTGTGTGTTACAAAACAAAAACAATTTAGGGGATATGAAAATAGACTCATAGGCGGCAGTGACAGGCGGCAGAAAGGGAAGGGGGGTCGTTTTAGGGTTTAGATAAAGAAACCTAGGAAGGTGGCGTGGTTACCGGGTATATATGATAAAGGGCTACTAATGCGCCGGCATCATCATCTGTGATATGATATCAAAGGGATGGTTTGAGCTGTAGTAAAAAGGAGGACACACGACAAACGGGTGGCTGTCTTGTCATAGTGTTAAGAGCCGAAGAAAAGGGGCTTACCTGACATCGGTGAGCAGCGTGAGCGGGCGGGGCAGGGGACCCGGGGCGACAGGACAACCAAAAGGGTTGGTGTTGGTTTATGGGTTTTGTAATAAACAAAATTAGGAGTGGTTTTGTTAGAGGGGTATATATATATATATATATATATATATATATATATATATATATATATATATATATATATATATATATGTGTGTGTGTGTGTGTGTGTGTGTGTGTGTGTGTGTGTGTGTGTGTTACAAAACAAAACAATTTAGGGATATGAAAATAGACCTATAGGCTGCAGTGACAGGCGGCAGAGGGGGCTGTTTTAGGGTTTAGATTAAGAAACCTAGGAAGGTGGCTTGATGACCAGGGATATATGATAGAGGGTGACTCGAGCGCCATCATCATCATCAGTGTCATGGGAGCAAAGGTCGACCGCTCAGGGATGGTTTGAGCTGTAGTTAAAAAGGAGAACGTACGACAGAATGAGGGGTATCTGGTCAGGGTGTTAAGGACCGAAGAGAAGAGATTTACCGGACAACCAGTCTGATATTTTAAAAAAATATTTCCAGGTTCTGGCTGGTCAGTAGGATTCAGTGGTAATTCTGCTGGAGCAGTCGGGTTGGGAAAAGTCGCATGGCGGTTGGTGTGGTGACAGTGACGGGCGGCCGTTTTTAGGGTTTAGGAAATCTTGGAAGATGGCTTGATGACCAGGAATATATGAGAAAGGGCGGTTCATGCGCCAGCATC
Source organism: Candidula unifasciata (assembly GCA_905116865.2). NCBI lineage: Eukaryota > Metazoa > Mollusca > Gastropoda > Stylommatophora > Geomitridae > Candidula > Candidula unifasciata. The sequence goes on along the minus strand of CAJHNH020005068.1, from coordinate 471,155 downwards.
ATCATCTGTGTCATGGTATCGAAGGCTGGCGACTCAGGAATGGTTTGAGCTACAGTAAATAGGAGAACGTACAATAGAAGGGTGGGCGGCTTGTCATAGTGTTAGTTGTTAGTTTAAGTTGTAGTAAAAATTAAAACTTTAGCAAAGGGGCGACCGTTGTGACATATTATTAGATATTGGCCGCTCAAGGAGTGTTTGAGTTGAAATAAAAAATGGTAATTTATGGCAAAACGACGACCCTTGTGTCGTACCAGCGAATGTCGGCCGCTCATGGAGGGTTTAAGTTGAAGTAAAAACGGGAATTTATGGCAACATGGGGACTTTTATGTCAATAGTAAGGAAGGCCAGCAGCCCAGGGATGGTTTGAACTGTGGTAAAAAAGGAAAGCGTACAAAAGAATTTCGGGTGTCTGGTCATAGTGTTAGAGGTTGGTAGATTAGGAAGGGTCTGTGGTGCAGTAAAAAAACGAAAACGTTAGCAAAATAGCGGCTGTTGTGATATATTATTGGAGGCCAGCCGCTCATGGGTAGTTTAAGTTGTAGGGGGGAAAATAGCAAAAGGACAACAGATGTGTCAAAGTGTCGAGTTCTGGTCGTACAGATATGGTTGGGCTGTAGTAAAAAAGGAGAACTGTTGTGTCATATTGTTAGATATCACTGTTGTATATATATGTATACATGTATATGGATACATGTATATGTATATATATATATATATATATATATATATATATATATATATATATATATATATGTGTGTGTGTGTGTGTGTGTGTGTGTGTGTGTCTGTGTGTGTGTGTATGTGACCAAAATAAACAATTTAGGGGTTATGAAAATAGACTTATAGGCGGCAGTGTCAGGCGGCAGAAGGGAAAAAAAGAGGGGGGTGGGGCGTTTTATGGTTTAGATAAAGAAACCTAGGAAGGTGGCTTGATGAACGTGTATATATGATAAAGGGCGACCTGAGTGCCGGCATCATCATCTGTGGTATGGTATCAAAGGGAGGGTTTGAGCTGAAGTAAAAATGAGGACATACGACAGACGGGTGGCTGTCTTGTCATAGTGTTAACAGCCGAAGAAAAAAGGGCTTGCCTGACATCGGTGAGCAGCGGGGGCGAGCGGGGCAGGGAACCCGGGGCGACAGGACGACTAAAAGGGTTGGTGTTGGTTTATGAGTTCTGTAATAGACAAAATTAGGAGTGGTTTGTTAGCCGGGGATATTAATATGTTACAAAACAAAACAATTTAGGTATATGAAAATAGACCTATATGCGGCAGTGACAGGCGGCAGAGGGGGGCTGTTTTACGGGTTATATATATATATAGAAGAAAAAAATTAGGAGTTGTTTGCCAGCGGGTGATATATATATATATATATATATATATATATATATATATATATATATATATATATATATATATATATATATATATATCACCCGCTGGCAAACAACTCCTAATTTTTTTCTATTACAGAGCCCATAAACCTGCGCCAACTCTATTAGTTGCCCTGTCGCCCCGGGTTCCCTGCCCCGCCCGATCCACTGCTCACCTAAATATTGTTCCTGACGTCGCCCTTTATATAACCACATCGACAGACGTGTCAAACGCGATCTGTGATCCACGGCTTTGAAGATAATAATTCGCCTGCAAAGTATCACTTTGTCCGCCCGAGCAATAATACACTAAAGAAATATCGATTTGCCTTCCACAAATCACTCCGCCTAAACATACACACACCCCGACATACCGACAATGAATCACCAGTTGCTATGGAGACAATGCAAAGTATCGATTTATGCACCATATGTCTCCCCCCCCCACCCCCCCCGGGAAAACCAGTCACGCGTGCCGTCATCAGCAACCCGATCGATATTTACTAAGGATAAAGAGGGTGGCTGCCGGATCGATATTTACTAAGGATAAAGAGGGTGGTTTACAGCGACACGAAAAGACCAAGCAAATATGGCCGCCATCTTTTGCTAAGGATAAAGAAGGTGGTTTAGCCTAGATGATACCTCAAAACGACTTATACACTACTCTCATTCATCAACTTTAAAATTAATCCACCCCCCCCCCCAACCTCCTTCTCCCCCGAGTGGTCAAGAACATTAACATCTGTAAAATAAAGCACAAAATCTTTTATCGGACTCAATGGGTACATAGGGCTAAACATAAATTTTACAGGCCATTCGTGACTCGGTGGATTTTATGTCGCCAGTCTACGCCGGCTGGGCAGTTCCCTTGGAACCCCACGAACACAGAGGCTTTATTTTAATCTGTGTATGTCAAGTGACTCGCCATAATTAAACATTTTATCCCTGCGAGCGGTTGCCGTATTGGCCCCAGAACACTAATTTTTCCAGACAAAGGCAGTTTTTCATGACGCCGAATGCCTTTTTTTTCCATCATTTTAAATGGCACCCATTTAAGGTTGAGTCGACTTGGGAGCCAAGGTAATTTTTTTTAGAAAAGTCCGTCGACGGTCAGATTTAAACCCACGACCTTCGGATCTGGATGTTAGCGTGTAACCGCCACACCACGTCAGTTTCAATAAGCAGGTAGGGTAGGTATGTAGTTGCACCCCACCCGGACATCACACAAGTGATAAACACCCGGCGACACAAAGTGCCACCATGCGGATGAGGATGATCCGTGAAGAGGTCCAAGAAAACCTTTTTAGCTGTTAGGCTCTATTTCTGGCCCGGCTATATTCAGGGCCCCGGCTATGTTCAGGGCCCCCGGCAGAAGCCAGGGTGGGGCTTCAAATGGCAAAACAAATTGCATCCCACGTGGGGGACGACTACTATTCAATAAGCTGCTGGCATCTTTAAAAAAAATAAAGTCTGCTACAGGATACCTCTCCAGTGGACACAATTGCTGCTAGTTCAGTTTGCACCTTTTTTCTTTAATGAATGGAAACATTTGACCAAACTCCGCAGCAGATGTGAGGGTTCTGGCCAATCAGCAGCGTCCTCCCAAGACTGAATGGAGACATGGTCACAATGAGCCTCTTGTCAACAGTGGCTACTTTTTTTGTCCCTAGCTGTTGAAAATGGAAGCAGAAGCTCTCTCTCTCTCTCTCTCTCTCTCTCTCTCTCTCTCTCTCTCTCTCTCTCTCTCTCTCTCTCTCTCTCTCTCTCTCTACCTCTTTCTCTGTCTCTTTATCTTTCTCTGTCTGTCTGTCTGTCTGTCTGTCTGTCTCTCTCTCTACCTCGGTCTCTGTCTCTTTATCTGTCTCTGTCTGTCTGTCTCTTACTCTCTCTACCTCGGTCTCTGTCTCTCTCTCTACCTCGGTCTCTGTCTCTTTATATGTCTCTGTCTGTCTCTCTCTCTCTCTACCTCGGTCTCTGTCTCTCTCTCTACCTCGGTCTCTGTCTCTTTATATGTCTCTGTCTGTCTCTCTCTACCTCGGTCTCTGTCTCTTTATATGTCTCTGTCTCTCTCTCTACCTCGGTCTCTGTCTCTTTATATGTCTCTGTCTCTCTCTCTCTACCTCGGTCTCTGTCTCTCTCTCTACCTCGGTCTCTGTCTCTTTATATGTCTCTGTCTGTCTCTCTCTACCTCGGTCTCTGTCTCTTTATATGTCTCTGTCTGTCTCTCTCTCTCTACCTCGGTCTCTGTCTCTTTATATGTCTCTGTCTCTCTCTCTCTCTCTCTCTCTCTCTCTCTCTCTCTCTCTCTCTCTACCTCGGTCTCTGTCTCTCTCTCTACCTCGGTCTCTGTCTCTTTATATGTCTCTGTCTGTCTCTCTCTACCTCGGTCTCTGTCTCTTTATATGTCTCTGTCTGTCTCTCTGTCTCTCTCTACCTCGGTGTCTGCCTTTTTATCTATCGCTTCTGTCTCTCTCTCTCTCTACCTCGGTCTCTGTCTCTTTATCTGTCTCTCTCTCTCTATAAATCTATCTATCTATCTATCTACATCGGTGTCTGTCTGTCTGTCTGTCTGTCTGTCTGTCTGTCTGTCTGTCTGTCTGTCTGTCTGTCTGTCTGTCTGTCTGTCTGTCTGTCTGTCTGTCTGTCTGTCTCTCTCTCTCTCTGTCTATCTACATCGGTCTCGGTCTCTATCTCTCTCTTTCTCTCTCTCTACCTCGGTCTCTGTCTCTCTCTACCTCGGTCTCTGTCTCTCTCTCTCTCTACCTCTACCTCAGTCTCTGTCTCTTTATCTGTCTCTGTCTGTCTGTCTGTCTCTCCCTACCTCGGTCTCTGTCTCTTTATCTGTCTCTCTCTCTCTAGCTCGGTCTCTGTCTCTCTCTCTTTCTCTCTATCCCCATCTCTTTTTGTCTTTGTTCTCTCTCCTCTACATGTTTGTATGTGTGTGTGTGCGTTTGCGTGTGTGCGTGTGTGTGTGTGTGTGTGTTGTGTGTGTGTGTTTGTGGTAAGTTGAGAAACAAATAATAGCAAAGAAATTTAGCCTTTTAACACTTTAGGCACATTATAACCACGTTGATATGTTTATTAAGCACTTCGGCACTTGAAGCATCATATTTTCTACATACAGCTTCTCCCTATCAAACACGAAACATATCCTGTTTGTCAGTTTATAGGGTGTGGACCCGAACCCACGACCTTCCTATCCGCAGGCTATAGTCTAGCTGCTACACCATGGTGACTCGTTTTATTATTATTATTATTATAAATTTTTATTAATTTTATAAGCCTCTGTCTATCAGTGTGGGAATCCCCAGATCCACTCCAGAAGACGGGAAGTGTGCCATTTCACCTCTACGGTTTTACCCGGTTCTCTCACACCCACAGAGTGACCCCGTGGCCTGACTATCAGATGATGGAGGAACCATTGAATGAATCTCGCCAGAGATTCCCATGTCCTCGTTCACACGATCAAAGTAACTGACATCCGTAGATTGTCCTAGCCGTGTAGGACAGAACCCGCTCCAAAAGTGACACATATTTATTGTTTCTTTGACTTGGCTTCCTTCGATTTGACTTTCACCGGTTCCCACGTACATACAGACAAATTTCCGGATTTGCACAAGCGGTCTAAAGCCGAATTAAAGACCTTTGTAACCTCTGACCTGCAAGAAAAGCGAAGTTATCAAGGGATATTTCCTGTTCACACTGTTTCTCTCACTGTATACAAAGTTGTTGTCTAGATGGGTTATTATCTTTTTTTTTAATGGCTTTCCTTTCCTGTCTTTATTCTCCCTTTAAAAAGATCATATTTGAAGCATCAATTAGGATCGTTGTTGACAAGTTCGACATATGGCCGAATCTACAAACATTCTTCACTTTTTTAGAGAGGGCGGTGTATCCCTGATTAAAGTGGTCAGGCGCTTCGTCTTGTCCTGACGGTTCGTTACAGACGCGTCGTTCTGTTATGAGTGCAGTTTTCAAGGAGATCCCCAGGGATTGTTGATAGAGTTACGGAGTTTGTGCTTTGTGTGGTGCTCTCGGTAGCCTAAAATGTTAGTTTAATAGATTATTATAAGTACAAATACAATTTCAAAATTACTTGCCCTCATGAAACTTTCTTGACACCCCCCCCCCCCAACCCGCCAGATTGTAATTCACTGCTCTAAGTCACTCCTGGGGCTTGGATGCATCCATTTATTATCACTGACTGTACCAGAGTTGTCTGTGTCATTCTTTTTATCCAAAGAAAGCCGAACTTCAACGTAATTCCCCCCCCCCCCTCCCCCCGAACTGATGGGGTCAAAAAACGATAGCAGGGGTGCAACCACAAAGTAATTCCCCCCCCCCCCCTTTCCCCGAACTAATGGGGTCAAAAAACGATAGCAGGGGTGCCACCAAGAAGTAATCATTTGGGGACTGGAGAAGTGGGGTCAACCCTAGGTTCCGTCGCCTATGCATGGCAGGTTATATGGTTTAACGTAACAACTGGGAGATAGTGAGTTTTTCCGACTTTAGCAACAGGGAAAGGGCGTCATAAAGAAGAGGATAATGTGGAAGAGAAGAAGAAGAGTAATAAGAAGAAGAAGCAGTAGTAGTAGTAGTAGTAGCAGCAGTAGTAGTAGTAGTTGTAGTAGTAGTAGTAGTAGTAGTAGTAGTAGTAGCAGTAGTAGTAGTAGTAGTAGTAGTAGTAGTGGTGGTGGTGGTGGTAGTAGTAGTAGTAGTAGTAGTAGTAGTAGTAGTAGTAGTAGTAGTAGTAGTAGTAGTAGTAGTAGTAGTAGTAGTAGTAGTAGTAGTAGTAGTAGTAGTAGTAGTAGTAGTAGTTGTTGTTGTTGTTGTAGTAGTAGTTGTTGTAGAAGAAGAAGAAGAAGAAGAAGAAGAAGAAGAAGAAGAAGAAGAAGAAGAAGAAGAAGAAGAAGAAGAAGAAGAAGAAGAAGAAGAAGAAGAAGAAGAAGAAGAAGAAGAAGAAGAAGAAGAAGAAGAAGAAGAAGAAGAAGAAGAAGAAGAAGAAGAAGAAGAAGAAGAAGAAGAAGAAGAAGAAGAAGAAGAAGAAGAAGAAGAAGAAGAAGAAGAAGAAGAAGAAGAAGAAGAAGAAGAAGAAGAAGAAGAAGAAGAAGAAGAAGAACACATACTTTTGGTGTGTGCGTATGTGTGGGGAAAAAGGGGGGGGGGGGGATGGAGTCACAACAAATGAAGAGCTCTTCTGACAGCCTTTCGCACTGAGTATATAGCAAGAGTATTCTTTTATTAGCTCAGTCAGCTCACAGTCAAACAGTCAATGGTAATACCGACAGATGCAAAAGTACTTAAGCACTCCAGGCTGGGAAACTACCAGATTAGCAACACTGCTGACTAAACTGGCCTGTCAGCGTGGAGCGACACAATACAGTGGATATCGTTTCATTGTGGCGTGCCCGGAAATGAGACGACCGATCTGCTGGAAGGTGGATGTGCCGCAAAAGATCAGCCGGATGTATCAGTCACATACCAGCAAAAACCATTTAATCAAGAAGACCTTCTCAGGACCACGTTTCTAGTGCTGCTGTCACGGACTGTGCAGGACAGAAGAAAAAAAAAAAGGTGCTATCTTACCAGGGGTTGGACTCGGGTCTCCCGCATGAGAACCCCGCAGTTGTAACCATTCGGCCAGCCACTAATAGTTTAACTGTACAACACGATTTAATAGGCCATCCCCACTGTTACTTATTAATCTTCAGTTTATTGTGGATGGGGGGAGGGGGGGGGGGAGAGAAAAAAATGCTGGAGAGGGATGTTTTATTCAGTATTCAGTGCTGCTTATCTGTCAGAAAATCCGACGGACATACACAGGGCTTTGTTGTATGCAGCCTAGACGGTGAGTTATTTTATGCAGCCTAGACGGGGCGTTGTTGTATGCAGCCTAGACGGGGCGTTGTTGTATGCAACCTAGACGGGGCGTTGTTGTATGCAGCCTAGACGGGGCGTTGTTGTATGCAACCTAGACGGGGCGTTGTTGTATGCAACCTAGACGGGGCGTTGTTGTATGCAACCTAGACGGGGCTTTGTTGTATGCAGCCCTTACATGACTGGGTTTCAACAGTTGGTGAGCCACCTGGTCATTTTCGTCATTCTACAAAAGTACTGAGCAGATAATGGATTGATGATTCTTATCAGTATTGTAACAGGTTTATTTTCTTTCTGCCACATTCACATCAGCGTATTGGCGCCTTCATTTCCCATAATCACCACTAGCAACAATTACTGACTGACGTGTAACCCCGCCAGGACCGCACAATGTGAGATTAAAACCCGGTGACACAAAGTTCCATCATTCGGAAATCTTATTCAATCCGTATGTTATAATAAGGGCTCCGACGCCAGCAATTTGGGGCTCTAAAATATTAAACAATTGGGACAGGGATTAACAAATTTGTTGCGTATTATTTACAGGACATTGCAGATTTAACCGAAGCATTTTTTAGCTGTTAGGATTTTTTTAATAGGCAAATTTCCGTCTAGAAGTTTCCACTGCTTTCTGGACGGTCGGCTCCTCGATACCACTATCGAAACCAATACCAGGCGCAAGGCCAGCAGCTGGGATCGAACTCAGCACCCCGGTATTACGAATAGTGGTCCCAACACTTAAGCCACAGACTCCGACGAGACCTGAATTAATTACCCAGTATTGTAACTGGTTTATTTGTTTCTGTCACTTTCGCATTCACATTCTGGCGCCTTTATTTCCCATAATCACTAACAGCAACAATTAGTGAACAGATTTAGGAGCACCACAAAATGAGTCCAAGATTTGAACACACTCCATTTGCGGTCGGTCAGCCAGCAGTGTTGGACACGGATCAGGATGTAAATTTTCTGAGGCTTAGTGTGGCCAAGGTCACGACAAAATGGCATCGGGAGTGCGCGTCATAAAAAAAGAGACATCATTAATCACGCAAACAGAGAGATGTAATCGATGTCCGTGTCAAGTAAAATGGGGTTATGTTCCTTGACGGAATATTTTTTCCGCAAAAGAGGAAAATAACAAGAATAATACCGCAAAAATTATGTTTTTGAACAATATTTCTGTAAATAATGACGTTCTAATCAAATGGCGTTGATCTGTTGAATGGCGTAAATGTTTCAAGTAGACACTGTCACTCCAAAATTTATTCTTATTATCCCTCGTATGCTTTGAGAGGGATCCGCGGAATGTATCGGCCAAACCAGTGCGTCACCAAGTGGGCACTACAACCGTCTTGGGAGCGCTGGGTTGGTCTAGGGGGCAATAGGGTCCCAGTCAAATTTGGGGTGGGAGTGGGGAGGGGAGATATGTGGAAGGAGGGATGAAGGAGGACAACGACAGAAGATTCTTGACAGTCTTATTGCATGGCATGGAGGTGTGTCAGCACACGAACTGATCCATGCAGCAGGAGATCACAGATTGTGGAGAGGCATGATCGCCCACCCCAGTCGGCAAGGCACCTGATGATGATGATGATAATGATGATAATGATGATAATGATGATGATGATAGTGATTCGAGATTGTCGGAATAGTTAGTTAGCAATACTATAGGGATATCCTGTATATTTAGGAATAGTGTACGAATTCTCTACATAATTTTGGCAACAATAAGCCACATTCTCTATAAAGTTAGCAATATTATTGTTGCTGTTAAACTTTAGTTTTAAACATTTTTTGTTTTAACAGGTCAATGCATCTGAACGAAACAGCTTGCGCTATCACAAACACGGACCAAGCAGGCAACTTGATGTGCTAGCTAGGGTCTTCACTCAACGTTTGTTCCTGTTAAACTGCCCCATTGTTTATTTGACCAAATCCCTGACAAATCTTCCCAGGCCAAACATCATCTTTCTGGGTCGAACTACTGTTACAGTGGGACTTAAAGTGGATCAGCTTTGAGCGAGCACTATTCGAGTCAAGGGCTCCCACAATTAATTGGCACAGCCTCATACAATTGTGTACTATAAAATTTCTAGAATTTTCTGGGAATTGCTGGAAAGGATAGTTGAGTCAAGGGCGGCGCATGGGGTAGAAGTCATAGCTCTCTATGTCTGGCGGTTCGTTGCCACCAGTTTTAGGTCTTAGATGTTTATTAGGGCCATGGTTGAGTCTTCCCTGATGATGGTTCTATGCAGGTCTCTCTTGGTCTTCCCCGTTGTCTTTTCCGTTCTAGTGTCCATATGAGGGCTTGATGGGGGAATTCAGGTCTTATCCATTCTAAGTGCATGGCCGATGTAGTTCCAGCGGCGCTTACATATAAAATGAAATTGATGTTTTATCTTGCTTGGTCTCTTGTCCTATTTGCCTATTGGATCTGAAATCTGTTCAGTGGAGATTAAGTATTCCTCTAAGAAATTTTTTCTCAAAATTATCTAGTGCTACCAGTACTTTCCGTTTCTCACATCCAAATGTTAGCGATGAAATCTCATCAGAGTTCAAGATCTTAAGTTTTGTGCTACTGTTGAGTGTCTTTGACTTTCCGATGTTGGACACTTTGTTAAAGGCACTAGATGCCAGTGCGATTCTAAATATTGATGGCATTGAGTCCCGTATAGATGTCATCTTACTCCCTAGGTATGTCAATCGGTTGACTTTTTCAAGAACGTTAAAGGAAAGGAGACTAAGAATAGAACTGTCCATCTAACCTCATACATCGAACTCTAGAACAATGTTCCTCAACTTATTTTCACAACCCACCTGAGAGCTAACCTTATACAGAAACAATATTAAATGTAGATAGGAGTTTGCTCGCTAAATCCGATGTTACGAAATAACACTCTTCAGCTACTACGACATCCACTGCTGCCTTAGATGTTAGAAAATCAGGTATACCTGGCTAGGGCCGTCTTTTTTTTTTTTCTAAAAAAGACAAAGCTCTGCAAAAACATCCATTAGATTTCTCTATTTGGCTTTTATTACTGACATGGCTGAGGAAGTTTTTCCACGCAAATAGGAAGTCGACCAGAAGAACAGTAACATCATAGATTTATGACTCAAAGATTAATATTTTTTTTGTCAAATGATATCCAACACTCTGATAATGACTGCATATTATATCTGGACGCAAGAATGACATCAGAACACCAGTCGAATAACATCTTGTGCAATATATCATTGTCATTGAGAGTTAGAAAAAGAATTCATGTTTGCTACATACATCTAGTTTTAACATATGGCTGTGAATCCTGGACAATTGGTAGGCAGGCCAAACAATTTCTAGAGGCCTCAGAGATGTGGTTTTACAGAGGAATGCTTAGAATACATTGGACAGCCAAAAAGAGCAACCAAGAAGTATTGAAAGAGGTGGGAGCCCGAAGACAACTTATCACAGACATCAGAAGGAGACAGTCATAATTTGTCGGCCATGTTATGAGAAGAGGGAAAATAGAACATGTTGTGACCACTGGAAAGATCTGTGGAAGGAGAGATAGAGGAAGACAACGAGAGAAGATGCTTGACAGTCTTGTTGCATGGCATGGAGGTGTGTCGGCACACGAACTGATACATGCTGCAGGAGATCGCAGATTATGGAGAGGCATGATCGCCCACGCCAGTCGGCAAGGCACCTGATGATGATGATGAAGCGTTTTACGGGATAGTCCTTTCCTTAAAAAATAAAACAAAAACACACACACACGCGCGCGCGCGCGCGCACACACACACACACACACACACATAAATATCATGTAATTAACAAAAAAATACAGTGATCGTGTATGACTCTACCGTCCCACCCATAGTTTTAAGCTACGCTTCTTTCCTGTTTCATCCGAAACTACTACAACCCATCTGGGTCGCTACAACCCCTCCTAGGGGCTGGTATCGTCCACTTTGGGAATCACTGGCTGAAGTCATTGGTTTTCCGTGCTGACTACGTGTAGAATCAGCTTGCCAAACAGGTCGTTCCACTGCGGGAAGAAGGCGAGAATTCCGTCAATAAATAAACATCACAACAGTGTCAGCTGGCAAATATTGTCACATCACTGACCTCGCCATGTCAGCGACTTTCTCTTTGGAAATGGCCTAGTCAAGCGGGTAGTTTGTGGCCCTAAATAAATGTGACGGTAGCCTGCATAAACTTGACATTTGTAGCGGAAAGTGTTTCTATATAGAACGTCTTGTAACAAATTTCAGGTGAGCAATCAGGTGCCGTCTTCACATTTAAAGTTGTCTGCAATAGATTTCCAACAGGCTTCGTCTCTTGTCCTGGTTGTACGCGCTCTCAGACTGCTGTTCATCCATCTCTTGATGTTGCCATCCTAACTGTATCGCTGCCCACCTATTGATCTCTTGTCCTCGGCATTTCCCTTCATTATATTTTTTAAAAACGTGTTATGTTGTTTAATGTTGTCAAAGTATTTCGATTGTTTATTTTTTTTTTCTTCCACTAATTCTTTTTTCATTTGTAGACGTTCCAGGGTAATCTACACTACAGTTGTTGTATGAAGGATAATAAAGGTTAGATGTGTATCCTTTACAGGACGTTGCAGAACCAACCCCAGCAGCCCCTGGCTGTTGTGTGGTTTCTCAAGGCAAATTTACGTCCAGTAGTTTTCCATTGCATACTGGACGGTCGGCCCCCTGATACTGCTGTCGAAACCAACGCAAGGCGCATGGCCCGCAGCTGGGATCGAACCCGGCACCCCGGCATTACGAAGCGTTCGCATCGACTTAGCCACAGAGCCGACGTATGAAGGATAGGTGTTTCTAATGGTCGAATGAAAGACGGGCCCGAGGGCCCAATATGGGATTCTTCGAAGATATAGTTCCATCGTTCATTTAAGTATAGGCTCTCAACCAGCCGGCGTCAAGCCTTCCCATTTTTTGACATTTTATACATAAATCCCTCCCTTCTTATTCAACAGTCTCTAAAACTTTCTTCTCCACGTGCTTTTTGGTCTCTGTTTCGTTTAGATCCTTGTGTTTTAGTACAAGGACATTTTGACCTTACCTTTATCATTTTGACTTATTTCGTTTATCCTCTTCAGTACCAAGCGTCTTTCCCTCATTTCTCAAACAAATGGATTGTGTACTTCCTTCATGAGATCCACACTCTCATTTCCTTTTTATACACAACAATAGTGTGCTTACGTTTAAGATACATTTGAAAAAAAAAAATTATCATTTCCAGGATTGATGATTGAAGTAGTGTAGATATACAACATGTTCGTAGCAATAAACATCATTTAAATATGAAATAGAAAAACTCCGTGCAGGTAGAGGGTCCCATTGTGGGATAAACAAGAAAAGTCCAACTGCCTCTCCAACAAGCGTGTAATAGTCGATTAGCTGGGAGCTTCCTCGAAGTGCATCTGCCTGAAAGGCAAGGAACCAACAACCTGCATACAAACGAGTCAGATCTGTAAAAAGGATGTGCACGAAACATTCATAATCCGAAACATGACTAGGGTTCAAAAGTGGACAAGCAACCAGAACATTCCGGCGGAGTTTAGAAAAAGAAGAATAAAGTAAAAGTAACGGACCTTTTTCACTCCTTCAGGCTTATTGGGTATATAGGGCTAGATCTATATTTTACAGACCAAACAGCACTTGGTTAATGATGTGGTCAGCATCAGGCCCGTCACCTTTACTTCCCTGGACTGCACCCGGTACCCATTCACGGCTGGGTCGACATGATGGCCAGTCTTATTTGACAAAAGTGCGACGACTGTCAGGAACCGAACCCACGACCTTCTGATTTGCAAGCGAGCGTCTAGCAGCTAGACCACGGCGTCTCCTGGGAAAAAAAAAAGAATAGAAAAACTAAAGATAGAGGAATAATGTTACAAGAAGAATAAAAAAAATAGAGAGAGAGAGAGAGAGAGAGAGAGAGAGGGAGAGAGAGAGAGAGAGAGAGAGAGAGAGAGAGAGAGAGAGAGAGGGGGATTATTGTTACATGAAGAATAGAAAAACAAAAGATGGAGGAATAATGTTACGAACGAACGAACGAACGAACGAACAAACAAACGAACGAACTTTATTTTCAAAGGGTCACAAAATGGGCACGCAGGCCAGTCTTACATTCGACCCTTTCAAACACCAATCTTTCACACAGCAGTTTATTTTATCAATAAATCATATTATATTTAAATAATTGTAAATATCAAGAGGAAAAAAACACACATGCATGGGTGTTAACATGCATGCACACTCTAGCGCACGCACACACACACATACCCACATACAGGCTTCTACACACGCACTTTAACACGCTTACACCCACATACATTCACACACACACACACACACACACACACACACCCCTTCATAAATACATATATATATATACACACACACACACATACATACACACACACATACATACACACATACATACACACATACATACACATATACTCCACACACACATACATAAAGATACACACATGCACACACAAACACACCCAAAGAAACACACATTCACAAACACGCGTTTGGAGACACACACACACACAGACATACACACAGAACACTTACACAGACAAACACGCAGACAGACACACAAACCTCCACACACACATACTCAGACACGTAGACACAAACACACATGCACAAACACACACAGACACACACATACACAAACACTCACAGATACACACACACACAATCCAAAGGAACACACGCAGACGTACACACATAGACATAAACGCGGACACACAAACAGACACACAAACAAACACACAATCGCAGACAAATACACACACGCTGATACTAACACAGACACATACACACACCTATACACACAGGCACACAACATATACCAGCAGACACACACGCAGACTCACACATAGACAAACACACACACAGACACACATACACATACCCGCAGACACACACACACACGGAAAGACACACACAAACACACAGAGACATATACACACAGACACACAGAGGGACATATATAGATACACAGAGAGACACACACACATACATACACACATACATACACACATACATACACATATACTCCACACACACATACATAAAGATACACACATGCACACACAAACACACCCAAAGAAACACACATTTACAAACACGCGTTTGGAGACACACACACACACAGACATACACACAGAACACTTACACAGACAAACACTTATATACACACGCAGACAGACACACAAACCTCCACACACACATACTCAGACACGTGGACACAAACACACATGCACAAACACACACAGACACACACATACACAAACACTCACAGATACACACACAATCCAAAGGAACACACGCAGACGTACACACATAGACATAAACGCGAACACACAAACAGACACACAAACAAACACACAATCACAGACACACACACACACGCTGATACTAACACAGACACATACACACACCTATACACACAGGCACACAACATATACCAGCAGACACACACGCAGACTCACACATAGACAAACACACACACAGACACACATACACATACCCGCAGACACACACACAGAGACATATACACACAGACACACAGAGGGACATATATAGATACACAGAGAGACACACATAGACACAGACACTCCCGCAGTCACACACACCCAGACACACACACGCACATACAGACACACATACACATACACACAAATACAAGGACATACATATACACACACAAACACACACACACATAGATACATACACGTAGAACACACAGACACACACAGAGACACATACATACACATACACACAAATACACATCCAGACACATACACATAGTCATACACGCAGACACAGGCACCAACACAAACAAACAAACAAACACAAACACACCCACAGACACACACGCACAAACACTCGCAGACACACACATATACACAAACATACACACAAACAAACACACACACTTAGACACAACACAGACATATATACGTAGAAACACGCTGAAACACAGGCATACATATACAAATAGACATATACACGCATGACACAAACAGAAAAGACACTCTCGCGTACACACATATCAGGATACATAAAGACACACACACAAACACAACAAGGCTCACACACACAAACAAACACACACGCAGGCACATACAGACACATACAGGTAGACACAAACAGACACACCCAAAAAGAGACACATTCACACACAGACACGCACAAACTTACAGACACACACACAGTCACACCCACACGTGGAAATACAGACAGACACACACACGCGACAACTTATTCACTTACTGATACACACACTCATACATACACAAAAACGCCTACATATACATGTCACAAATTTACATGCCACACATACACGCATATATACATATCATACACGCCTTATTTAATTATAAATGGATGATGAGAAATGGAATTATAATTACATTTAAGGTGGCATTTAATCACTTGTGAGCATGAAGTTTGTGGTTAAATGAATAGGAACTCTGATTTTTTTTTTTTTCAGGTAAATTGGAAGCTGGTTTCATAAATGAACAGCAGAATATGCTAAACTTGTTTTAAATAAATATATTCTTTGTTTAGGCAATGTAATTAATTTAGCCTCTTGCTGTTCATAGGATTGGATTTAATCAACTGGAAAAGGTAGTTTAAAGTATTTTAAGATATAATTTTCATGAATAACTTTAGCCTTGTTAATAATTAGGCGTTTACTAAGTGGCAGAAGTCTTAGATGGCTATAGATATTAATTTTGTCGATATATTTTATATCTAAAACCTGGCGTATAGTGCGACTTTGAAGGGAACTTAGTCTTTGAATATTTGGTTCGTCCCAACCATCCCAAACTGTGGAGTAGCAGTCGACATGCGTTTGGATGTAGGAAGCATGAAATATTTTTCGTGTATCTCCATCCAGGAAGTATTGAATTTTGGCAAGCTGATAAACATTTTGTGAAATTTTCTTAGTCATGACACAAACATGAGAATTCTAAGTTAAATGATTGTCATTTGTAAGGCCTGTTTTATGCTCATATTAACAATAGGTAATTGATCTATGTAAAGCTCAAGTGGTGGCTTGTGCAATGCTAATGTTTGTAACTTTTGTCTTGTTGCTATAAGCGTAGATTTAGTTTTAGTTATGTTAACTTGCATGCGATTGTTTTTGCTTCATTTAATAAGATTATTTATATCTTTTTGTAAATATATTCCCTACTCATTACAATTCTCATGAGTTGTATATATATTGTACACAGATCGCTTGTTATACTGAAATGTAATGGAGGGTCGTTAATATACATGGCAAAAGTAGTGAACATAGAATCGATCTCTGGGGCACGCCTATATTTAACTAAGTGAATTTTGACAGAGTTATTAAAGGACACTACTTGCCGTCTATCAGATAAAAATGACCCCTTTATTTTAACCGTTATCGTTGGTTTTCAAGGTCTTTAATTTGTTAATTAGTATATCATGATCTACCACATCGAAGGCTTTTTTTAAGACCACAAGCGCTGCTCTACAAATATTACCATTGTTGATATTAAAATGCCATTTGTCAATTATTTTTGTCAAGACGGTATGGCAAGAATGTTTAGGCGTGAAGACTGATTGACTATCGATCATTAGGCTATTTTAAGGTAAATGCCGTAATGTAATTTTGTGTATGTGTTTCTCTAACGGTTTTAATAGTAAGAGATAGTGATAGAGAGAAATTTGTCTATAATTAACCGGAGAGTTGACGTCTGCTGAGCCAGGTTTGAGCAGAGGATACACTTTGGCACTTTTAAATGCTGTTGGGAAGTAGTTTTTGGTAAGACATTGACTGTATATAAACGTTAAGGAATAGCTAATAACTGGTGCAGCACAACGAAGAATTCGGTTACTGACTCCATCCAAGTCAGATGAGTTTGTTTGCTTGAGATTGGGGATATATTCTTACACTTCATCAACAGATATAAGGTAATTCTCAGAGGTGATAACTGTAGGCCACTTTTCCTCACAGAATAATGCTACTAAGTTTAAGTCACACTGTGAGTCAGGTATTGTGGACTTTAAATCCTCTGTTTATTATTTAAAGAAAGAAGTGAAATCACTACACGCTAGAGAATTCAATATTGCTCTGTCTGAAGGTTTCTAATTAGTTAGCGTGTTAATAGCCTTCCATATATCTGCACTATTTGTTTTGTCTGTAATTAATTTGCTGCTAAAGTGATCTTTCTTGTTTTTACGAATTGAATATTGTACTTTATTTCTTAGTTTAGGTAAAGTTCAAAATTTTTATTCGTGTGTGCCGTATCTCGTTCTCTCATAATTTCCAGAACTTCGCTAGTGATCCAAGGCAATTTAGCTTGATGTTTCACTCTAATTTCTTTAATTGAAGACTGTTTTTGCCCAGTAGGCTATGGCCTCGTCCGGTTCAGGAAGCTGATATACATAGTCTAGCTGTGAGTTTCACAAACTTTTAAAAATAAACCTTGATTGCAAGTTTTGAAATTTCTAAACCTAATTGTCCGACGTCTATCTTTAGGAGTTTTGAACCCGGCTGTTAACTACGTACAGTATACTGAAAAATGACGTACAGCATACTAAAATCTATCCATCAAGAAGAATAGAATAAAAAAGATAGAGGAATCATGTTACAAGAAGAAAATAAATACAAAAGATAGAGGAATAATGTTACCAGAAGAATAGAAAAAAAGATAGAGGAGTCTTGTTACAAGAAGAATAAAAATACAGAAGGTAGAGGAATAATGTTACAAACAGAATAAAATAAAAAAGATAGAGGAATTATGTTACAAGAAGAATAACAGGCTCCTTAACACACTACTAGCATGACACACACACAGTCACAAACAAACGCGCGCGCACACACACGCACAATCACACGCATGCATGAACCAATATATACATACGCACAACAAATAACACAGAACAACTGATTAGACAGCAATATTTCTTCCCGAGAAGTGCTAGACCGTGTACAACAGCTGGCGTTCCTCACACAATATCGGTACAGACGACACTGCGGCAACAATCACCATTATAGAGCACGTGTCATTAGATATTATGTTCAGCCAACATACTTTGACCTACATTTAACAAGTGGAGTTAAAGAAAAGGGTCCCCCGAACAGACAGATTAGTGCGCACTCCTACGACGAACGTACGAACGAAAGAACGAACTTTATTTTCAAAGCGTTAAAAATTGGGCACGCAGGCCCGTCTGACATTCGGCCCTTCTAAGCACTCATTTTCCAGAGTACCAATACCTGTTATCAATAATGCATGTTATGGATATAATACATAAATATGCATTATAAAATAACGCATACACACTCTTACACACTCAAACACACGTATATATATACTCTTATATTCTAATACATGCACATTCATATACAGACATACCTAATAAATACATACACGCATCTACAAACATACAGAAACACAAAAGACACACACATACACATATTGACATACATGCACACACACATTTATTCCATACATACACACCTACACATGCATGCATGCATACACAAACATACAATCACAAGTACAGACACCCACGTACACACACAACCACACATTTACACTCACATGCATACATAATACATACACACACATACATGCATACATACATACACATACATACACGACAACAAAATGTGCAGGTTATTTATCTCAGCTTTAGAGGGAGCGGCCAGTTGTAGGGGCTAGATTTAGGTCCTAAGGAGTCCATAATTTTTTCAAAAATGACCATTGTTCCCTGGTTGATCCCAAAATACGAACAAAAGTACAGATTTAAAGGCGGCCGGCATGATGATGACCACATCATTCACCGAGTTGCGATTGGTCTTTAAAGTATGGGTCTAGCTTTAAGTGCCCAAAAAACCAGAAGGTTCAGAAAAGGGCCCTTTACTCTTTACTTGTCCTGTGCTTATTATTGAATAGGGGAGGGCGCGGTGTTTTAGTGGCTAGATGCTGGCCTCGGACGCAAAGGTGATGCGTTGAAATCAGAATTGAACAGTATTTTTCTCCGTCCCAAAATTGACACTGGCTCATATTGTTACCAGCCTAATATAGGCATCAGGCAAAGTCCTTGAAAGTAAAGGCGGGCGGCGTGATATTGACCATATTACCCGCAGAGTACCGATTGGTCTATACAATATAGGTCTTGCACTATGTGCTAAAAAGGTCTATAAGCGTGGGAAAATGTACTTAACAGTTGAATAGAGGTTCTTAAACCAGCGGCGGGTCATACGTAGGCAATGCAGCTTCTTATTTCGGACATGTGCCCAAGCGAACAACCGGTAAACAGATTCAAGTTCTGCAGTGCCTATCTACAAGCTGCCACTGTTTCGTACCCAGTGGTCATCATCAAGTGTCGTGTCGACTGGCGTGGGCGTTCATGCCTCCACAGTGTGTCATCCACAACCGCTTGTAGCAGTTCGTGTGTTACCACCATTCCACGTCATAACAAAAGGTTGTCAAGAATCTCCTTGCGCTGTCTTCCTCGGTCTCTTTCCACTGATCTTTCCAGCCAGAGAGAGAGAGAGAGAGAGAGAGAGAGAGAGAGAGAGAGAGAGAGAGAGAGTCACAGAGGGAGAGAGAGAAAAAATGTGGGTTAGTTCGACGTTAGTCCGTCCAGGCTCCGCCCATATATACACTATCTCACTTCTGATAGGTAGTTGCTAAGCCCCGTGACCTTCGTTACAGGGGTGTTCCGTAATGCCGTTGATAAAGCGTGTTGTATATTTCAGCACGCCAGCACTTTTAACACTCACAAAACATGGAGAAACACAACCACCCTAGAGAGTACTGTAACCTATGTCACAGGCATCCTCTTTCTCGAAACGAAAACACGTAAAACCAAGACATCGCAGAAACCAAACAACAGAGCGGGGCACACCCGTAACCATCAGAAAAGTCGACCAGCCCAACAACCTTGTGAATAAAAAGTGACCTACCTAAAAAAACAAAAATTCTAGACCTTACCAACAGTTCAGTTGATGTCACGCTGAACAACAACAGCCTTGAAAAAGTCAACAGTTTCACTTATCTGGGGAGCAAGATGTCATCTACAGGAGATACCGCACCAGAAATACCATTTAGAATAGCACTGGCATCTAGTGCCTTCAAATAAAAAAAACTGTCCAACATCTGGAAATCAAAGACACTTAGCAAACACACAAAACTCAAGATCTTCAATTCTTGTGTGATTCCAGTACTAACCTATGGATGCGAGAGCTGGAAATCAACGAAAACTCTAGACACAAAATTTTACAGTTTTGAAAATAAATGCCTTAGAAGAATACTAAATTTCAAATGGTCATATTTCCGAACCAATACACAAATAAGGCAAGAATCCAGGTAAGAGTATGTGTCTAATTTTATACGAAAACGCCGCTGGAACTATGTCGGCCACGCCCTTAGAGTGGATAAATCAAGACTTCCTTACCAAGCCCTCATTTGGACACCACAGGGGAAAAGATCTCGTGGAAGACCATTGAAAATCCTACGTAGAACTATCATCAGGGAAGGCTCGCTCATGGGCCACACAAACATCCAAGACCTACAACAGATTGCAACGAACCGCCATGCATGGAGAGTCATGACCTCTGCCCTATGTGCCGCACTCGACACAAGAGGAAAGACTAACTAACTCTATTTGGGGAGACTAATGTCGAACTAACCAAAATGTGTATTGAAAAGTTAGTTGCAT